>CM058232.1:10436635-10812833 GCA_030180135.1 Orychophragmus violaceus
ATGGAGCCCTCGTCTTCGATGCTCTCTTCCCGGCATAACTTCCGTCTTCGGGTTTCCCCGAACTTTCTGTATGTGGATTTCCCGCCGACGAGATCTTTACCGCCTTCCTGCCGACGAGATCTTTACTCTGTCTTCCCCTTAACGGCGTTTTTGAGCAAAACCACATCAAGAGTCACAACCTCGGAGACCGTCGGAATGTGCATAAGCTCCACTCACCTAAGTCCAAGCTCTTTAACCATAAGGTGATGGGTTTTTCTTCTATGGGTGGAAGAAAACTCTAAATCACGTCTTTCCTTCTCCTCGTCTTTTCCGCTTTGCTCTATCTCGGTTGTACTCTCTCAGCCCAGGCGTGAAATTCGAGGCAGTCGTGCGGATCTGTTCTTGTTCCATGCTTCCAGTCTTTGATCCCTCGATCAAGTCCTTCCGCTTATCACCGAAGCCCCAGCTTCCCTGAAGATCTCTTTTCCTTTTGAATTGGTATTTTGGCTTCTCCTCCGCTAGGTCATAGCTCCTAGAAGGAAGCGGCGATTGTGCCTTCTGGCTTCTCTTCCCTGGGTGGAAGCAAACTTTACCGGTGAGACGTCGATGCTGTGATTGGATCTCCCTGGTGTTAAACGGAACTGGTTTCTCTGGAAAAAAAATTTCGAGTAACCGTCGAGATCTGTAGTCCGCCGGTTCTTCTCGCACTCCTGCCTACTCCTACGGACCGACTTGCCGCTTCGCACTCCGGCTTTTCTTTTCTTGTTGCACCGTTTGAGCATCAGTTTGGCCCTTGCTTTGGTCGTGTCCTAGTTGCGCTGCAGGTGGCCTTCGACGAGATTCTGAAAAGTGAGGTCGTCAAATCTGATAAAGTTGATGGACTCAACCATGGGCTTTTAAAAATTCCAATTAATGGCTTGTTTTTGAAAAACAGCTTATGTTTATGTGTACATAGAGTTGGTGGATATGGAGGTGGTGGATATGGTGCAAGCAGTGGTTACGGATCTAACGGTAGCAGTTATGGCGAGGGTTCATGATAACAGAGATTTTACTAATCCCCGAGGTATCAATTCCTCTTACTTATCGCGTAGTAAGAGGTATCGAACCTTTTTGAGAGTGGATAATGACCAATTGAATACACCTAACCACAAAAGCCAAGCAAATCAATTCAAATAAAAGTTCTAGCAGTTCTAAGCATAACTAATCAAAATAGAGCAACTAAAAAAGCAAGCAATCACTAATTAAGATAAAAGACAAAGATAATTCAATGTAAAAGACAAGGTTTATGGGCTAAGGTCAATGACTAGGACTATCTAGAGCTAACAAGGATGTCTAAAAAATCAATCAAGAAGCAAATCCCAAGCAAAGAACATTAACAATTGACTAATCTAATTTCTTGGTACTAATCACTTTCCCTAATCACATTTCAAGATCAAATTCTCATTTGTGAAATTAGACAAGGCAAGCATTAACAATCAAGTTCCATAAGCTAATAATCATTCTAAACATTCATTCCCATGAGCTAGAATATGAAAATCCCCTAATAGATCATAGCTTGCATTTCATCAAACACTTGGTGTGCAATAAAAGCCTAAGGGTCTAGATTAACTTGATCATGGATAACCTAGCATTAAGAACATCTAGAAGGGTGAGATCAATCATAAATAAGCTTTAAACATCCTTGATTCACTCTAAATAGCCCTAATCTACCTAACCCATAATCCTTGAATGAGACTACTCACAAATCATGCTTAGCCCAACAAAATCCATAAGAAAGATGTTAAGCATGATGATTTGTGAATGATTAAAGAGAAGAGATGAAGAATCAAAACAAAACAAGTCTTAGATTAAGAAAAGATTAAACTTTTGTCTTACAAGAACTTAGAACAAAAACAAGCTTAAGATTCTCCAAAAATTAGGTTTTAAGCTTAAATAGTGAACAGTGTTCGGAACCGGGTCAACCCGGGACAAACCGGGTGTTGACCCGGATCCACTGGGCTAAAACCGGTCAAAGCATCTTCGGTCAACGAAATCTGGGCTGCTCGCGGTTTGGGACAAACCGCGAGGGTAACCGCGAGCCATCTCGTCTGAAAATTTCATCTTTCTCGCGGTTTGATCCCATACCGCGGGAGTGACCGCGGTCCATTACGGTCTGGGTTTGGCCATCCCTCGCGGTTAGCTTCTCGTCCGCAACTCCAACCGCGGTGCTCTTGCTTTTGATCTGGGTTACTCTCGCGGTTTGCCACCAACCGCGAGCTAAGCCGCGAGCCTTTACGTATGGAACCTAAGGCCATCTCGCGGTTAGCATCACGACCGCGAGACCAACCGCAACCAGCTCCTCTTCGACCATTTCTTGTACTCCTCCACACCTCATCATCTCCAAATGCTCCTAATGCTCCAAACTTCCACAGCAACTCCTTTTGCACCTAAAAACCAACCTAGAACACACCAAAACAAACCAAAATACAAACTCCTAGTCCTAGATGCCTAAACTCTAAATGCAATACAAAGAAACAACAAAAGAAGGAAGAATGAAAGGATAAGAAAATAAAACAAGAACAATTGCTATCCTAAATGCATGAAAATATAAACATATCAATTCCCCCAAACTTGAACCTTGCTTGTCCACAAGCAAGCATAAGACAATCAATCCATTTGGGAGAAAGGTTTGAAGGTGGGAACTCATATCCAAAGGTTCAATCAAGCTTCAACAAGTTTCAAATCTATACAACCAAAGTGCAACCGAGAAAAGCTTACTCCAAGGATATAGCCATACTCATCAAAACAAAACTTCTAGCTTAACCTTCAACTTACACAAGCATTCAAATCCACTAGCTCCTTGACATTCATTAAATTTTTCAAGTGAATCCTTATTCAAAACAAAGCGATCAAACTCATTTGGCTTAAGGGTCAAGGTCTTGAGACAAAGATGGTCTCAACTGAAAGAAAGGCTACTCCATAATCATTTAGGTTCTCTCGGAGGAAATACGAACAAGCTATAGTAAAATGCTAAGAGTTATAGGCAATTGGTGCATACTAGGATAGATTTGAAGAGGTATTTGATGTGTCAGTCACGGCATAGTACAAGTGGTAGTACAAGACGTGACTCAGGACGTGGATATGTTTGATTGATGAGATATGAACGAATCTTTATGATGTGATTCAGTTTATTGGTTGTGTGCTGAGCTGGATGAAGATCTTGGAGTGAAGATTGCAGCTTGGAGTTGTTTACTTATTCTTTGAATAAGTTTCAAGAAAAAAAGGAAAAGTTACAAAAAGGTGGAATAGGAAATATCAAAACAAAAAGGATATTTTCTATGTCTTTATTTAGGTAAACTTGAGGAGCAAGTTTAGCCTATATAAAGAGGAGAGGCGTGGCCTTATGGATATGCAAGAGCTGAGAGAATAAAAACTCAAGAGGGCTTTTGTATCTTTGGGGAAAAGTCTAGGTTCTAGGGGGAGCTTAGCTCAGGTGTTTGATCCTGAAGAATTCTTGTATTGGGTAGAGCGATAGATCAATAGGGTTTGTTCTATTCGTCTGTAATTGGTGGGATTACTTTCTATTCAAGTGAATTCGAAAGCTGGACGAGGTCCCGGGGAGTAGGAAAAACCGAACCCCGTTAACAAACTTTGTGTGTCTTACTTTCTGCTTTATATACTGCCTCACCTGCACTTTCAATTGGTATCAGAGCGGGTGCTTGATAGAGATTCAGTCTTGTTTCGAGCAGATCTAAGGTGAGGATCAGAAGGTAGCTCAGGAAGTAGCACAGAGTTCGGTTCGATGGAGTCTCATAAGGAAGGAACGTCTATGACCAGACCACCACGGCTTGACTCTTCAAATTATGGATATTGGAAGGTACGGATGCAAGCTTTCATTAGTGGTCTTGATGAGGATTGTTGGAATTCGATTGAGACTGGTTGGAATCCCCCGATGATGGTTAATGATAAAGGAGTTGAAGTTCTTAAGCCTAGAGATCAATGGAATGCTGAAGAGAAGAAGGCATCAAGTTGCAATTCTAAGACCAAGACTGCAATTTATAATGCAATTGATGCAAGTTACTTCAAGTTGATTTCTCAATGTGTGTCAGCTCAAAAGGCATGGAAAACATTGGAGAACATGTTTGAAGGTACCACAAGTGTCAAGAGGACTAAGCTGGATATGTTAGCATCTAAATTTGAGAATCTAAGGATGGATGAAGGAGAAACCGTGGCTCAATTTAGTGCTAAGTTGTGTGACATATCTAATGAGTCATTCGCTCTTGGAAAGACTTACAAGGACAAGAAGCTTGTGAAGAAGCTGAAGAGATCTCTTCCATCAAAGTTTGAGTCAAAGATCTCTGCTGTTGAAGAAGCTCATAATCTGGATGAGATGGCGTTTGATGAGTTTGTTGGGATCCTTCAAGCTTTTGAGTTGAATAAAGCGTATGAAGAACTAGCTCAGAAGAAGGATGTTGATGTTGGAGTTGCTCTACAAGTTTCATCTTCTGAAGATTCTATGGCGATGCTGTCAAGACAGTTTTCTAAGTATTTTAAGATGAAGGAAGACAAGAAAAGTAAAAGAGAGAAGTTGGACAGCTCATCATCGAAGATACAATGCTATGAATGTCATGGATTTGGCCATGTTAGCCGTGATTGTGCAAATTTACAGCATAATAAGAAGAAGAGGAACGTCAAGGATGATTCTGGAAGTGATTCAGATGATGGTGAAGAAATAAAGAACTTTGTGGCATTCACAACCTTTGAGTCTAGTTCTGCTACGAAGTCTGCAACAGGATCCGCATCAGCGTCTGCGACGGAACCTGCATCAGCGTCTGCAACAGGGTGTGCAATTGATAGTGACAATGATGAAAGTGATGACGATCCTGTAAGTGATGATGATGATTTTGCTGAGAATTACAAAGCCTTGTATGAGCATTGGTGTAAGATGGTTGAGGAGAATGCATCATTGACCAAGGAGAAAGTTAAGCTAGAAGCTGAAGTTGCTGAAGTACGAAAGTATGCAACAGAGAAAGAAGAAGAAGCACAGCAAGCCAGAGCTCAACTTGAAGAGACTCAAAAAGGTGTGAGGATGATGAATAATGGCACAAAGAAGTTGGATCATCTTCTCACCATTGGCAAAAGTGATCGATGTGGCCTTGGATTCAATGGAGAATCTTCAAAAGCTAATAGTGTTTTTGTGTCTGGTGGAAAGACGAATGTTGCATCAACAGCTGCTACAAAGACTGTCACTGTTATGAAGTCTGCAACTGGTACGTCGACTGGTACGACAGCTAGTACGAGAGCTGGTACAGGAACTGCTACAGCGACTGCAACAAGGAAAATCCCGGAAGTGAAGAGTGCACCTAAACGAATTTGGCGTCCTGTATGTTATCATTGTGGAGTTGTTGGGCATATTAGGCCAAGATGCTTCAAGTTATTGAAGGAGAAGAAACGAATGGAGCAAGCTCGTGGAGAGAGATTTCATGGTCCAATATGTTATCATTGTGAAGGTAAAGGACATGTTCAAAGGGCTATTTATGGAGGGACAAGGCCCATGAAGATTTGGAGGAAGAAAGTTAATCACTTCGGAGATAGTGCAGTAGGATTTCATCCTCAATATGGGGGAGGACGGTTCATGTGTTAGTTTTTGACCATGATGTGACTCAAGTAAGGGGAGATTGGTGTTGCTAGCTTTGATGATGTTGGATGTTGCTAGTGACGAAGCCTTTGATGTTAGGGTTGTTGAGATCACATACATAGTCAAAAAGGGGGAGATTGAAGAGGTATTTGATGTGTCAGTCACGGCATAGTACAAGTGGTAGTACAAGACGTGACTCAGGACGTGGATATGTTTGATTGATGAGATATGAACGAATCTTTATGATGTGATTCGGTTTATTGGTTGTGTGCTGAGCTGGATGAAGATCTTGGAGTGAAGATTGCAGCTTGGAGTTGTTTACTTATTCTTTGAATAAGTTTCAAGAAAAAAAGGAAAAGTTACAAAAAGGTGGAATAGGAAATATCAAAACAAAAAGGATATTTTCTATGTCTTTATTTAGGTAAACTTGAGGAGCAAGTTTAGCCTATATAAAGAGGAGAGGCGTGGCCTTATGGATATGCAAGAGCTGAGAGAATAAAAACTCAAGAGGGCTTTTGTATCTTTGGGGAAAAGTCTAGGTTCTAGGGGGAGCTTAGCTCAGGTGTTTGATCCTGAAGAATTCTTGTATTGGGTAGAGCGATAGATCAATAGGGTTTGTTCTATTCGTCTGTAATTGGTGGGATTACTTTCTATTCAAGTGAATTCGAAAGCTGGACGAGGTCCCGGGGAGTAGGAAAAACCGAACCCCGTTAACAAACTTTGTGTGTCTTACTTTCTGCTTTATATACTGCCTCACCTGCACTTTCAAGATTCTCATCTACCCATACCCCAAGAACTTCAACTCCTAGTCTAAACCCTCCTAAATGAGTTCTACCCTTTTTCAAGGCTTTTGTTGCCTTTTCCTTCTTTCACAATGCATAACTTCTCAAGAACCCCCAAAGGATCACTCAAAACACTTTGAAAACATTGGTAACTTCATTCTTTTCAACTTAGCTCAAAACTCTTCTTTCTTTTCTTTAGTCTCTTCTTTCACAAACTTTCTTTTCTTTCTTTTTGGTGAGCACATTGGCTTCTTTTCGTTATAAAACTTGAGACGCTTTCTTTTTCAAAACACATAAGAGCTTTCAATTCTTTGTTACCAAACAACTCTTGATCCCATTCAACCACTTCTTCCTTTTCTTTTTACCCTCTTTTCTCATTCCCAAATTTCCCAAGAAACCCCCAAACTTAAACTCTAGCCTATTGCAAAGCCAAAGGTGAAGAGCTTGCATCTAAAATGGAAATTTTCTCCTAGTCGCCTCATACTCAACACTTTTTACCTAGCTTGTTCCAAATAGGCTTACCACTCAAGATAGTGTTTGGGGCTTGAAATAAGGGTGGTGAAAGGTGTGAAAATCTATTAGAGCAAGTAGAGAGGGGTAGAAAGGATAAGCTTGCTCAAATATTTTATGGTACCCATGAGTTTATCACACAAAGCATGAACAAGGATAATTAGATGATTCAATTAAAGTTCTCACTTAGGTGGAGCTAGCTTCAAATCACAACAAGTTTCGGAATCAAATCAAGTTTCAAAGCAAGTTATCCAAGTATGGTTCGTTCTAGCTTTCAATGCGATTCTCGAGTTACAACTTTAGTGTGGTCTATCTAGCTTAAAGCTAGCATGTGAAACAAGTTTGACCCAATTGAACCTTACAAGGAAAACCAATCATTGTTCCCAATGCATGCGTCCTATACTACTAACTAGACTCGATCCTACATGCTTCTTTTTGTGAAATTTTTTTGAAATTTTTCAATTTTTTTTTGGTTTTTCTATGCCTTAGATGCATGAGACTCAAATAAGATTAAAAAAAAACTAAGAACAAAGAACACAAGATTAGCGACTAGTCTCTCCCCCAAAATTACCTCACACCGTCTCGGTGTGAAAGCAAACTTGAGAAAGAGACTCAAAAGAAACGAAAAGAAAATCTAAAATGCAAGTATTTACAAGATGGTGCTAGGTTGGTACCTCAAAAAGTCTCAGACTCGGGAGATGGTTCCCGAGTTGGCGGTGTGGAGAGCGAAGGTGATTCGTTGCTGGACGTTTGTTGAGGAAGCTCGGGTGAGTAGCGAGCACTGTATCTCGGCCCGCTGATGGAAGCTCGGCGACGCTGTCCGGGTGCTGAGCTCGATGTTCCTTCTCCTTGATAGGAGTGTCTCCTCTCTATTGGAGGCTCATAAAAATCGAACATCTCCATGGGCAAGAGCAAGGGTTGCCCCGCTGAGGCATCTGCCGTTGAGGAGGATGCACAACCGAGCTTATCTGTGAGGGATTTGAGTTGTCTCTGCATCACCTTACACCCTTTCTTCATATGCTCATATCCTCTTTTCAGCTCTTCGTACCCCTTCTTCATATCTTTACAGCTCTGGATTACCTTCAAGTTAATCCTATCCTGGAACTTGTTCCAGCGTTGGAGCACTTTGATGTGACCATGGGCATCACGGATCGGGCCTGGTGGAAGAGCCTCCCCATAAGGCTGGATATGGTACCTCGCACTACCGTAGATATGCTCAGGAGACTCTTCTTCCACAAGCTCCTCAAAGTCATCAAGTATCTCTTCGTCAATCTCAGCTTGGGAGGAATTACCCCTTCTCCTCTTGGAAGCGTGAATGCGATCCATCATCTCGTCGGCCTCAGTGATATGCAATGAAGGATCCAATACAAACCAGAGATTTACCGGGTTAGAAAGCGACGTGATAGAGGTGTTCGGGAGGAAAACCTTTGCTGTCTCGGAGCGGCTCGCATAGTATATGTAAGCAAACCTCATCGTCATCCGAGAATACAAGAAGCGAACCCTCTTCAAGTAAGGTATGTCCATCAGCTCATACCCACATGTTTCTGGACCCAATTCTATTCCCTTGTGCATCAGGATGGGTGTAATGAGACCACCGATGCTCATCTGCGGATTCTTGTCAGTAGTGGTCCATGCCCATTTCTTGTAATATAAAAAGCGGTTTGCGAATAGTCCAGCAGAGCCAAGTTCAGGAAAATCTACTAGTGCACCTTCCTGCAGATTCTGTAATGGGAAGTATTGCAGGGTCCTCCCAGATCGTGTCTGGCATACAGTGTATGGGCTAGAACCTGACGGATATAACGGAGCCCGGGATGGCCTATATGGGTGCTCTTGCTGCGGCTCGGCCGCCAAACCCCTACTCCCATCAACTCCCATGCAACAGCTGATAACCCTGGGACCGTAGGAACTTGGGTAAGTTGCTTATCTCTAAACCCAAAGATCTCCTCTAAATCCTCAAAAGTGGTCTCATAATCCTCTCCGTTGATCCTGTAAGAGAGGATCCCATATCCACAATCACCATACAGCTCGTGAGCATCCTTAGTTACCTCAAGGGAGGCTAGGAATTGGCTTGCCACATCCTGGTGAGTGGGATGAGCCATACTGATAAGGCCGTCCAAGTGGAGTACGCGGAGAAGGTTTCGTACATCTTCTAATATCCCGAGTTTGGCAAGCGTTTCAGAATCTCCAAACTTCGTTGGAACCCATTTCATTTTGTTGAGGTGGTCATACAGTCTCTTGTAAGATGGGAGTTTTGACTTGTCCCTTGGTAAGGTATCTTTCTTCTTTGTTCCAGAACTTTCACCCCTCTTCTTCTTACTTGGCTGTTGAACCGATGCCTCATCAACTTTCCCCTTTCCCCTATCTTGAGTCGAGTCAGTGTTCTTCGTTGATCTTGTCCTTACCATTGTGACCTACAAAACAACAAAGCTTGGAAATGTCTTAGTTTACCATTCAACTTGATAGCACATATATTTCTCAAGCAATGCATTAAAACGATGATCATACAAGGTCATGATAGCATTAAGAGACACACAAACACACCACAAGACAATTCATTCATCTCCAAGATTGAATCACAATGACAAATTGCTTAAGAAGTGAAAATTTTCAAATTGGATACTCACACAAGTTGTCAAGCTTCATTTAAACTTCTCACAAGCATTCAAGCACACAATCAAACCCATATTAAGCTCCAATTCATCATCAAACACAATTTCACCTTTTAAAGAGACTTTCTCATACACTTTTGAAAATTTTGTGAGGTGAAGATCAAGCAAATCATGTAGTCTTTCTTCTATGAGCTTGAAACTATCAATTACACCTTTAGGAACCATCAATTCGAGTTTTCCCCAAAATTCCCAAAATCCAAATTTTCTCAAGAACCCTAATCTCCAAAAACCAAATTCAAGCAATTCTAGGGCGAAATCAAGTTGGGTTTTCACCTAGCAGTCTTCTAACAAGCATTTCTAAGGTTTATAACCAAGCAATCATCAATCAAAACGAGTTTTCAAAAAAATCAGAAATTTTTGCATGAATCCATAAACTCGAATTTAGAGAGAATTACCTTATCTGGAGGATGAGAGGATGAGAGAAACAGGAGAATAACTAGAAAGAGCTCGAGAATCCGAAAATATAGAGCTTTGAATCACTAAAATCGGATGCAAATTGAGAGAATTATGGGTTTTTGAAGCTTTTCTTTTCTTTGGTAATGGCAAAAACGTGTTTGGAGAAGAAGAAGAGGAAAAATCGCCAAGGAGATTGGGAAAACAAGGGATTTTTCGGATTAAAAACGGTTCATTAAACGAATTTCGGTTTAAATCCGGTTTAGAAATCAATTTCGGGAGGAAACACTTACCTGGGGGGGGGGGGGAGGCTCGCGGTTGGGCTCATACCGCGGGGGTAACCGCGAGGGGCTATTCCGTGTTCAGACAACTCCCTATCGTGCCAGCAACTTGTCTTTGACCAATTTAACACCTGAAAACA
Organism: Orychophragmus violaceus; assembly: GCA_030180135.1. Taxonomy (NCBI): domain Eukaryota; kingdom Viridiplantae; phylum Streptophyta; class Magnoliopsida; order Brassicales; family Brassicaceae; genus Orychophragmus; species Orychophragmus violaceus. Next base: position 10,447,007 of record CM058232.1, read on the forward strand.
TGAAAGACCTAAGCAGAATTTCAACAATGACAATAAAAAGAGTATTTACAAAGATAAACATGGGAATGTCTCCCAAGTGCGCTTTTGTTTAAAGTCGGTAAGCTCGACTGTGCAAACCGGGTTTTTAGGCGGAAGGAGGGCTAGAGAGTGGGATCGAGATCCCTTCCTCTATAGCATCTGAAGCGGAGTAATGCTTGAGGCGTTGACCATTGACGGTGAACTCTTCTCCTGACTTTCCCAAAAAGACAACTGCTCCGTAAGGCCTTGCCTCCTTCACCTTGAAAGGTCCCGACCATCGAGACTTGAGCTTCCCGGGAAACAACTTCAACCGGGAGTTAAACAAGAGCACAAGATCACCTTCCTTGAACTCCCTCTTCAGGATGAGTTTGTCATGGAAGAGCTTAGTTCTTTCCTTGTATATCTTCGAACTCTCAAAAGCCTCAAGTCTTATCTCATCTAACTCATTGAGCTGAATCAATCTCTTCTCAGTCGCGGTCTTGATGTCGAAGTTCAGCAACTTGACAGCCCACATAGATTTGTACTCAACCTCAACCGGTAGGTGACAAGACTTCCCATACAGCATATTGAAAGGAGTGGTTCCAAGGGGAGTTTTGAATGCTGTTCTATAAGGCCATAATGCATCATCAAGCTTTTTAGACCAATCTTTCCTTGAAGCCCCAACAGTCTTCTCTAAGATAGCCTTTATCTGTCGGTTTGAGACTTCTACTTGACCACTTGTTTGAGGGTGATAAGGTGTGGCAACCTTATGCTTAACTCCATATTTCTTCATCAACCCTTCAAACAACTTGTTGATGAAATGAGATCCCCCATCACTAATCACCACTCTTGGGACTCCAAATCTTGGAAATATTATGCTTTTGAAGAGTTTGATAACAACCTTAGAGTCATTGGTGGGGCTTGCCACTGCTTTAACCCATTTGGATACATAATCCACAGCCACCAAGATGTAGTTGTTCCCATACGAAGATGGGAATGACCCCATGAAGTCTATTCCCCATACATCAAACACGTCCACTTATAGTATTGGATTTTGAGGCATTTCATTCCTCTTGCTAATGTTCCCCTTTCTTTGACAAGGGTCACACCTTGAGATGAAGGTTTGAGCATCCTTAAACATAGTTGGCCACCAAAAACCAGCTTGTAGAGCCTTATGAACAGTCTTGAATGTGGCAAAGTGACCTCCATAAGGTGATCCATGACAATGTAGTAGGATCCCTTCCACCTCCTCATCTGCTACACATCTTCTGTAGAGTTGATCTTTGCATAAGGTATAGAGATATGGCTCGTCCCAATAGTATCTGTTCACATCCCGGAAGAACTTCTTTCTTTGATAGCTGTCTAGACTAGGTGGTTCCTTCCCAACTGCCAAGAAGTTGACTATATCTGCATACCATGGTTCCTTGTCCTCAATGGAACCAATCTCCTCCAGCCTTCTACTTGTGTTATGAGCTTCGTTGACTGCTTTAACAGCCATGAGTTGCTCCTCCGGAAGTGAGTCATCTAGAGGAACATCATCTTCAATCCTTAGCCTTGATAAGTGGTCCGCTACCCCACTTTCAATACCCTTCTTATCTTTGATCTCCAAATCAAATTCCTGCAGCAGCAAGATCCATCTTAGAAGCCTCGGCTTGGCATCCTTCTTGGCAAGAAAATACCTCAACGCAGCGTGATCCGTGTACACCACAACCTTAGACCCAACCAAGTATGATCTGAACTTTTCAAAGGCAAAAACCACAGCAAGAAGCTCCTTCTCAGTTGTTGCATACTTCACTTGAGCATCATCCAATGTCCTACTAGCATAGTATATGACATGGAGTTTCTTGTCTTTCCTCTGTCCAAGGACTGCTCTAACTGCATAGTCACTCGCATCACACATGATCTCAAAAGGCAATTCCCAGTCAGGAGCTTGTACAATCGGAGCACTAACCAAAGCTTCTTTAATCCTGTGAAATGCATCCAGACACTCCTCGTCAAACACAAAGCAAGCTTCCTTACACAGTAAACGAGTGAGTGGCCTTGCAATCTTGGAGAAATCCTTGATAAACCGTTTGTAGAAACCAGCATGACCCAAGAAACTCCTGATCCCTCTAACTGAGTTTGGTGGCTGAAGACTTGTCATAACTTCTATCTTTGCTTTGTCCACCTCAATACCCTTCTCTAAAATCTTATGACCCAAGACAATTCCCTCTGTCACCATGAAATGGCACTTCTCCCAGTTAAGCACCAAGTTTGTCTCCTCACATCGCTTCAAAACCCTGCACAAGTTCAACAAACAAGAGGAGAAAGAAGAGCCATATACAGAGAAATCGTCCATAAAAACTTCTACAATGTCCTCGATAAGATCTGAGAAAATTGACATCATGCACCGCTGGAAAGTGGCAGGTGCATTACACAAGCCAAATGGCATCCTTCGATATGCGAAGGTACCATAAGGGCAAGTGAAAGTCGTTTTCTCTTGATCGTTTGGGTGTATCGGGATCTGAAAGAACCCACTGTACCCATCGAGAAAACAGTAAAAAGGATGGCAAGCAAGACGTTCTAGCATCTGATCAATAAAAGGCAAAGGGAAGTGATCTTTCCTAGAGGCTGCACTGAGTTTCCTATAGTCTATGCACATCCTGTGTCCTGTGATGGTCCTAGTAGGGATTAGCTCATTGTTATCACTTTTTACTACAGTAATCCCTCCCTTTTTCGGGACACAGTGCACGGGAGAAACCCACGTGCTGTCCGAAATTGGGTAGATTATACCAGCATCAAGAAGCTTAAGGATTTCTTTCTTTACTACCTCTTTAAGATTAGGATTCAATCTTCTCTGATGTTCAATTGAGGACATAGATTCGTTTTCAAGATGAATCCTATGGGTACATAAACTAGGTGACAGCCCTTTTATATCTTCAAGAGAATAGCCTATAGCCTTCCTAAACTTTTTCAATTCAGTAGTCAAGGCAATCAATTCATCATCACTCAGCAATTCATTCACAATGACAGGATAAGTAGAATTAGGACCAAGAAATGCATACCGAAGCCCCCGCGGAAGGGGCTTTAACTCAACCTTTGGTGCCTTGAGCTCACTCCAATCATCAGCTACAAGCTGCTCCTTCATACCCTCAGCTCCATAAACGCCATCAGCTCCCTTACCCACTGTGAAGACCTCTATATCTGTACCAACTGAATCTGATCCCAACTCAATGTACTCAACCTCTCCTTGCAAAGGCTTGTGTGAATCAAGAGCTCTCATGTAAGCCCAACTCTCATCGCGAAGATAACCATACTCTCCACATTCCTTTGTTAGAGCCACTTCCAATGGATCACTCATATTCAACTCTTCAAGAAGTTCATCAACTAGCATATCCATAGTCTCAATATAGAACATCTGCCCTTCTATGGTTGGCTTCTTCATCACTTTGTTGATTGATAGGTGTATAGTTTTATCCCTATTCTACTGCAAGTGCACAGTTAATGCAATCGTAGTATATAAGGTATCGAATCCCACGAGGACTCTCAGTCACACAATAGATTATTAGTAGTTCAGATTAAATTAAGCGAAGCAGATGTGAAAACAGTAAACGAAATAGCAAGTAAATCAAGTGAGTTTGTAAGCAAGAAGGCGAAGCGTTAGGTTTCAGGAATTCTCAGGAAATCAGGAACGCAAGCAATCAATCTATCTAGATCTAATCAATAACTGTTCTAGAACTCAAACACTGATATAGAATTAACCAAATTCCTTTGCGATAATTCTCTAAGCCTAAGTGCAGCAAACCAAACTTTCGTTTGCGAGAACTAACAGATTAAACTAGCATTAATTCCAAGGTTGATATGTTCACAATCATCCTAAACCAAACTTCCGTTTGCGAATAGTTTAATTGCTTATCTAGGTTCTTTCTAGTTAAATTAACCAACTTCCGCTGAATTAATCATCATAACTCTGATTAGCTACTTCAGATTAAGCATTAAGAACAACTTAGATAAAGAACTAGCAGATATGAATCTCTACAGATTAATTAAACCATAATTCTCTGAAATCCCTAATGAGAATTCTTCAACCTAACAGGTGATCTACTCAGACATATTCATCGAGACAGAAGATATCATAAGTAGAAAACCAAATATCATATAATCAAATAAGAACTGGGGTTCAAAATCAAGTGTCTTTCGAGATCAGGATCAGCCCCTCAACTCTCTCTGAGTAAAACTTAACGTAAGAAAAGCTTGTAAAAAGCGTTCGTAGCCTAACAAGTGGCTGTAAAACCTAATTATATTCCTAAAACACGTTTTGGGGCTTCTTTGTAAATATCAGGAATTTCTGGGCAAAAACTGCAATTTCATCATTCTTCATTAAACCGTCGTTTGGCCCATCTCGCTGGTGCATCGATCGATGCCATAAGTGTGACGATCGTTGCATCTCGGAAATATCAACAGTGAACTCTATCTCTCGGCCAAATACTCCAATTAGCTCCAGAAAGTGCCAAAATCACCAAATATGCTCCAAATGTGCTTGTACCTAATAAACACCTGAAAAGACTCTAAAACATAGTAAAAGACTCGATAAATAACACATATACCATGGTTAAAATCCCTAAAATCCATGGTATATCAACTCCCCCACACTTAGCTCTTGCTTGTCCTCAAGCAAGACAAAGAACTAAATGTAGTAAAGAGGTTTGAAAACTCTTCAGAAACTCATTTCTTCCTAGAAGCTACAATACTCAGATTCCCCTTAGTAAACCACTGAAAGAATCAATCACAGGATATCAAGACCAACATGTACTTCCCCCACACTTAGCAACTGTCCTAGGTAAGCTCCACAATCACATTCAAGCATTCAAATTCTCCCTACTGACTTCTGCAAGTATTTAAGTGCGGTCTCACCTAAGGAGTATCGATCAAAGGGCACATGGATTCTTACCTTATCAGCTCTAGACCACCATACTATCTTTCTCTAGTCCCTTTCTTCTCTTTCCCTTCTTTAACAACTGATTTTTCCCCACTGGGTATCATTTTATTTTTTTTATCAGTGTTCTTCCCGCTATGGGGTGTACTTTGGACACATTCCATGGATCACATGAGAGAAAATAGTGTTTGCTACCCTTCCCATGACCACTTCGGAGTTACTAACTCATCCTCAGTTTATTATCTTTTTTTTTTTTACTTTATAGAAGGGGAGAAGGGAACTAAATAGGATAGGTTGACAGGCTGTGTCAGAACTAACAAGGGAATCCGACACAAAGTATACCAAGCCCTTAGGTGAGAAATCTAAGTCAGTATTAAGGTTGAAGTCAGTAAAAGGATCCTCTGATACCTGAAGTGATGTGGGTGTTCCCAGTAGGTTGATCTGTGATGGGGTTTTCTAATAGTCAGAGATAGATCCTGCAACTTCATCCCAATGGTTACTTAAGTTCCTGCAAGTCTTGTAAATCTTCTCAGAAAATCATAGCTTCTTACTTAAACAATTTTGACTCAATAAAACAAATTTTTTTGAAAAACGGACTGACTCTTAAGAAAACAGAAAGATATAAGTCAGTAGCACCTCCCCCACACTTAAGACACACTGTCCCCAGTAGTGTCAAGCGAAGGGTTGGTAAAAATAAAGAAAACAAATTGTTAATGGATGTTTTAGTTATGTCGGGATTACCTCTGTCGCTCAAGCATCGATCGTTGCACTAGGTGCACCGACCGTTGCTGTGCGATTCTTTCGTATTGTGACGATCGACACAATTGTGTGTCGATCGACGCACTGCGTTTACACGAACAGTCAGCAAGTTAGCAGGTTAGTCCGTCTGTTTTTGTCAATTTTGATCCCTGCAAGCTGAAAACACTAGAAACAGAGTAAAACCGAAGAAACAAATGTATCTGATCAAGCATAACCATCCAAACATAACATAATCCTAAGGAAAATAAGAAAATTCAAAACAAAAGTGCAAGAAAAAATAAAAGTCAGAATACAGAACCGAAAGTCTGAATATGGAGACTACGTTCACTCGCTAACATCATCTATCCCACCATACAGTGCATCGTCATCGGCTGCCTCAGCTGGGGGATCAGTGGCATCCTCTGGAGATCGCTGTCGACGACGTCGGTCAGGTACGGGCTGATGGATCTGTGGTGGCCTCCTGCAGCTGCAGGTACGCACGAAGTTCCAAAGAACTCGAAACATACCATCTGATCTCTCTCTCCACTCTGCCTCAGAGTATGCACCGTAAGCCATTGCAGGCTCTGGAAAGGGACCCACAACGTCGACTGGGGCAGGCGCTGGCGCAAGAGTAGGGGCAGCAGAAGTCGAAGCTCGTGAGGAAGGCTCTCCCAGCGGATGAGCCATAGTCGGAATCCCACGCTGCGCAGACTCAGGAGGCTGAAATCTCAGTGCCTCTAATGTGTCAATCTGTGTCCATCTGGCAGCAGGAAGCTCTATACCAGTCTTCCCAGTGGTCGGATCAGTGTAAACCCAAATGCGCCCCTCCTTGAGCCAGGTAGCGCTCTGCAAATGGCTGAGATCCAGGAACTCCCGAGCTGTATCACGCTCTGTGCCATGAAGAGGAATCCCACAATACTCAAAAATGGGAGTAAGTAAACTCCCTACCGTCTCAGTACCAGCTCCATCAAACGGCTTCAGCTGCAGATCAACTAAATGCTGTGCGAAAATAGCTCCCAAGTTGAGACCCGCAGTAGGATCTCTCACGCCAGAACCTCTAAACTGATCTCTCAGCCCCATAAACAGCAACTCCATCTCAAGTTTGCGCATCTTGTTGGCCTCAAACTTGCAAAGCAAGCTCCAGCACAAGATACGCGAGACATATCGCAGCACCGGATGTCTCATCTGCACTACAGGTGTGGTCCTGGAGTTATATCGACCGCTGCCAATACTCTCCCAGAATGTGCGAGCCTCAACCGGATCCCACTCGAGTGGCATGGCGATGCGCCTCGGCTCAGTACTGAACCCGTAGATCCTGCAGAGATCAAGTAGAGGAATCCGATACCTGACTCCCCAACTCATGAAGGTGAATGCACCCACTGTAGCGCTCCTGTGGTCGGGATCCGAGTAAACCACTCTGCAAGTGGCCAATAACTGCCTGACCAGCTCAGGATAGAGATCATAATGTTGCATCGGCATTGTCCCTAGACCAATGCCTCTGCATACAGCGAGTACCTGCTCATCAATCCCCAGAATCTTGCAGGTGGAGTAGTCAGCGAACTTGGTCGGCTTGATGATCATCCCACACCAACCACTGTAGAGAAGCGAGTCATACTCGTCCCATCGACTGAGCAATGGCCGCTCTGTGAACTCAGCGGACTTGAAGAAACGTATAAGGTCCTCCGGCCACTGTCTGGTCGTCTGAATCGGTGTGGCGTCCTCTCTGGGCCAAGGTAAAGCAACTGGTGGCCCGTATCTGGCGTATGGTGCGGGTGGCTCTGACTCTCTGCTGAACCATTGAGGTGGTGGGGTGTAGTGTCGTGTTGCTGTGGAAGCTGTGGCTCGCTTCTTGCGGGGTTGCCTTTGAGACGCCATCTGCAAAAACAGAGTTCAAACATTTATAAGTCTCGGCAAAATTTCACTGTGAAATCGCGAAGCATCGACCGTTGCATCTAAGGCATCGATCGTTGCAAGGCGATTTCGTTGTATCGAACATTTCCCAAAATCGCAAAGCAACGACCGTTGCTCGAGAGCAACGACCGTTGCAAGGCGATTTTGCCGCAACCAAATCATCAAAATCAGTTCAAAATTGTGTTATCAACCACAAAATCAACAACAATCCATCACTAAACAACCTAAAGCATAATCATGTCAACATGCATTCATCAATTCCATCTAAAATCTCCAATTTCTAAAACCCTAAAAGTGAAATCCGAAAAATCGAAAATAGAAGTACATTACCTTGATTTCGTGAGAAATGGGTAGGAGAAACAGATTGGGGATGTAAAATTAAGTGAAATAGTGCTTAGAATCAAAGAAATCGATGAAGAAATGGTGATTTTCGGTTTGGGTTCTCGGTGTGTCGACTAAAAGAAGTGGAGAAGAAGGAGAGAAAAGAGGGTTTAAGGTAACTTACCTTGGTCGTGGGTGCAACGATCGTTGCTTAGAAGCAACGATCGATGCTGGTTGAACCAGATTGATTCCGGTTTAGCTCAACGTACCTTAATTTTTCGATTTGAACCAATTGCAACGACCGTTGCACATGTGAGCAACGATCGTCACACATCTCCAGACTTGTGTTCTGTATCTAAAAACTAACAAACAAATAAAAACGTGAAATCCTAAGAAAAACACCAAAAATGAAAAGAAAAAATAATTAAACCTAGCAGTGGGTTGCCTCCCACTCAGCGCTTGTTTCAAGTCATTAGCTTGACTTTTTGGAAAGGGGTCAGAATCATGGAGGTTTCAACAGAGACTTTGAGTGTCTCTGTGTATGCCTTATCATCCACGGTGGTGTGTAAGCAGTAGCAGCATGATGTCGTCCAAGGAACGTCGGGAGGAATGTAAGGTGAGATTGACACTTAGGTGTTTTAACGCTCTTTCCTGCATTCAAAACAGTGGAGTCCGGAGGTTTAAACTTAGAGGATTTACGCTTTACCTTTGGCAAAGATTTGATGTTCGGAGCCTTCTGTTTATGAGCAGTTTTAGGCCTTGAAGATGTCAGAGTAGGCTCTTGTGGAACCACCATCTTCTTGTCAACCCCCACTGTGCACTGAACCACATCTTTAGACTTAACGGGAGCTTTCGGGAATGGTAATGGAGGTTTGTAGGTTCTTTCCTTAGCAGGTCCTTGAGATATGAGCGAAACTGGTTCCTTTCGGGGTGCAACGATCGGTGCATGTGATGCAACGATCGATGCTGTCGTCTCAGCTCGAGTTTCAACTACAGTCTCGGGTTTATCCGCTTCTCGGTCCATTCCAGCCATCTCAGACTCAAATTTCTCTCCTTGGCTTGGTCCCACTTCAATCTGAACTATCCAAGTCAAGAGATCCATGTCAATCTCTGTTGAGTCAGGTGCATCGAAGCTTTAAACTCAGGTAATTCAACATCAAATCCCCCTCTGTCTTCCACAAATTCCACAACCTTAACTGCTAGACATGATCCATGATCCATCTGTGTGTCATCCTGAATGGGAATGTTGCTGGCATGAGCTTCTTGAGAATCCTTCCTTGGGGTAGAACTTGAAACTTGATCCATCTGCGTGTCCAGCTGCTTCATACGAGTGTTCAAGGATTCAAATTTCTCATTCAAATTAGTGTACAGGTTCTCTAGCTTCGAGCTGAAAGAAGCTGTGTTCTGCTGTTGCTTTTCAATTGATTGTTTTATCATCATCTCTAGTTTGCTCCTTTGTGTAGGAGGTGCCAGATAGGAAGTATAATTATGGTCTCTTGATCCTTGAGCATGCCTAGAACCTTGTCTCTGCTGATGTCCCAATGTATGTCCATAAGAGTCGGCTCCAGCCATATAGTGTACCTCTGCAAATTTATCAGCTTTTGCCTCTGCTCGGAACTGTCTCTCCCTAAGCAAGATGTCGTGGATGTCATCTATCTTATTCTGCATCTCAGCTACTTGCCCAACCAATACATGGTAATCTGGTAAGATGGGGTTTCCTTCCCTATCTATTTTCTGACCTTTTGCGTTGCATATGTGACCCTCTTGGTCTCGTAAAACGCCGTTTTCACCGCGAATCAATATCACAGGCTCCATGGCGCGGAACCTATTGAACGTCTCAGATCTCAGCATCGCTGTTCTCGCCTTGTGTCGATCGATGCAGGGTGGCAACGATCGATGCAGTGCGAATCCCTGCGAATCCAAAAATCAAAGACGTGAGTAAACAGGAAAATTAAAAAGAATGCTTAGTCTAAATCCTAATACTAAATCTATCGGTGAACTCAAAAAGTCCCCGGAAACGGCGCCAAAAACTTGATAGGTGTATAGTTTTATCCCTATTCTACTGCAAGTGCACAGTTAATGCAATCGTAGTATATAAGGTATCGAATCCCACGAGGACTCTCAGTCACACAATAGATTATTAGTAGTTCAGATTAAATTAAGCGAAGCAGATGTGAAAACAGTAAACGAAATAGCAAGTAAATAAAGTGAGTTTGTAAGCAAGAAGGCGAAGCGTTAGGTTTCAGGAATTCTCAGGAAATCAGGAACGCAAGCAATCAATCTATCTAGATCTAATCAATAACTGTTCTAGAACTCAAACACTGATATAGAATTAACCAAATTCCTTTGCGATAATTCTCTAAGCCTAAGTGCAGCAAACCAAACTTTCGTTTGCGAGAACTAACAGATTAAACTAGCATTAATTCCAAGGTTGATATGTTCACAATCATCCTAAACCAAACTTCCGTTTGCGAATAGTTTAATTGCTTATCTAGGTTCTTTCTAGTTAAATTAACCAACTTCCGCTGAATTAATCAACCTAACATCATAACTCTGATTAGCTACTTCAGATTAAGCATTAAGAACAACTTAGATAAAGAACTAGCAGATATGAATCTCTACAGATTAATTAAACCATAATTCTCTGAAATCCCTAATGAGAATCCTTCAACCTAACATGTGATCTACTCAGACATATTCATCGAGACAGAAGATATCATAAGTAGAAAACCAAATATCATATAATCAAATAAGAACTGGGGTTCAAAATCAAGTGTCTTTCGAGATCAGGATCAGCCCCTCAACTCTCTCTGAGTAAAACTTAACGTAAGAAAAGCTTGTAAAAAGCGTTCGTAGCCTAACAAGTGGCTGTAAAACCTAATTATATTCCTAAAACACGTTTTGGGGCTTCTTTGTAAATATCAGGAACTTCTGGGCAAAAACTGCAATTTCATCATTCTTCATTAAACCGCCGTTTGGCCCATCTCGCTGGTGCATCGATCGATGCCATAAGTGTGACGATCGTTGCATCTCGGAAATATCAACAGTGAACTCTATCTCTCGGCCAAATACTCCAATTAGCTCCAGAAAGTGCCAAAATCACCAAATATGCTCCAAATGTGCTTGTACCTAATAAACACCTGAAAAGAATCTAAAACATAGTAAAAGACTCGATAAATAACACATATACCATGGTTAAAATCCTTAAAATCCATGGTATATCATTGATGTCAAATTTGAGCACTATGTCCTTTCCAAGGTTGAGATCAATCTTCCCTTTCTTGACATCTATGATAGCACCAGCTGTGGCAAGAAATGGTCTCCCAAGAATTAAAGGATCCTTTGGTTCTTCATCCATCTCCAACACAATAAAATCTGTTGGAACCTCAAATCCTCTCACCTTCACCGGAAGATCCTCTAGTAGACCAATTGGATATCTAATTGATCTATCAGCCAACACCAAGGAGATCCTACAAGCCTTGTAGGTGGAGAAGCCTAGCCTCTTGGCTACTGAGAAAGGCATTAGGCTAGCGCTTGCACCAAGGTCACACAAGCAACTCTCAAATCTGAAGGGACCAATAGCACATGGTAGAGTGAAACTGCCCGGGTCTTCAAGCTTTTTAGGGACAATGCTCCTTTGAATGAATGCACTACACTCATGAGTAAGCATGACCATACCCTGCACCTACTTAGTTCTTTACTTAATGGCATCCTTTAAGAACTTGTTGTACTGAGGAACAAGTAGAAATGCATCTATCAAGGGCATTGTGAGCTCTACATTCTTCATCTGTTTTTCAAAAAGAGCCTTATACTTCTCTAAGAGCTGCTTTTTGAATCTGCCCGGAAAGGGTAACTTGGGTTCATAGGGAGGTGGAACAAACTCACTAGCTTTCTTCTTGGGTGCCTCTTCCATTACTTCTTCTACCACAGCCTTTCCCTTTCTCTTGGCAATCTCACATTCACTTTCTCTGTTGAGAGCAGAATTTTCAGAATTCTCCTCCCCCACTTGAACTTCAATGTCCTCATTGATTTGAGGAGTAACCTTAGGCTTGAGAACTTGATGATGTTGCAGCTCTTTACCACTTCTCAATGTTATGGCATTGATATACTCCTTTGGGTTTTGCTCAGATTTTCCGGGTAGAGTTCCTTGAGGTCTAGAGGTTGAAGCATTTCGGTTCTCCATATTGGTGACCCTAGATGTCAAATTCTGCAACTCATTCTTCAAATCTCGAACTTCCATAGCTCCTGAGGCCTGTCCCTGAAGTAGTTGCTGCATCATACCCTTTAACTCACTGTCCAAACCTGAAGAAGAAGAGGCTTGTGTCTGTTGTTGGTTAAATCCGGGTGGAGGGTATTGTTGCTTTGGGATAAAGGGTTGTTGGCTTTGGAACTGTGGTTTGTTAGCAAACCCTTGCTGATTAGTATAAGGGACAAAAGGCTTTTGTTGCTGAGGTTGTGTGAAGCCTTGTTGCCCTTGTTGTTGAGCTTGAGCTTGTGGTTGAGCTTGAGGATAAACCTGATCCTGTGGGTTGGCAACATTGGGGTTTCTGTAAGAGAAGTTGGGGTGATTCCGGTAGTTTGGGTTAAAACCCCTGTTGAAACCTCCTTGGCCAGCAATGAAATTGATCTCTTCTTGGGTCATATCACCTTCAAGACTGTAGAGGACTGGTTGAGAATCATCATAGTTTTCCACAAAGCTGATTTGCTTTTGGTTGGATGAGATCATCTTGTCATTTAGAGACTTGATTTCCTTCTCGTACTTCTCATCTGAAGAAGATGATCCTCTAGGAGTCCTCTCATAGTCCTCATTGTAGTTCCCATCACTTGTAGCCAAGTTTTCAATCAATTCCATAGCCTCATCAACTCCCTTGCCTAGGAAGTGTCCATTACTACAAGAATCAAGCATTGCCCTCATCCTAGGAAGCACTCCTCAGTAGAGGTTACTGAGTAGTGTCTCCTTGGTGAAACCGTGGTGTGGGCATTGAGTAGTGAGCTTATTGAACCTTTCCCAAGCTTCAGCGAAGGTCTCGTTGTTTCTTTGCACAAACCCGGATAACTCATTGCGGAAACGGGCAGTTCTCGTAGTTGAGAAGAATTTCTTCAAGAAAGCCTTCTTAAGGTCTGCCCATGTAGTGATGGAACCCGGTGGAATGGTGCTTTCCCAATATTTGGCTCTGTCCGCCAAGGAGAAGACAAAGAGGCCCATCTTGAGACCCTCATCAGTTACGCCATTGAGCCTAGTTGTGGCACAGATTTTGTCGAAGGTATCCAAGTGTTGCAGTGGGTCTTCTGAGGCAAGTCCATGGAATTGGTTGTTCTGCACCATATTCATCACCATGGCCCTGATTTCAAAATTGTTGTTGTTCACTGGTGGTGGGATGATGCCCCTTCGATTAGCATTCGTATCCGGTGTATCACCATCTCCAATGGCCCTAATAGGTCTCTCACGATGAACCGGTATCCTGTTTCCCTGTCCATCCCTAGCATCCTCATCCTGTTGATGCTGCTCTTGATGGCCCTGATGGCCCTGTTGGTCCTGGTGACCCTCGAGATCCATAACTGGCTGTTCTTGAGGCTCAAGCAAAGGCTGAACTACTTCTTCCTGTTCCAACCCGAGTCTCTCTAAGTGAACAGCTCTTTCTAGTGCTCTTCTCTCTCTTGCTAACTGTCTTTCGAGTGCTTTTATATCTGAAACCCGCGCAACCAAATCTGTAGGGCCTCGGCTCCGCAAGTTCATGCACCTGACATCAAAGAGAAATGAAGAAGCAAAGTTAGTAACCAAAACTTGATCTAAATAGGAAAGGAAATCGAATTGATCTATCCAAGTTCCCAAAATGGCAACGGCGCCAAATTGATAACAGAGATTTTACTAATCCCCGAGGTATCAATTCCTCTTACTTATCGCGTAGTAAGAGGTATCGAACCTTTTTGAGAGTGGATAATGACCAATTGAATACACCTAACCACAAAAGCCAAGCAAATCAATTCAAATAAAAGTTCTAGCAGTTCTAAGCATAACTAATCAAAATAGAGCAACTAAACAAGCAAGCAATCACTAATTAAGATAAAAGACAAAGATAATTCAATGTAAAAGACAAGGTTTATGGGCTAAGGTCAATGACTAGGACTATCTAGAGCTAACAAGGATGTCTAAACAATCAATCAAGAAGCAAATCCCAAGCAAGGAACATTAACAATTGACTAATCCAATTTCTTGGTACTAATCACTTTCCCTAATCACATTTCAAGATCAAATTCTCATTTGTGAAATTAGACAAGGCAAGCATTAACAATCAAGTTCCATAAGCTAATAATCATTCTAAACATTCATTCCCATGAGCTAGAATATGAAAATCCCCTAATAGATCATAGCTTGCATTTCATCAAACACTTGGTGTGCAATAAAAGCCTAAGGGTCTAGATTAACTTGATCATGGATAACCTAGCATTAAGAACATCTAGAAGGGTGAGATCAATCATAAATAAGCTTTAAACATCCTTGATTCACTCTAAATAGCCCTAATCTACCTAACCCATAATCCTTGAATGAGAATACTCACAAATCATGCTTAGCCCAACAAAATCCATAAGAAAGATGTTAAGCATGATGATTTGTGAATGATTAAAGAGAAGAGATGAAGAATCAAAACAAAACAAGTCTTAGATTAAGAAAAGATTAAACTTTTGTCTTACAAGAACTTAGAACAAAAACAAGATTAAGATTCTCCAAAAATTAGGTTTTAAGCTTAAATAGTGAACAGTGTTCGGAACCGGGTCAACCCGGGACAAACCGGGTGTTCACCCGGATCCACTGGGCTAAAACCGGTCAAAGCATCTTCGGTCAACGAAATCTGGGCTGCTCGCGGTTTGGGACAAACCGCGAGGGTAACCGCGAGCCATCTCGTCTGAAAATTCCATCTTTCTCGCGGTTTGATCCCATACCGCGGGAGTGACCGCGGTCCATTACGGTCTGGGTTTGGCCATCCCTCGCGGTTAGCTTCTCGTCCGCAACTCCAACCGCGGTGCTCTTGCTTTTGATCTGGGTTACTCTCGCGGTTTGCCACCAACCGCGAGCTAAGCCGCGAGCCTTTACGTATGGAACCTAAGGCCAGCTCGCGGTTAGCATCACGACCGCGAGACCAACCGCAACCAGCTCCTCTTCGACCATTTCTTGTACTCCTCCACACCTCATCATCTCCAAATGCTCCTAATGCTCCAAACTTCCACAGCAACTCCTTTTGCACCTAAAAACCAACCTAGAACACACCAAAACAAACCAAAATACAAACTCCTAGTCCTAGATGCCTAAACTCTAAATGCAATACAAAGAAACAACAAAAGAAGGAAGAATGAAAGGAAAAGAAAATAAAACAAGAACAATTGCTATCCTAAATGCATGAAAATATAAACATATCAATTCAACTGAAAGTGCAGGTGCAAGCGATGGTTACGGATCCCTTACCATCTTCAACCTCCGCTTGTTCTTCCGCAACAATTTCTTTTAACCGTGTACATCAAAACCACCAATTGTGATGACCATGAACTCAAACAGAAGTTTACTCGTCTCTGTAATGTCTTAACTTTAACCTTTTTTCTTTTAACATTTTTAAGCTTCTGATAAATGAGGTTGTTTGACTGTTTTGATTACTATATTCATGCAAGGCAATGACGGTGAAGACAAGGTATGTTACTCGCCACTGAAGGAAGATCTACCATGAAGCAGCGTCTGGAAATATGCAACGAGGACCACTAATTCTCTCATTTATCATAGTTTTGTACGCATATATTTTTTTTTTCTTAGCTCTTTTGTTTTGTGTGTGTGGATATGATAAGTGTGGATATG
The DNA here is from genome assembly GCA_030180135.1 of Orychophragmus violaceus. NCBI lineage: Eukaryota > Viridiplantae > Streptophyta > Magnoliopsida > Brassicales > Brassicaceae > Orychophragmus > Orychophragmus violaceus. The sequence goes on from CM058232.1 coordinate 10,462,732, forward strand.
ATGTTGGAGCTAGTGATGTCCAAAATTCCCTCTTAGTCCAATATTTTTGTGTACACTAAATAATGTGTACATTAAAGCTCGTGAATAACTCATTATCAATACATTGTTGCATAATAAAGTTCATGGACATTGTTTATGTGTACGCTAAATTATGTCCACACCGTTTATTTATTTATGTGGACATTGTTTATGTGTACGTATATAAATAATTCATCACTTTCTCTTTTTTTTACCTACCGAATCATCCACAACATTCATCTGTACACTCAATCGTGGGCATGTTAATTTGTAACACCCATTTATTCGTGGACAACAATTTTTTATATATGAAATTACGCAGTTTGTTTTGTGTGTACGAATGCTTATGGATATCATAGACTTATCATTTGCAGCTGACCATGTACATCACTTGCGTACATTTAACGGTTACTAGATTCTGCATTTTTGTGGACATGTCACTTTGTGTAGTCTATGGATAAACCCTCTCTCCGGGTATTCAAATGGGTTGAAAGCAATGGGTCTATATCCATATGGGTAGGGATGTCAAAATGGGTAAAATTAAGTGGGTCAATCCAAACCAAACCAAACCATAAATCCAAATGGATAAAAAAATCTGGGTATAAATGGATAAATGGATGTAATGGATTATTGGGTTTAATGGGTTGGATTAAAATGGTTTGGATAAAACTGGTTTAATGGATAATCCAAACCAAACCAATAAAAAAAAGTTACTCTCTCGTGTAGTCGTGTTCAATGGCTCATCTTTTCTCAGACTTTCTGAATATCAGTCTCCTTCCACTGCTTTGGTGCTATGCTCTAATCACCTCCACCTTCATGCGTTTTTGATTCAGCTCTTCATACTTCAGGTAACTCCACTCCTTATTTTCGGATTCTTCTTTGATTTCTATTGTATTTATGTGGTTTCTCATCTGATTGTCGATAAATATTTGGGGTTAGCTATGTCAATCTGATTTGGGATTCGATTCATATTTGTGGGTTATGCAGAGAATTGGTTAGTTTGGGAGTTTGATTTGTGGGTTCTGCAGAGAAATGGAATAATGAATCATTTTAGGCGAGTTCTCTCACGATTCAACTGATGATTTTTTATCTCTTAGTTACGTGTGTTCATCATGTTTTACTTGGTTAGCTATGTCAATCTGATTTGAGATTCAATTTTGATTTCTGGGTTCTGCAGAGAATATTGGTTAGTTAAGATCTTATGGGTTTTGTTTACTTTCTGAAACTGTGGTGATATTCTAATCTGCGAATGAATTAGGAGAAGATCTGAATTGGGGTTTTCTTTGCTTGTCGATACATTGAGATTGGTTGTTGTTGTTCTGGTGAGATTGTGCATGAAGACGTTTACGTTAGGACTCAAGATTGCTCATACGATTGTGCATGAAATTGGTACCTTTGTTTCATGGGTTGAAGTCAAATTTTTCGTTTGATTTGGATTTGGTAGTTTTGGTGATTCTTTAGCGGGTATCATTTGTTAAAAAGGATTAGTGTTTAAGTAGTTCGTAGGGATGATATAATGGTTTATATGTGTCTGCCGTAGAAAACTCTCTTTATCTTACACAACATTATCTATGCTGCAGTGTTCAGATTGTTTATGGACAGGTGCACTCTCAGCAGCTTCGTTAGCACCAAAACCTTCAGCTGATTTGTGGGTTATGTCATGTTTTGCATCTGGGTTTGATTTGTGACTAAACTGATGAATCAATAGTGTATCATTTCATTTAACTTGAGACATCATTTCATTTCATTTTCCCTTATCTTTTTAGATGGTCTATCATATCATTTTTTGTTCTATTTTTAGGATATCAGAGTTCATTGGTCGCCTGCAGATTTAAGTATTGCTTCCTAAATAATCAAATGTAAGTTCCAACAACCATGTTTATAATTATCAGAATGCTCTACAGATTTGTGTGTTTGTGAATATGATGTTGAACTCGATAATATCTCACTACCATATTATCTTCTGTGTTTGTTGATTCGAGCTGATGAAAGCAATATGTCATGCTTTGGCTTTTCTAGGAAATTATTATGTATTGATATGAACTGAGTTCTTATTCTCATCAATTCTGTTTTCCATTTGCTTAGAGATCAGGTAGTTGCTGGTGGAATGCTTGGAAGTGTCACTGGAGTCACTGGATACTTATTTCCTAGTCAAACTGCTGGACAGAACAATGCATTACAATGAAAGCCTTAGTTTGATTCACTCTAAATATTCTTACTTATGAATTTTATTTTCACTCTAAAACTTGAAACCAGTGATTTTATTTGGAAACGTGATTTGTGGTCATTACAAAAACTTGAAAACTTGAAACACGTTACAAAAAAATGTGATTTTATCTGGAACAAATAGAGTGGTCATTTTTATTGGGTCAACTCATTAAAACCATTAACCCATTAATTTAAATGGGTTATGGGTTGATCCAATCCATTTGCTTAATGGGTTAGGTTTATCCATGATCCATTAAAGACCAAAACCATTTGGTTATGGATTGGTTTGGGTTGGTTTACCCATTTTGACACCCCTACATATGGGTGTCTAAATAAAAGTATTTTAGTTTCGCATAGCAGCTGAATCGAACTTGAAACGTGGCAGCGTCCCAAATCCCTCTCCTTACCACTTGAACACAAGCCCTTAGACTTATTATATTTGAGAATCAGTTTTAATGTCATACATGTTAACTTTCATAAAAGTTAATTACATAAATACTTTAAGTGAATTAAAATTATTAGGAATTATTGTCATTATTATTGTTTTTTTAGTTTCTTTTTTTTTCTAGTTAATAACATTCATTTATTAATTGTTAAAAAACATTCATTTATTCTAGGTTATTCTTATAGAAAAACAAAAAAATATAAAAAAATGTTTTTAGTATTATTAATCTTTTTTTACTTTAAATGTGATACTTACGTTAATTCTCAAGAATATAAGTATTTTTAATAATATAATTTTAATAATTTTTGGGTACTTTTGTGAAAAATATAATACAAAATTACTGCTTATATATACGTATATATATGAGTAATAAAAACTACTTTCTTTAATAAGAATTGTAATTTTTAATAATAAATATTGTATAAATAATGAAGACGTTTTGTAATCAACAACTCTAATTTTTTTTTAAATAAATTATTTTAAAATTGTTGATATATATTAAAAAGGGAACTAAAAATAGTTTTCCTATAAATTTATTTTTATTAAATAATTAAAAATAAAATATATCTTTTAAATAATATAATTGGATCATCTTATATAATGTTTATTTTTCATTTTTATGTCATGATTAATTTAATACCCAATGTTCACAATTTTTTTTAATACCCAATAAATAATTTAAATAATATTAAATTAAAATTATAATTATGGTTGTCATTTGATCCAAACTGAACCTTGAACAAACTGTATAAATCAAATTTCACAGTTTTTAGTTATATTATGTTGCAAATCCCTAATTAATCAAATCAATGAGCTTCAAAAGATTATGGATTTGGTTCACTTATGTAACTCTGAAACAATATACATTTTAGTATTATTTCCTAATTTTCTCTTAGAGTAACATATATCAAATTTGCACAATTTTTAATGAATAGAAGAACCGAATTAAATGTAACTAAAATAAAGTAATTTTAGTATAATTAGAATATTATTTTAGTTTAAATAAAAATAATTATTTTAAACCAGTACAGATAAAAATGAATAATCAAGTTGGTTCATATTTTAATACCCAAAATCACATGTATAGCTAAGAAAATAAATAAAATCATTTTATTTACTTTCATATACTTAAATTACAAAACGACTTAAAATATATAAATAAGTGAACACAAAAATATTAATCAATTAATAATATGATAATTTAGTTTTTTTCTTAAAATATATATATGGCATTCATTTAGCGGTTAACTTTAGAGTAATTAACGTATTATTGCATCGTATATAAATCTTAAATTTAATAGGAGATTTTTTTCTGAACTATTCACATCATTAAAATGAAAAAAAAATTAAGTAGGTCTCACAAAAAATATTAATTTTTTTTTCTCACAAAAATATTAATTTTTTTTTTAAAATTCTTATTTATTTTAAAAAAAAATTATTAAATCTAAATATCTACGTAAATATGTTTACATTAACAAAATTTATACATTTCAATTCTCAAAAGATAAAAAATGATATTCATTACACACAACAAAATATATATCTTTAAATTAGATCAAACAAAACTTTTAGAGTCAACGATTAAAAAATTAGAAATGAAAAAACAAATAATTAGATCATACAAATGATAAATAAATTACGATTGAGAAACATAAATGTCAATTACATAATAAAAAGAGAGACAAAGTTTAGATATAGAAACAAAACCTAAAACATTTCGTTGCACAAATAAATTATAATAAATCTACTAATTGGGCTAGCAACAAAATATAAAAATGACTCAGAAAAAGTAATAAATCAAATATAATAGTTAGGAGTTCTGGACGAAAGGTTAGAAAAAATCAAGATGAGCAATATTATATTACTGAAGTAAAACACATAAAATATAATCTAAAAATAAATTAATTATAAAACAAGTATAAAACCCAAAATAAAAAATAAAAAATACAAAACTAATATTTACTTAACCTAGAGTAAAAAGGAATATCAAATACAAATAGGTCATAGAAAAATAAAAAATGTGTATTTTTATATAAACATAGATATAAATAAAATAGTTAAAATTTTCTTGACAAAAATGTGAAAAACTAAAAGAGTAATATTATACTACTGAAAAAACAACCAAACAATAATATAAAATAAAATAACTATAAAATATAAAATATAAAACTTAAAAACACAAAACAAACAAAAAACTAATATATACTTAAACTATATTAAAAAAAAAATCAAGTACGAATGAATTAAAAATTATCTAAATATGTAAATGTTATATAACAAAATAAAATAAATATAAATAAAATAAATATAAATAAAATAGTTAAAAAGAATTGGCACATAGATAAAAAGAATAATATTATATTATTAAAGAAATAGTTTTAAAATTAAATAATAAGAAAACTTTTTTCCCTTGAAAGCTGTAATAAGAAAAGTTAAAAATGCAAAGCAAATCCCCATATACGCACGGAGGTGGGTAATCCATATTAGTGGGTTTTCTGATATATATATATACGTACGGTAGACATTTAACAAACTGTGCATGACAGTAACAAACTGTGCATGACAGTAATAACTCTTAAGGACACACAATATTTTGGGTAACAGCAATAATTGATTTTGAACATTTAACAAAAATAAATAATAATATTTCGTGGTTTTATGATCGTTCCTTTTTTTTTTTTTTGCTTTTTACATACATTGATATATATGCGTACGGATCGACATTTACCACACTGTGTATGACAGTAATAACTAATAACTCTTGAGAGGACACATACTATTTTGTGTAACAGCGATAATTAATTTCAACCATTAACAAACATAAATAAATAAATAAATAAATAATAATTTGAATGAACCATATAACTTTTTAAGTTTGATTTTCTAAACAGAAATAATGTTGGTGTAACATTGTTTATAAAAAGAATCACAGCACGTTAAATCTATGCGTAGACTATTTTTCTCTTAACAATAAAAAGTACGGTTTTGTGTTTTTTTTCCTTTCCATTTTTGATTTTTTTGGCGTTCGTTTTTTTAGGTGTTGTGAAATGGCTTCTATTGTTTTTTTTTTTAATTAACATGGGATATCCTAAATTTATAGAAGAGTAATTTAGTTTAATTTTTAAATAGAGGTATAACCCATGGATGTCTCTTTTTTTTAGTATTCAAATAGACCATAAGGATCGAACTCGGAACGTGGTAGAATCCAAAATTCATCCTTTGCCACTAACCACAAGTATTCAGACAACCTCTATTGATTACAATAATCATTTGTCGATCTTTATCAACAGTTTTGGACTTTTTGTACGATAAATATACCATTTATCAGTTATTTTTTTTGTTTAACACCATTTATCAGTTATTGTGACCAAGAAAGGTAAACTATTGATAAATATTTCCCCCAGCAACAGTTAATGGTTTATAATACATCTCATTAGCTTTTGTTTAGAATTACTAGGGATTGTTGTATCTTTGAATTTTTAAAGAGATTTTACAAATAAACCCATCAAATATCAAATTTCGGATCAACTGGTCACTTGTGATAAATGCAAGTTAATCTTTAACACTGCTGTCTATCGATAATGTGACACCATTTGTAGATGTCACAAAGTATAAAACGCACCATTTTAAGAGAAGTTAAAACAACATTATTTTTAAAGTTATGTTGTTTAAGCGAGAGCTGAACTACATGTAGGTGGATATACTTTTTGTTCATTTTCCTTCCATTTTTTTCTTCATTGTCCCAAACTTAAAAATGATTGAGTATATTTGGAGAAATCAAGAAAAAAACCATAAATAGTACTCCCTCCGTTTCACAAAGAGTGTCATTCTAGGTCTTTATTTTTGTTTCATAAAGAGTGTCATTTTACATTTTCAATGCAGATTTTTAAAACAAATTTCTATTTTATCCCTACTATTTCAGCTTATTAATTAGAGAGAGAAACTTCTTTAGTGTATTAATTAAGGGCAAAGTAGAAATTTACTTATTTTTCTTAATATGTGTGAAAAATGCTAGAACGACACTCTTTGTGAAACGGAGGGAGTAATAAAAACTGATTAAATTTGCCGTACTTGGAACACTTTTAAGATTTACGTAACTATAAAAAAATTGCCTAATGGCTTTTTAGATGAAATATCATTTGTTGTGTCTGCACTTGTGAAATCCAAGTAGCTGCTAAAGTAATTGGATAAGTGTAAGTGTTCATTATATTCTCGGGTATACCATACACGATGCAATATAGTCTATATTTTTGGCCATCGGCGGCTCCATTTATTCAGCTCTGGTCAGGTTGTTCAGAACAACTGCAACAACACTAACTGCTGCACGTATGATCGCATGTTACAGAAAGTGAACCGTAACCGTTGTTGTGGTTACATCATACGTTACACTCCTTGCATCACCATTACCATATATTGACCAAGTTTATCTAAATGAAGTGAAGTCTGGAGCGCAAAAGTGAAGTCTAGAGGGGAAGAGTGAAGTTTGGAGAAGAAGAGTGAAGTCTAGATTTAATTTAAATAAAATATCTCCTCTTTCCAACGGTTCTGTCTCCCCAACGGTTATTTTTCAAGATTTAGACATAATTATTTTCACTTTATAACTCTAAAGAGATGTATCTTGACCAAGATCAAATATACATTTTGGAGAATTGTTCTCTCCACATTCTCTCTAATCTCTATCTCTATCTAATTCTCTTAATACTCTTAAATTCTATCATGGTATCAGAGAAAAGATCATGATTATACTACTCTATTTGATTCTCTCTTGTTCCTCTTTCAAAATTCTTCAAAATTCTCATTATTTCTTAAAAAAACGTCCACCTGGTGTTCGACAAAATTTCTAAACGAAATTTCAAGCTAAAAGCTATGAGTTCTTGGGCTATTACCACCAAGGGCTCAAAACCTTTAGTTGTTCAAACCATTCTCACATGAAACAAATATCTTTTGTGGTCTAGAACCACTAAAACCGCTATAAGCGGAAGAAGACTTCGGAAGCATATTATCTCAAGGGAATGCCAAAAGAAATCCCTCAAGAGAAAAGGCAAAGACCAAGAGACTATAACCGAGGAGGAGAAAGAAGAAGACCTTAAAAAGAAGAGGAGAAATGAGAAGAAGATCAACAAGCGGTTCTTAGCCTTCTCCAATCATCCCTAGATCCGACCATCTTCAAAGTCTACTCATATTGTGAGACTCCAAATGATATATGGGAAACTCTCAAAGGTGTGTATGGGAACACATCCAATCTAAGCTGAATCTTTGAAATCAAGAAGGATATCAATGATATTCACCAAGATTATATAGAGTTCACCAAGTACCTTGGAAAGTTTCAAACCCCATGGTCCGAACTTGAGATGATTACGCCATTGAGTGTGGATCCCAAGGTGCTCAATGAAAGGAGTGATAAAGATCAAGTATTTGGTCTTCTCCTCACTTTGAATCTAGGTTATAATGACCTCATTAAACACATCTTATAGATGACAAGCTACCAAGCCTTGAAGATGTGTGTGCCCGAATTCAAAAAGAGCAAGCCTCCATTTGTCTCTTTGGTGGAAATTCTGAACTAGTGACCGCTAACAAAGGTGTCTACAAGCAAGACAAGATAATCTCAAAGATGTGTGAGCATTTCAAGATACAAGGACACTTTAAAGACAAATGTTAGCATCTCCATCCACACCTAAATCCCGATTTCACATAAAGAAGGCAACCTAGAGCCAATGCCTCTCAAGGTGATGAATTCAAACAAGTGAATGCATCAACATCTCAAGTAGAATTATTTATGGCAGCCTCCATTGAGTATGTTAATAACAAGATTTTTAGTTCTTGTGATCTTGTAGTAAATTAATCAACCTACAAGACAAATATCATTGTAGTATAAGTTGAGGATCAATCCATATGGGTGTGAGTTTAGTCACTAAGAATGCATACAACTCTATCAAGCTAAGCCAATCACGAAAGGTTTAATAACTAGCAATCCTAATTAAACAAAGAAGCAAATAAAAGTTAATACAACAAGAGAAAGAGGGTCTAAGATTAGGTCAATGTATTAAGAATATCAAGGGATGATCACACTTACGTGTTTATCAATCAATCATGCAAAAGGAGATTGTTTAATGATCCAACAAGTAGGTAATCACATTCTCATATAACTAACTATATGCTAATTTGCAATTATCCATTTCTTAATATCAATCACAAAGTAGCAAGCATTCGATCCCAATCATAACACCATTCAAGCAAACTTTAATCCTTAGTTTAGAACTCAAATCATTAGATCAATTCTATCTCCAGGCAAAAATCCCTTAAATTAACTACTAATCAAGAACAATCTCTCAATTGTGATTAAGAATCAATCAAGCATGCAAAACAAGTTTATTTGACTATTAAAAACTTTAGATATCAATTCTCATTGTCTAAGCATGCAAAATCTCTAATTAAGTTCAATCAAGCATTTCATCAAATACTTTGTGGGCATGGAAAAGCCTAATTTATAGATTTAACAATTCCTTGCCAAACCTAGCCTAGAGAACAACTTAATATAGAAGGATTAATACTAATAAAGCACTAAACACCCTTAGATCATCTCTAATCAATCCCTAATCTACCTCATATCAAATACCCAAAGAGAACTACTCACTAATCACCATTTTCCCAACTAAACATATAAAGATTAAGTGAGAAAACATGACTCGAGAGAAAAAATTAATAAAAGATAACAAATTACTTGATTAAACTCTAAATAAAAGTTTAAAAAAGTTTTTGATCTAAAAGAGGCAAAGGAAAATCATAAGGAAGAAGATTGATCCTCAAAATTATGTCTAAAAACATTTATATAGTAATTTGGCCCATAGTGGCATTTTGGTAAATAAGTGCAATCGATTGGCCTTGTATCGGCCGGTTTTGGCCAGTATACACAAACCGATTGGGGGGGGGGGGGGGGGGGGGGGGAGAGCAGGCTTGGATCAGCCTAATTTTCATGATATTTCATGGCGGTTAAAATCCATGTGAACTTGGTGAACTTGGGCGTTGCGGATCCGCGGACTGTGTTGAGATGCATCCAGTAAATTGGGCGTAACCTTTTCAATATGGATCAAAATGACTTCAAAACACCTCCATTAGAAAGACAACTCAATTTCCCACGCTTTTTATTTGGAAACGCAGCGCTAAAAGGCAATGTAAGGGCTTCATACGATTCGATCTTTCAAGCTCATTGGTTTGGTTCTTCATCACCATTTCACTATCAATCACTCATTTGGCCTCCTAACTCTTTCAAACCTCTTTAGAAACTCCAAGAACACTCCAATGCTCCAAAATCACCTAAAATAGATTCAAGAAAGAACAAAACAATGCAAACTCCAATCTATAGACTCTAGTATCCTAAATGCATGAATTTCTAATCATATGCTTACAAATGAATGCAAAATGTATGAAAACCATGCAAAATAACATCCTAGAAATCCATAAAATATGATACTATCAATTCTCCAAAATTTATCTTTTGCTTGTCCGCAAGCAAATAATCAAAGACAAGAAGGAAAAAAGGTTTGAAAGTGAGGGCTCAAAGCTTCCAAAAGCAATTTTTAAGAAAAAGTGGAAACAAAGTCTAGACAAGCAATTAAGAGCTACAATCAAGTTTAATTTACTTCAAAAGAGTTAGTCCTTCTCATGAACACATTCATCAAGTCTAAGTCTCAACCTACACATGAATTCATATCCTCAATCCCTTTAACATTCATTAAGCAATGGTGAATCATGATTGTGCAAATCAAATGAACACATTTGGCTAAGTGTTTAAGGTCTTGAGATAAAAGTGATCTCAAATAAAGTGTGGGTTTCAAGAACAAATGATCTCTCAGGAAAGGAATGAACTATAGCAAAATGCTAAGAGTAAGAAACAATTCATTCATACAAGGATAAATTTTCATTCTACCCAAATGCCCATAATGATCTTAACTCTTCTTCTAAACCCAAGGTTGCCTTCCTAAGCTACCCTTTCCTTAAGATATTTTTGCCTTCTTATCTCAACTTTGATCACTTATTTCTTCTGTAAACACTTAGAGGATTTATTTACTTTTTGCTTATCTCTTTATTTTCTTTTCACTAGTCTCTTTTCTTTTTTCTTTTGATGCTTGAGCCAACTTTGGCTTCTTTTCTTTCTTTAACACTTGAGACTTATCTTTCATAAACACTTAGATTTATCAACTTTTCTTTTCCTTTTTAATCCCCTCTTTCTTTTCTCAATCTTTTCCTCATTCTGTTTTTCCTTTTTCTTCCCAATTCCCCCAAACTTATTTCCTATCATATGCATAGTCCAATGATGTAAGGCTAGCTCTACAATAAAAACCTATCTTTGTTGTTCCAAACTCAACACTTTTTGCCTAGTTGATTTAAGAAAAGGTCTCTCATCTCTCACTAGAGTGTTTAAAATTGAAGGGAAGCTTGGTTAAAGGTAGGGAAATCTACTTGGACTAACAAAAGAGTGGTAGAAAGGGAGAAGATAGTCCAAATATGTATTAAGTATCCATGATTTCACCTTTCATTACACAACATGATAATTTCAAGTCAAGATTAAGAGTTCTACTTCAAATCACAACATTTTTCAATCAAGAAGTGCACAATAATGCATGAGATCCAAGAAGGGTTCTTCCTTAATTTCAAGCTCACAAGATGCATCAAGTAACCACATGCTCAATCAAACTTTTTTTTTTACAAGTAACACATGCTTTATCTCTCAAATACTAATGAATACAATCCTAAATGACTTCTAGACTCAATCCTAAGCATGCCCATGCAACTAGATGACTTCTTTTTGTGAAAATTTTCAAAATTCTTCAAAATTTTATGGTTTTCTATGCCTTAGATGAATGAATGAGACTCATGATGCAAGAAAAGAAAATAAGATCACAAAACACATCACTGAAAACTAGTCTCCTCCCCAAACTTAAATCACACAGTCCCTTGTGTGATAGAAGTAAGAGAAATAGACCGTAGACAAAGGGAAAAATGCAAAATGAAAGAAATATATGAAAAAGAGATTGCAGTGAGTTACTTGGAGATTTAGTTGAAGTGAAATGGAATGGAGGAGTGGGAGGTGGAGGCTAGAGAATTCCCCCAAAATTGGATGAAATTACGGTCCTTCTTTGATTTCCCATGACCTCCCCTCTTTCTTTCTCCCAATGCCAAGACCATATGGCCTAAAACATGTAGAGACCTAATAAAATGATACCCAAAGGGGGAAAATCAGCTGATGAAGTGAGAAAAAAGAGAAGAAAGAAACCAGAAGTTGACAGTCTGCAAGGGAACTGACTAGGTAAGAGTCCATGTGTCCTCTGATCGATACCCCCTCGGTGAGACTGCACTTAATTATTTTCAGAAGTTAGTATGGTGAATTTGAATTTCTTGTCTTGATTGTAAAGTTTACATGGGACAGTTGCTAAGTGTGGGGGAAGTACATTGTGGTCTTGAACTTTGCAGGCATGTTTTCATATGGTTTACTAAGTGAATGTGATGTTCTTAGGACGAAATGAGTTTATGTGTTTTCAAACCTCTTTCTCTGATCTTGGTCTTATTTTTGCTTGAGGGTAAGCAAAGGCTAAGTGTAGGGGAGTTGATATATCATGATTTTTTACAGGTTTTCAACCCATGATATAAGTCTTTATCTAGAGTCTTTTAGATATTTTTGGAGTCTTTTGAGTCATTTATATGTTTCTATACATTTGGATTTAATTGGAAGTTTTTGAGCATTCTGGGGACGTTTTAGAGCACTCGTACGTGAAGAAGACTTTGGAGCCGATATTTGGTGTTAGTGTCGACCAACACTGCATTGGTGTCGGTCGACACATATTCCTATGATAAGCAAAACACACCATTTTTGGACAAGTCTTGAAGATTTGCAACTTGGCACAGAAATTTCACTATTTCTAATTTAGCCCAGAAACGTGTTTAGACTGTTAATTAGGTTAAGCAGTTTTTGTTGTTAACCTTTTGTTCTTGATGTTGGCTTTTGGAGAAGGGAAAGATATTGCTATTGGGGCTGATTCTGCTACTCTGTAACCTTTGAGAGAAGGATATCATACCCCGTTATTTCTATATATTCAGTCTTTGGTTTTCTATTCAGTATGTGTTGTCTGATTGATAATATATATGAGTAGTAACCTTTGTTAGATTTAGGGTTTATCATAGGGATTTCATACCTTCTTAGATCTCTAATTAATTGGGATTCACAATCAATATGTTCATCACCTAAGTTAGACTTAAAGCTAATTCTGGACTGATCACTTAGAACTTTGATCTTAGGTTATTAAATTGGCACGAGAGTGTGGTTTATAATCTGATTAGAACTTGGTGTGAGCAATTTAGCTAAATGAAAAGAGATTTGATTTAGGTAAATTGTGAACGGAAGACCTTGATATTAATGCCTGTCTAGAACTCCAAAATTGCAAAGAGATTTGAATCATTAGATTGCTAGACATAGAGAATGATTGCAACGAGATTTGAATTGTTTGATAGTGATTCTAGTTCTTGAACCTGTTCTAAATCTGAATCATGATTAGTTAGTATCTAGCATTGTATGATCTACTTAGAATACCCCAAGTATAGCTCTTTTCTTATATCGAAAACACACCTTTAATTTACTTGCTATTTTACTCCTTTACGCCAATTTGCACCTGCTTAGTTTTAGAGAACGAACGGACTTTCTATTAATATTCTGCAGACCATTGTTCGATACTCTTAAGTATTACAACATCGACATTGTACACTTGCAGTTAGAACTAGGGATAAATATTGACCTATCAACAGGACCGCGTCGATCGATGCGGTCTGATTCCTTTGACACACTCGAACCTGTACAGAACAAAAATGACCAAAACAAAAAACTCCAAAGTAAAATCAAAACCAACACCCTCTGTCCATTGATATTGAACTCTTTTCCTTCAGAGCTAATCAGAACTACAACACCATATGGACGCACCTCCTTGATTTTGAAAGGACCTGACCATCTAGAGCGCAATTTACCTGGAAACAATTACAAACGAGAGTTACGTTACAAGAAAACAACGTTTTTGCGACTGCACTTTTAATCACAGAATCATCGTTAATCGCGGTTTTACGACTAATTTATGACTAATTATGGTAGTTGTAAATCCATAGTCACTAAATCGCATAGTTGTATTAATATTCGGCGAGTTACGATTATTTATCGACTAACATCAGTAGTCGGTGATTAGACGTAGCTTAATCGCAATATATAAGGACTAACTTCCGACTATCTGACAACTAATAGGAACATCAATATATGATTATGGTAAGCATTTTGCTATTAATTAGCGACTATTGTATGTCTAAATTAACGACTACGCAACGTCTAATCGGAATAGTCAGATTCGATTATGGTAATGATTTTGTCACTGCTTTCCGACTACTGGGTGACTGTCTTATATAGCCACAACTTTTTCGTAATATATGGTGACTATTTGGCGAGGGTTTAATGACTAATTAACGACCAATCTGCGACTATTCGGAAAAATCAGAATACGCTGATGGTAAATATTTTGCGAATAATTGACGACTCTTTGTTGACTTTTCTTCGTAAAAATAAGAATTTGGATTAATGAAATTTACGATTTGGTAATTGCTGATACCGTTATTTGAATTGTACAAAAAAATGTAAAAGATATTTTTTTCAAAATAACATTAGTATATAGACACAAAGGATCTACATACGCAAACTCCAGCATTAAGAAGTTGCCAAATCATATACCAAAAAATTAAGAAGTGCAAGAGACAGTGATAAGCTTCCTTCAGTTGCTCTTGGTGGGCCACAAATACTGAAAATTATCTGAGCTGTCTACGCTTGCCCATTAATGGATTTTTTTCGACTCCATAAGGATTTACCCGTCCATCCTTCTCAGGGGCCTGTGATAATTAAAGACAGTAAGAAAAAACATGAGATTTGACCCCAAAAAAGTAAAGAGCATGAGATGAATTTACAAGCATGGATTGTGAAAATGTTACTTTCACTCAGGAAATATGTAGTTATATTCATCTGTTGAGATCTCCCGAGGTCGCAGTCCTTTGCAGTGCTTCTCCAGTCATTTGGAGTGCTGACCATGTCTTTCATTCGTCGTTGATAGATATCCTTGAAAAAATGTTTAAGAATAAAGTTATGGATGGTTTGGTCATGTCTCAAATGATACAAACACTATCTTGTAAACGCCCAGACAATCGAACATAAGAAAACGCAGAGAGTAGTTAAACATAGACATCAAACTCAATTTCTTGCTAACTATAAGATTAACATCCTAACTATCAGACGTTAGCTCATCAAACTGATACAATCAGGTTTTAATCCATAGATCTACACTGCAAGTGCACAGACGTGAACTAATAGTATATAGGGTATCAAATCCACAGAGACTCAAAATCTTGCGATAGATTGTAGAACGTCGAATTAAGCTAGGTGAAACAGTAGTGAAAGCAGTAAATCAGAACAATAAAGTAAATCAAGCGGTTTGTAAATCAATCATGCGAAGCGTCAGGTCAAGGAAGTTATCAGGAAATCAGGAACACAGGCTAATCAATAAATCGGGATCTAATTAAGAACTGTTCTAGAACTAGAATCACAGAAGCATAAGAAACCAACTTTCGTTGCGAGTATTATCTATGTCTAACAATCCTAGGAAACCAACTTTCGTTGCGAATTCTAGGGATCCTAAACATGCATTAATATCAGGTTCTTTCGTTCACAACTCTCCTAAGCCAAATTTCTTTGCGAATAGTCAAATTGCTCATCTAGGTTCTTTCTAGTTAATTAATCAACTGTCGTTGCAGAAATCAACCTAACATCAATAATCTAAGTGGCCAATTCAGATCAAGCAGTAAGAACAAACCTAGATAAAGAACTACCAGATATGAATCCCTACAGATTGATTAACCTATGATTCCATGAAATCCCCTGTGAGAATCCCTAAACCTAACAGGTAAACTACTCAGACATGTCAGATGAAACAAAAGACATGTTGAATAGAAAACTAAATATCATAAAACAGAATAAGAAACAGGGGTTCAAAATCTCTTCTCTCTCGAGTACAAGACCAGCCCCTAAAACTCTCTGAAATAAAATAAAGCGTAGCCTAAACAATGGCTTAAAAACCCTAATATAATGATCTAAACTCGACTGGAGCTTCTTTGTAATTATGAGAAACTTCTGGGCCAAACTGCAATTTCCACAAATCTTCATTAAACCGCGAGAAAAATCCATTCTCACATATGTGTCGATCGATGTCGATCGACACAAACATCTGATATCGGCAGTGACTTCTTCTTCTCGGGCAACTGCTCCAAATAGCTCCAGAATGCGCCATAATGTCCAAATCCACTCCAAACGTACTTAGACCTGTAAACATACATAATGGGACTCCAAAAGACTCTAAAAGACTCGATAATAAAGACATATACCATGGTTGAAAGTCCTAAAAACCATGATATATCAACTTCCCCACACTTAGCTTTTGTTTTCCCTCAAGCAAACAGAAAACCAAGATCAGGAGAAGAAGTTTGAAAGCTTCAGAAACTCGTTTCATCGTAGGAGCACCACACTTAGATTCCCCTTAGTAAGCCACATGAAAATGAACCTGCTAACATCAAGACCAACATATACTTCCCCCACACTTAGCAAATGTCCTGAGTAAACTCTACAATCACATTTTAGAACATTCAAATTCACCATACTGACTTCTGAGATCTAATAAGTGCGGTCTCACCAAGGGAGTATCGATCAATGAACACTTGGACTCTTACTATGTTAGCTTATGACCCCTCAACTATAATTTTCTGGTTCCTTTCCTCTCCTTTTCCTTCCTTAGCACTGGTTTTTTCCCACTGGGTATCATTTTATTTTTTCTATCAGTGCTCTTCCCTTTTTATTCGGGGTGTACTTTGGACATGTTTCCATGGATGCACATGAGGTAATAGGGGTCTCTACCACTCCCGCGACCACTTCGAAGCTACTAGCTTATCCTCAGTTTATCTCTTCTTTTTTTACTTTCAAGGAAGGGGAGAAGGGAACCAAAATCAGACAGGTTTACAAGCTGTGCTAGAACCAACAGAGGAATCCGACTCAAAGTATACCAAGCCCCGAGGTGAGAGAATTAAGTCAAGTTAAAGGTGAAGTCAAGTAATGGATTCTCTGAATACCTGAAGTGATATGGGTGTCCTCAGTAGGCTGGTCTGTGTTGGGTTTTCTAATAGTCATAGATCATCTGCAAGTCTTCCAATGGTCACTTAAGTTCCTGCAAGTGTGGTAATCTCCTCAAAAAGTCCTTGTTTCCTACTCAATTTGACTCAATAAAACGGTTTTGGACTGACTCTAAGAAAACAAAAAGTGGTGCGTCAGTAGCTACCTCCCCCACACTTGAAACACACTTTCTCCAGTGGTGTCAAGCTTAGGCTCGGTGAGAAGAAAATTCAGAAAGAAGAGAATCCGAAAAGGGTCAGAACACTTACCTGTCGTCGGCCTGTGTCGATCGATGCCACAATGTGTATCGATCAATGCAAGGCGAATATGCTCGCGGTTATGAAGATAACCGGTGTTTGTACCGCAATTGAATCGGCAAACCGTAAATCGCAGCTCCGTCGACCGACACAAAAGATGTGTCGATCGATGTTGAGCGATTCTGCCTGTATTTCGCGCCTTTGAACACACAAAAACAGAAAGATCAAAGCAAAAAAAATCAAAACGAAAAATGAAAAGAAAAACGAACCTACTAGTGGGTTGCCTCCCACTCAGCGCTTGTTTAAAGTAAATAGCTTAACTATGAAAAGGAGATCGGACTTATGGTGGATTCAACAGAGACTTTGAGAGTCTCTGCGAACGTCTCATCAACCAAGGTGGCGTATAAGCGTGCAGATCATGAGATCGAATGGAACCAGGGTGGGAGCGAAGCGAGGGTGGGGTACTGCGTTTGCCTGCATTCACAGCTGATGGATTAGGAGGTTTAAGTTTAGAAGGGTCATACCTGTGCTTTGGTGGATGAAAGAGATTTGGAGATTTCTGGTTAAGAGCAGTAGCAGGATCTGAAGATGTTAAAGCAAGTTCAGAATGAACTGCCATCTTCTCTTCTCCAATAGGAATCTCTGGTTCCACTTCCACACTGAAGCTCTGTCCATCAATGTTGGATTTCTGCAGCTTATCCATCTTGAACCGCAAAGGCTTGTCTCCCAGATGGAGATCAATCAGTCCATGTCTCACCTTAATCACTGCTCCAGCAGTAGCTAAGAAGGGTCTACCAAGTAGCAAAGGATCATCTGGCTCAATATTATACTTCAGCACGACAAAGTCCGTTGGAATCAAGTAGTTTCCAACTCTGATAGGAATGTCCTCAAGAACTCCTTCTGGATACCTTTTTGATCGATCAACTATGATAAGAGAGATCCTAGTAGGCTGGAAATCCATCAGTCCTAATTCTCTTATCTATTTAATAATTTTTTTTCAGTTGATCTGCTCGTGCCAATGTGTTTACATTTTTTCCCGGAAAATTACTCAAGGTTCGATGTTGTTTTCAATCTTCTATGATGCATATTCAGATGGCCAGACTCAAGTGACTCCAGACAGGAAGTACTACTGAATTAGAGATATTCGCGTTCTTCATGTTTAGAAGAACATGCCTCTACGTTTTTTTCTTCTATTTTTTTCTTTTCTAGCTCATCAGAACATGTTCCCTTTTGTTGAACAAATCAATGTATTTCGTTAAGCAGCAACGAGGATTATAAACTATTAGTTTCTTATGCTAAATTTAACCCATAATAATTAGAGATTATGAAAAAAAGCATACATGGTCATTCTCATTTACTAATGATTATATATATATATATATATATATATATATATATATATATATATATATATATATATACCAACTTTGATAATCAGTTAAGACTATTAGCACGTATAACCAAACTATTTTATATTATTATTACTAAATAAAAAAATACTATATGATACGAGCCATACCCGACTACTTTGCGACACGAATAATTAGTTGCATACTAGTCATAACAATAGCGACAAATAAAGGACTTTGTTACTAATATACACAAAGTAGCAAATTAGTCGCCCATGTAGTGACCAATTAGTGATTTTCTAAGACTCTTCATATCAGATGCAAACTAGTTGCCATATTACCGACTACGCTGCGACTATTGTTTCCGGTCTCGACAATGGTCGTTAATCAGCGACTAAATTGGCGATAATCATTTTTGGTCGTATATTAGCGACTAATACACGTCCATATATCTGTAGTCGCACAAATAGTAGTAATGTTGTCCCCAAATAGTCGTCAAATGTTACGACTACAAGTATAGTCGCAAGTTCCAGTCGCAAAAACGTTATTTTCTTGTAGTGTTATACAAAAGTACCTGATCATTTGGCTCAAAGTGTCTGGAGACAATCTTCTTGTCATGATAAGCTTTAGTCCTCTTCATGTATAGCATCGAATTCTCATAGGCATAATGCCTAATCTCATCCAGCTCGTTCAGCTGTACTAATCGCCTCTCTACAGCACATTTCATATCAAAATTCATCTGCTTCACAGTCCATGCTGCCTTATGCTCAAGCTCAACTAGAAGGTGGCAGGCTTTCCCATAGAGAAGATGAAACTGTGTAGTCCCCAGTGGCGTCTTAAACGCAGTCCTGTAGGCTCAGAGCGCATCATCAAGCTTTGCATACCAATTCTTCCTTGTCTTCCCAATTGTCTTCTCTAAGATCTCCTTAATATGTCTGTTAGAGACATCTACTTGCCTACTCATCTGAGGATGATATGGAGTAACCACACGATGATGAACACCATTCTTTCTCAGCAGCTTCTCAAAGACCTTGTTGATAAAGTTAGATCCTCCATCACTTATCACAATCTGAGGCACTCCAAATCTAGGGAAAATGATGGTCTTAAACAGCTTTAGCACCACCAAATATTCATTGGTTGGACTAGCTACTGCCTCCACCCACTTAGACACATAGTCCACAACAACCAAAATGAACTTATTCTCATAAGATGAGGGAAACTGACCCACAAAATCAATGCCCCAGCAATCGAAAACCTCCACTTCAAGAATGAATTTATGTGGCATCTCATGCTTCTTACTGATTTTCCCTCTCCTCTGACATGCATCGCACTGAGAGACAAATACATGAGCATCTCTGAACATAGTAGGCCACCAGAAACCTGCTTGCAACACCTTAGACACTGTCTTGAAGGTAATAAAGTTTCCAGCATACTCTGATCCATAGCAGTGAAATAGCACATCTGGAACCTCAGAATCAGAAATGCATCTCCTGTAAACACCATCAGAGCAGTGCTCGTACAGGTATGACACATCCCACTAAAATCTCCTTAGCTCTCTTAAGAACTTCTTTGTATATCCTTTGAATTCCTCTGATTTAACCTCTGCAGCAAGATAATTCACAATATCTGCAAACCATGGTCGATCTTTCCTAGAAACAGCTTAGATCTCCATGTTGTAATGACCAATTTGAACCTTGTAAGGTTTCATGTTCGTAATCGCCCTGCAGCGACCGACGCTCAGGACTGCATCGATCGTCGCACGGTCAAGGGGTATATGTACATCTCTTGTGTTATTGACTATTCATGATAGTTTTCCTAAATAATAATATCTTACACTACAAGAAAACAATGTTTTTGCGACTGCAACTTGCGACTATACTTGTAGTGGTAACATTTTGCGACTATTTGGAGACACATTTGCGACTACTTTGCGACTAAATATATATGGTCGTCTATTAGTCGCTAATATACGACCAAAAATGATTGTCGCCAATTTACGACTGATTATCGACCATTGTCGAGGCCGAAAACAATAGTCGCAGCGTAGTCGGTAATTTGGCGACTATTCTGCGTCTGATGTGAAAGGTCGTAGAAAAATCGCAAATTAGTCACTATATGGGCGACTAAATTGCTACTTCGTGTATAATAGTAACAAAGTCGTTAATTTTTCGCTATTGTTACGACCAATATGCAACTCATTATTTGTGTCGCAAAGTAGTCGGTTATGGGTCATATCATATAATATATTTTTGATTTAGTAATAATAATATGATATAGTTTGGTTATATTTTACTTGTTTGTTGTAGGTGTACCGGTTTCATGCGACATGCATTTATGACCATTAATGGTAGTGGCCAATTATGTCTACATAGTCGGAATTCAGCCCTATATCCGTTTTCATTTGTAGAAACAAATATTTTTTTGGAAATCTAGTTACATGGCGGGAGGCTACAATAATTATAGCTACCACCGAGAGTTGATGTATAGTTGGTTCGATGAAGCCAGAGATAATTTCTCGATCGCCTTCAAAACGGGAGTGGCACAATTCATGG
The DNA here is from genome assembly GCA_030180135.1 of Orychophragmus violaceus. Classification (NCBI taxonomy): domain Eukaryota; kingdom Viridiplantae; phylum Streptophyta; class Magnoliopsida; order Brassicales; family Brassicaceae; genus Orychophragmus; species Orychophragmus violaceus. The sequence goes on from CM058232.1 coordinate 10,483,794, forward strand.
AATTTGCCAAAACCAGCCTTTAGTGCTGAGCAATGGCGGTAAGTTTCTCTACCCTTGTAATGTTTGCAAGAACGAAAAACCGGAAACCTCGGAAAAAGGAATTTGGAGTCATCTGTATAGTGGAGGAGTTATGTCTGATTATTATGTTTGGTATAAGCATGGAGAAGAAATCGGTTTGGATATAGGAACGAGTAATGTTGATCTGAATGGTCATGTTCGTAATATAGTAGAATATAGATATGTGGATATGGTGAATGATGCATTTCATGATTACACGAGTAATAGTGAAGAACCTGTACGTAATCATTCAAAAAAGTTTTATGACTTGTTAGAAGGAGCCAACAATCCTTTATATGATGGTTGTCGTGAAGTTCACTCCCAATTATTCTTGGCTGCTCGGGTCTTTAAAAAAAAGGCAGAACATAATACGAGTGAAAAGTTAGTGGATTCGATATTTGAAATGATGACAGAGTATTTTCCAGAAGGAAACCAAGCAACATGTTCACATTACGAGACATAGAAACTGAATAGGCCTCCCCTATTATACAATTGATTTTTGCATGAACAATTATATGATCTTCTGGAAAGAAGAAGAAAAGGAAGATAAGTGTCGGTTTTGTGCTAAACCAAGATGAAAGCCGAACGAGAGACAAAGTAGAACCAAAGTACATTATAGTCGTATGTGGTATCTACCAATTGCTGACAGACTGAAGAGAATGTATCAAAGCGAGAAGACTGCAGCGGCAATGAGATGGAATGCCGAACACCAAACGAAGGAGGGAGAAATGTATCAAAGTACATTACAGTCGTATGTGCTAGTTGTACCCAAAATTTCAGAATTGAAAAGAGTTGTTCTAGTTGTGTTAGTTGTACCGAAGATAAAACATTTTCAAAGAGTTGTTCTATTTTAAGAAACCAAACCAAATATATAAGTCAAAACCAAATACATAAGTCTGAGTTGTTCAAAGAGTGAACCAAATACATAAGTGAGAGAAACGAAACTTGAACCAAGTACATAAAAACCAGATACATAAAACCAACACATCACATATGAACATAAGGATAAGTGCACAATTTAGAAGGACTGTGTTTCCTCATAGGCCTTGGAGTTCAAATTCGAGCTTGGATTTTCCTTGCTAGTTTTGACTGATGGAGGATATGTTGACTTTTTTCCTTTCTTGATTTTAGAAGTCTTGGATCCACCTTCTCCATCAGCATCACCTACCAATGGGTTAGTACTAAAAACAATCAATCAATTATTCAGACCATAAACACTCATTTTCTACAATAGAATCATTTTCTTACCAAACGCAACCTCTGTAGCAGCCTTGTCCGCAACATACTCCTCCGCAGCAGCCTTGTGATCCACAACAGCCTCCTGGTCATCAGCCTCCTCTTCACCAGACTTGTCCGCAGCAGCCTCCTTTTTTATCAGCCTCTTCCGCAACAGTCTTGTCCGCAACATTTTATGCAGTATAAAAATTCAACATAAAGTCTACAATCATCAAAAATTCAACATAAAGTCTACCATCATCAAAAATTCAACATAAATTCAGCATAAAGTCCATAATCTTAAAATTTCAAAGAAATTTACCTCGTTCTTTTGATGATCCACCGGTTTAAAACTGCCTATCATAACCACAGTCCATAAATTCTCTCTGGTTCTTTAGCTCTTTCACCGCATTTTCCATAGCTATCAACCTTGTGTTATGATCATCAATCTTCTTATTAACGTCCTTAAACATGTCTTCTATCTTTTTTCACGATCCTCGCCAAATCTGCTTTAAACCTTTCTGATTCTTGCACACGTGGAGTTTCAAATATCTGATCGGGAACTGGTTCAGCTCGATTTTTACTATTTTTAACCCCTCTGGATTCAATATCCTCCTTACACGAATCTTCCCTCCATATCTTCCCTTATTGACGGAATAACAACATGGCCTAACCGTCAACAATAGGTTCGTCGTCATCCATATCATTGGTGTTCAACATCTTAACATAAATCACTTTCCATGATCTTATCCATGAGCTCGTACTCTCCCACATCACATACAAACATACTATGAATCTCCTGAAATATAAATGTGAAAAAATCAAACCTCAAATCAACTATCTGCATTTGGTACTTAGAATTAACCTAAAACCTAAATTGAATTCTAACATTTGTATCTTCAAGCTTGTCATAGATTTCATGAAATGAAAATCCAGTTTTACAAGTATTCTTGAACTGCCATTTGCAGATTCTAGGACAATCACTATATGCATTTGGTACATTTTCTCTTAATGCGGTCTTTAGGGCTGGGATCCATTCAAACGCCATAAATTTTAACCAGTTATACCAGTAATTTTTATCAGTTATACCAGTAATACTATCATATCAATTGTTTGAAGTAGAATTACATGTTACCTCCATAGGGTTCACTACAAGAAAACAACATTTTTGCGACTGTACTTTTAATCGCACAATAGTCGTTAATCGGAGTTTTACGGCAAACATACGACTAATTATGGTAGTCGTAAATCCATAGTCTCTAAATCTCATAGTCGTATTATTAGTCGGCGAGTTACGACTATTTATACGACCAACATAGGTAATCGTAAAATAGACGTAGTGTTGTCGAAAGATATAGGGACTAATATGCGACTACGATAGTGACAATTGTGCGACTATAAAGGGAGCCCAGATACGGTGGGAGAAATATTGTCATCAAATAGTCATTAAATTAGGTGATCACTGAGCGATTAATATGTGATTGTATTGTACAATCAGAAAGTAGTTGTAATTATTAGCCACTATGTAGCGACTGGCTAATGACCATTTTAACTACTATCCCGCGACTAATCTGAACATCCATATACGATTATGGTAATGATCTCGCCACTATGTGGCGATTGTTATGTGACTGACTAGTATAGTCACGATTCAGTCGTAGACTATGGTGACGTTTTGGCGACTCTTCAGTGACACTTTTACGACTGTTTAAGACTGATCTAACGGCTATGCAGCGACTACGCGGGGCCTCCAGATACCATTAATTGATGACTGTTAAGTTTGCGTGAAGATAAGAATTTGGTGTTGTTCCGTTTGTCAATTTTACGATTTGGTAATTGGTGATACTTCAATTTGAATGATAGAAGCAATGTATAAGATATTTGCTTCAAAAAACATTGATAACCTTGATAGTTATGTGTTGCATACATATACTAATGATTATCTACATGTGCAATCTCCAATATTAAGGAGTTTCGAAATCATACAACAAAAGATAAGTTCGGTAGGCAAAGCGACAAGTAACCTATGCAGCAGATGGAGTTAAGTTGTACATGTTGGGGGACGACCGTCTGTTTTGGGTGCTGGCCTATGAGTCTGAAGGAAGTCAAGAAAATGCGGATCACTTTCCTGCAGATACTTTTCTACCAAGGAAAGGTACTCGATCTTTTTAATATTTTTATGTGTTAAAAAGACCATCTTACCTCCACTGGCAAAAGTACCTGTATGGATGGAGGGCGGATCCCACGCTATGCCTCCTATTATATTTTTGTATTATTTTGTTTAAAATCCACGGATGAACAGTACCCGTGTATGAACAGTAGAAACATTTTTTCTTAATGTGATAGCTTCTCTTGTGAGACTTAAACATGTGGACCAGATTAATTAATGATTCCTAACCACACAATATAAATCACATGTTAAATGCTTCAGATGGATAACAGGTGGCCAAGCGTCCACATTATCAAGAATTCGTGTACAAAGAACTCACGAATAAGAGTTCACATGATCATATCACATGCTAGACGCTTCTGATGGACAGAAGGTGGCCAAAAGTTTACATGATCGTGAATATGTGGACACAAAGTACGTTGGGCCCCATTTTCCATCCAAAACAATATTTTACTTGGCCACTTGCTATCCATGAGAAGAGTCTAGCATGTGATATGATCGTAATAGTGTGCACGAATAGCCGACAAGGTGGACACCTAGTCTAGAATGTACACACGAATCTTCCGCATCAAGTCCATTTTTTTTTAATTCCGGTATATCGACCGATTGTATCTTCATTCTGACGGTCTCTATGGCCGGAAACCTCACCGTTGTCATCCTATCCACCGTCAAAACATGAGGGGTGAAAACAAAATAAAGTAAGAAAGAGATAACTAGATAATAAAAAGGACATGATATATATTTTTTATTATGGGTTATCTTCTCTTATAAGACTTAAACACGTGAACCATATTGATTAGTGATTCATAGCCACATAATAAATATCACATGCTAAATGCTTCTAATGGATAGCAGGTGGCCAAGCTTACACATTATCAAAAATGCGTGTATAAAGAACATGAATAAGAGACTAAATGTTCGCATAAACAACCTAGTAAACACAATTTTAAGAGATATGGTGGATAGTATCGACTATTCGTGGACACCACCACGATCTTATCACATGCTAGAAGCTTCTGATGGACAAAAGGTGGCCAAGAGTTCACATGATCGTGAAAAAAAACCTAGTAAACAAAGTTTTAAGGGCTTAGGTGGACCATATCGTCTATTCGTGGACACTACCACGATCATATCACATGCTAGACGCTTCTGATGGATAGAAAGTGGTCAAGAATTCACATGATCGTGAATCCGTGGATACCAAATATGTTGGACCCCACTATCCATCCAAAAGCAACAGTTCGCTAGGTCACTTGCTATCCATGGGAAACATCTAGCATGTGATATGATCGTGATAGTGTCCACGAATAGCCGATAGTGTGGACACCTAGTCTACACTGTCCACTCGAAACTTTCGTATTAAGTCCGATTTTGTTTTTTGAATTCCGGTACATCGACCGATTATATCTCCATTCTGACCGTTTGTATGGCCGGAAACCTCACCTCCGGCATTCTATCCACTGTCAAAAAAATGAGGGGTAGAAAAAAAATAAAGTAAAAAAGAGAATTAATATAAAATAAAGAAAAAAATAAAAGGATAGGATATAGACATTTTGTATTTTCATTCCATTTTTCTAACAAAAACATACAAGATTGCAACCAAATATCAAAAGATACTAAAGTGCAAGAAAAAGACAAAAAGATACAACTAGTGCAATTCACCATACATAATGGTTTCTTGTTTTAATGGGTGAATTGCACTGAGTGTATCTTTTACTCTTTTTGTGCAATTTAGTATCTTTTTATGTTTGCTAGCAGTTTTTTATATTTTAACAACTTATTTCATGCTCTTTGGACGAAAATCCCCTTATCCTTTTCTTTTAGTTTTTAATTTTGTTTTTATTTTCTTTCTTTTCTACCCATTCTCTTTCTTACTTTATCTATTATTTCACCATTTAGGTTTTTGACGGAGGATAGGACGACAAAGGTAAGGTTTCTGACCATAGAGACTGTTGGAATGGAGATATAATCGATCGATATACCGGAATCCAAAAAAAATCGGACTTAATACGGAAGTTTCGTGTGGACAGTCTAGACTAGGTGTCCACAATTACGGCTAATCGTGTACACTATCACGTTTATATCACATGTTAGACGCTCCCAATGGATAATAAGTGGCCATGTGAATGTTGCTTTTGGGTGGATAGTGGGGCTCGTTGTAATATGTATCCACAGATTCACGATCATGTGAGATCTTGCCACCTTCCGTCCATCAGAAGTGTCTATCATGTGATATGATCGTGGTAGTGTCCATGAATAGTCGATATTGTCCAAATGAACTCTTAAAACTGTGTTTACTACGTATCGTTTCACGATCATTTTAACTCTTGGCCACCTTCTGTCTATCGGAAGCATCTAGCATGTGATAAGATCATGGTAGTATCCACAATTAGTCGATATTGTCCACTAGATATCTTTAAACTATGTTTACCAGAGCTAAGGTGGACAGTAGCGACTATTCGTGGACACTACCACTATCATATGTGAACACTAAGTGTCTTGTTCATGTGTTCTCTATACACGGATTCTTAATAATCTAAACGCTTGGCCACATGCTATCCATCAGAAGAATTTAGCAGGTGATAATTATTGTGTGGCTAGGAATCACTAATTAATTTGGTCCACATGTTAAAGTCTTACAAGAGAAGCTAACCCATTCAAAAATCTATTTTACTATTCATTCATGAATAAAAAAAAAAAGAGTGAGTGAGCAGTTAGGGAAAGGTGAATAACCAAATTAAGTGGGTAGGAAGGTTAGTATGAAAATTTGATATTTTGGAGAGAAGACCATGTAAAAATCAATAATATCCTTGTGATTTTAGTTAATTACTTAAAATGCCATTGTTCTGAAAATAATTCTCTGGCGATCTGTTCTTCTGTGTGACATTATTCATCCATGCATACACTGTTCATCTACACTGACATTGTTCACCTGAAAATAATTCTCCGGCGAACTGTATATTGTGTTAGCACTACAAGAAAACATCGTTTTTACGACTGCACATTTAATCGTAAAACCGTCGTTAATCGAGGTTTTACGACAAATATATGACTAAATATGGTATTCGTAAATCCATAGTAGCTAAATCTCATAGTCGTATTATTAGTCGGCGACTTACGACTATTTATACGACCAACATAGGTAATCGTAAAATAGACGTAACGTTGTCGGAAGACATATGGACTAATCTGCGACTACAGTAGCGACAATTGTGCGACTATATAGGGAGTCTTGATACGGTCGGAGAAATGATGTCATAAAATAGTCTTCAAATTAGGGGATCATTGGGCGATTAATATGTGGCTGTATTGTATAGTCAGATAGTAGTCGTAAATAGTAGCCACTATGTAACGACTGGGTAACGAGCATTTTAACTACTATCTCGCGACTAATCTGAACATCCATATACAATTATGGTAATGATCTCTCCACTATGTGGCGACTGTTATGTGACTGACTAGTAAAGTCACGATTTAGTCGTATACTATGGTGACGTTTTGGCGAGTGTTTATTGACTAATTTTGAAGACTAATTGGAGAATCCAATTACGAGTATGGTAATTATCTTGCTATTAATTGTCGACTGTTAAACGACTATGAAGCGTCTAAACGAAACATCCAGATTCGATGATGGTACAGTCTGGGCGACTAATATATGACTGTCTAATATAGTCACAACATAGTCGTAAATATTACGTGACTATTCGGAAAATCTAGATTTGTCGATGGTAAATATTTAGCGACGAGTTTGTGTGTGTAGTACGAATAATTGACGACCGTTTAGTGGCTTTTTCGTAAAATTAAGAATTTGGATTAATTTCATTTTCGATTTGGTAATGGGTGATACCGTAATTTTAATGGTACAACAAATGTAACAAACACTTGCATCAAAAATAACATTGGTAACATGTAGACACAGACGACCTACATACGCAAAATCCAGCATTTAGGAGTTGTCAAATCATATACCAATAAATTAACAAGTGCAAGAGACAGTGATAAAATAACCTACGGATCAGATGGTGTTGTTTTCTTACTTTGGGCTTCCTTCAGTTGATCTTGGTGGGCGACAACGCTGAAAAGTGTATGGGCTTCTTGTGCTTGCGCATTAAAAGATTAGCTGTCAGGTTTTCGACTCGATAAAGATTTACTCGTCTATCCTTTTCAGTGGATTGTGACAATTACAGACAGTAAGAGAAAAACAATTAAATAAAGAACGTGAGATGACTTTATAAACATGGATTGTGAAAAATGTTACTTTACCTGAGGAAATATGTTGTATATTCAACTGTTGATATCTCACGAGGTCAAAGTTCTTTGCGGTGCTTCTGCAGTCCTTTGTGATATATTAGTCGTTTACAACCTATAGAACCAAAATTAATTGTAATCAAATAATCAGATTCAGAGCCTGCCCCGTTTCAAAAGTAAAGCAAAGCAGAAGGAAACTAACGATATAGCTACTTGTACCAGTAGGCATCGATTCACGGATGGTTTCATGATTGAGATATTCAAGGAAGAATTTGAGAGAGTCGATAGGGTTTCGGCCAAAGTTAGCTATGAAATGGAAAGCTTCGAATAAGAGATTCGAAGAAGAGATGTCAGTTTGAGATGGGTGGGCGTAGAAGAGAATTCGTGAAGAGATTAGAGAGATGATTCGTGGAGAGATTATGAGATGATTCGACGGAGATTTCTGAAAAGGGGAAGAACAAAAGAAAATCAGGGTTTGACGTATTTGATGATTTCTCGGCACTTTGTCAAAAATTCTTAGGTATAGGCGGGTAACTGAAATGTTTTGGGCTATAAAATTGGGTTTAGGTTTCCCGGATTAACTTTGCAAATATTTTGAATTTTTTCCCACTTGTAGGTGTAACGTGGTCGTAATATATTCCTTTTTTTATTGACTCTGTTTTAAAAATTAAGTAATCTATTTTACTAAAATCAAAACAAGTTTGCTCACAATATAAAGAACGATTGAAGACATGTTTTATGAAAGCAAATTTGTGTTTTAAGTTCTTTGAAATAGTTTTGCAATTTTGGTAACACTCAATTTAAAAATAGTACACAACAAAATTTAAGAAATAGCTTTCGGACTAGAATGTTAAAGCAGAGACGAAACTTAAGATTTTAAGGGTTTAGGGTTTCTTTTGGAGTGAACAAAACCCTATACCCTAAAAAGGATCCGTAAAACCTCAATAAGAGGTTTCATTGTAGGCATCTCCAACCCACCCGCAAAAACTCAAATTTTTAGGTTTTGAATAGTGAAACCTTAAATTTGAAGTTTGGAAAACATACAAATTACACTTAATACAACTAAAATTAATCAACAAATGTATTTCCGTGATACTATCAAATACGATCAATCAATGCATTTCGAAGTGATTAATTGTCAAAACTAATGAAATATTTAATTACAGAGACTAGATTGTAAAAGAAAAGATGAAACCGCAAATTTGAGGTTTTGAGGTTTCTTTTGGAGTGAGCCTAACCTCAAAAATGAGGTTTTAAGGTTTCTTTTGGAGATGCTAAAACCTAAAATTTGAGGTTTCGTCTTTTCTTTTACATCGAATTATCTTAATAAAACATATATAGCGAGATGAAGTGGTCGAAAAATCAAATTATGAATTTGTGAATCTTTCTAGATATATGTGATTTTTTTAGTATATACGAACTTATCGTATTAAAAAATTAAATATATCGGTTGAGAGGACCATTGAATATTCTCCTCGTGTCTCATTTAGAGTTTAGGGTTTAGGGTTTAGGCATTTTGCTCCAAACATATAAATACGAAATTAATTAAAAAGTTCTAACAACCCCCAAATTCAACGTTTGCACTTAAAGAGAATAAAGTTTTCCGCGACCATTTTGCAAACATAGGCAACCTGAAAAATCCAGCAACATTTATCACACATGTCGTCCCCCTTCGGCTTCTCCCACCATAGTTGACTTGGATCGTATTTCGAACATTTGCACTCATTGATCATATGAGGCTCGTTTCGCGATTAACCAATCTGGAATCATCCTTTCCCACTCATTCCCAGTGATCTTAGGCAGTTTGCTTTGAAGATGAGTAGCACGTTCTCTAGTAAATTGATACTTACCGAAGACTCCTTCCTCCCAGTCTTCCCTGAACATTTTGCACATCATGCCGTAGATATACTCGCTCATGATGCATCCTTTTCCCACAGCAACCTTGATTTGACCGACTCCTTCAACTCACTTGTTCTCGAATAACACATTTGAGATTCCTTTGAGGCAGATGGCGGTTCTGTTGCCTGCGTCGTAGCACCTCTCATGGAATTTTGTCCAGTCAAAAACGGGACTCCAAACCAGTGTAGTCATCTTATTTAGATTAATAGAGGCGTATAACTTGTATGTTTGAGACATTCCATTCAACCGAGTGCACGTAATCCTCGAGTGGCGGAGATCCTGCACGTCATTTTCGCAGACACGAACAAGAATGTTCCTTATCAAGCAAAGGCTAAGTGTGGGGGAGTTGATTTATTATGGTTTTTAGGGTTTTTGACCATGATATATGTCTTTGTTATCGAGTTTTTTTAGTGTGTTTTGGAGTCCTTTCATGTGTTTTACAGGTCTAGGTACGTTTGGAGAATGTTTGGACATTATGGAGCATTCTGGAGCTATTTGGAGCATTTGTGCGAGAAGAAGAAATCATTGGCGAGAACAGAGCTCATGATCGATCGACACACCCTTATTGACGATCGACACACATCGTGATCAGAGTTTTCTCGCGAGTTAATGAAGACTTTGGATATTTGCAGCTTGGCCCAGAAGTTTCTCATAATCACAAAGAAGCCCAAAACTGGTTTAGATCATTATATTAGGGTTTTTAAGCCATTGTTTAGGCTACGCTTTACTTATCAGAGATTGAGAGTGTTTGGGGCTGGTCTTGTACTCGAAAGAGAAGAGATTTCGAACCCTTGTTTTTCTATCCCTTTTATGATATTTGGTTTTCTATTCATTATGATTTATGTTTTATTGATCATGTCTGAGTAGTTCTTCAGTTAGGTTTAGGGATTCTCATTAGGGATTTCATGGAATATTAGGTTAATCAATCTGTAGGGATTCATACTTTCTAGTTTTTCATCTAGGGTAAATCTTAATGCTTAATCTGAATTGGCCACTTAGATTATTGATGTTAGGTTGATTTCCCCAACGACAGTTGGTTAATTAGATAGAAAGAAACTAGATTAGAAATTGAACTATTGGCAAAGAAATTTGGCTTAGGAAAATTGTGAACGAAAGAACCTGAGATTAATGCATGTTTAGGATCTCTAGAAATCGCAACGAAAGTTGGTTTGCTAGGTTGCTAGACATAGATAACACTCGCAACGAAAGTTGGTTTCTTATGCTTATATGATTCTAGTTCTAGAACAGTCCTTAATTTGATCATGATTAATTGATTAGCTTGTATTCTTGATTTCCCTTGACCTGACGTTTCGCTTGCTTGCTTACAACTGTCTATTTACTTTCTGATTTTCATTATTTACTTAAATTAAAAAACGAACACCACAAAAAAAAAGAAACGAACGTCGGACCACCGCCGTGGCTCCTTAGACCACTGCTGCCGTTACTTAGACCACTGCCGCTCCCCCACACCCACCATCGCTGCTACACAGACTCGATGGTATGACCCGAGACCTTCAATAAAGAGAAATCGCTTCTGAACATCTTCCTTAGTGACTCCACTCACTGTTAGATATGGCTCAGCGGCTTTAGACTGAAGGCAACAAAACTTTATCTTTCCGTACTTATCCGCTTTGATGATCCACTTAACACCTACATTGAACAATCACTCAGCTACAACTACAACCAATGTGACAAGAAAATCAAATACGGAAACTACATATCATCTTCTTCCAGAACTCATCATTCCAATTCAAGTTAATCAATACGATCCCTAAGGAGAAATAGCTCTGTATCTGGCTGGAAATCAAATTATCCTAAACCATAACACCTATTATAGAATCATTTAATCAAAAACTGGACCCAATCCTAAACCATAACACCTCTAAACAGTCTCGCGGAACACCATGGACCGCCTTCGCCGAACCACATCACTGTAGGATTATGGGTGTTTCCAAGGTTTAATTCTCGTTACAACCTAACACAAATCCTTAAACAGATCTAGGTTCTTGTCAAATGAATCATAAACCAAACCTTATCACTACCTTTCAGATTGCAGCGGATTATGGATGGCAGTGATGAGATCAGCTAGAACAGATGGCTACACCTATTCCTCCTCGAGTATCCACACTCTTACAAGCACGGGACGGCTGCTAGACCAAAGAGTTGGAAGAATCAGAGAGAGAGGTGAAGAGAGAGAGAGAGGTCACGCCAAAAAGAAAAAATCGCAGGGAGACTTGTTTTCTTTAGGGCTTTCTGATTCTCTTATATCTCATTAATGGGCCCAAGTCATTAGACTAATGGCTCATTAATCTTTTGGGCCCAAAACACAAAACAAACAAAAGCCTGTATTTGTCTGGCCCAAAACTCTGATTCAATACAGTAAATGCCATTGCATCTTACCGTATTAATTCCATTTAACTTTCCCGTTAGCTATGGTGTGTGACCCTTTGGGATCATACAATACTGGTAATAAGTCCTAAACTTATAGATCAAGAGCGGACTCTAGCAAGCCATCATGATCACCCAGTATTTATGACTTATGTCTGATCTCGACACTTATCATACTTTCTAGAGATAGTACGGGTAGATTTCAGGACATTCCCAACAATCTCCCACTTGTACTGGAATCCTACAAAGGACATTCCCAACAATCTTCCGATTGTACTGGAATCCTACATTCCTTAATCCTTTTGTCTCAATATCTCGATCTGGCATAAGGCAAGATGCGTGTCATCCTTATATAGCCAGACCATGTTTATCGGACCAGATTTGATACTGACAATGCAAACGACTTGGGCAAGTCCGTTTGGGAATGGCCATTCTCTTACCAGCTATCAAATCTCCGATTGGCCTAGAGATATTACCTCCGTTAAACGGCAGGGACAAATCCCATCTTGTTCCATCACTATGAACTACACAATTCATAATACACCCAACCAAGGTCCTTATAGCTCCCAGTTACGAAACAGCGTTAGACAATGATCAAAGCGCATTACTCCATGTGCAGCCACATGCATGCGAACTCAGGTCTAAGGACTATACTCTATAGTCGTATATGAGAACTTCTTATGACACAGATATTAATATCTTGCAGAGTTCTCATCAGCGGGCCATGTCCGGTCATATGCTCCCCTACATATACCTATGTGTCGACTTTGATGCCGCGCATCTATGACCCCTCGAAACCTGGTCATAAGTCTCAACACAATCTAGTCTCAACAGGTTGTTGGTGTTCCAATTTCAACAACCTTCGACTATGGACACTATGATTTATGTCACTTCGTTAAATATGGGGTTTCAGGATCAAGTCTACTCATGTACTTCGATGGCCCTTATATAATGACATGAATCATTTTGGAACGATTATTTATATCACAGTTAAAATAATCCAGAAATCATCAGATTTCATAAACATAAAATATTATGTTTACATGAACCTTTCAAAACAACTAAGTAAAGCCCTTTACAAACTCCCACTGAAATTAAGACTACATCTTAATTTCACTCATCCTACAGCTACAGTCCGCGACTCGTGCTTAGGCATAAGGAGTGGCTTCGTTAATAGATTAGCAACGTTCTCATTCGATGAAACTTGCTTATCTACTTAACACCTCTGTCATTTATCTCACGGAATAGGTTATACCTATCCTCAAGGTGTTTGGACCTCTGATGTGCAGCTAGTCTCATCTACGCTGGGAATCACATCAAGTTCAGTGATGAACTCTTCTATCCAAACAACCTCTTTCGCCGCTTCTCAAGCTGCGAAATGTTCAGCTTAAGTCATGGAGTCAGCAACAGTGCCTTGCACCGCCAGTTAGACACAAGATATAGCCGGACTGTGACCAGGAATTATCTTTGTCTATTGGAAACTTGCCTCTCAGACTCTATCGACTTGTAGCACCTCACTTTCTCCGTAAATCAAGAACTTATCCTAAGTATTCCTCAAATACTTCAGAATATTCTTTACGGCAATCCAGTGATTCTTTGCTGGATTTGACTGGTCTTTACTTGTCTTGCTTAGCATTAAAGCAACATCAAAACACGTACGTGTCATGGCATACATGATAGATCCAATTGCCGTCGCATATGGAATCCTATCCATGCATTCAAGCTCAGCAGATATCGCAGGACACTGTATCTTGCTTAATGAATTGCCATGTGACATTGGCATAAAACCCTTCTTGGATTGCTGATTACGTGTAGGACTTTGTCAATTTAAGAATCCTGACTATGTCCTACCAGCTCTTTCCAAAATCCAAGAACTACGTGGCTTTACCCATGTCAATCATAAAATCAACTCCCAAGCCAGTCCTTTACCGACTGCAACATTGGAACGTTATTTTCGAGAATCAGTATGTCATCGACATACACTATGAGAAATGCAATATTGCTCCCACTTATCTTTTAGTAAACGCACAGTTCCATTTCGTTCCTGTTCAAGTCAAAACCTTGACTACTTCAACAGAACGAAGATTCCAACTCCGATATGTTTGCTTCCATTCATGAATGGATCGATGAAGCTAACTTACGTACAGTATAACTTTTCGGAGTCCGGGCTCAATTTCGCTTCTTTGAATTTCGCAGATTCGTCGCTTTCAATGATCATCAGATCATGCGAACTTTCAATGATCATCAGGTTCAACTAATGACGAGAAATCACTCTCGAATTAGTGACTGATTCATTCATATCTGCGAACTTCAGGCTCTACAGGTGTAGATTCTACAGAAATCTGTAAATCCATCCGTTGCTCTCCCTCAACAGGTTGAGCAGCCTCCTGTATTTCTCGAATTTCTTCGAGTTATACTTTTACTCCCACTGTTCTTCTTGGAAAGTAACTTCCCTTCTTAGAAAACAGAATGGACGTAAAAGTAACAAGCCTTGGTTTCCCTAGGACAACCAGCGAAGTAGCACAACTACAAATACTCAGTAAAGACGAATTTGGATCGATTCCAATCCACATTTACGTGGTGTCTTTCAACTGATATTGTGGAACTATTTCAGCGTAAACTTAGATATTTCTAGAGCGTTATTCTTAAAGAATATCATGGAAGATTCGTGTGACTCATCTTTAATCATTTCTAATAAGATCTGATTCTTTCTCACAGAAATACCTCAAGGTTTTCAGGAGAATTGAGCTGCGAAACGACTTCACACTCATTCAGATGATCACACAATCAATGACTTAAGTATTCTCACTCGTGATCTAATCCAGAGTCTTAATACTTCTGTCATTCAGGTTCTATACTTCATTCTGGAACTCTTTCGACCATGTCAAAGAATTCCGACTTGTGTCTCATCAAATGAACACAGTCACACTCACTGAAGTAATCAGTAGAGACAATGAAGTACAGGAAATTTTCTCTGGCATTACTGCTCATCGGACCACATACATGAGTATGTTCAATCTCCGATAAGCCTTTGGGCCTTTCTCTAGCTCGGCTAAGATGGGCCCTTTGTCTTTTGGTCTAGTAAGCAGAATTCAAGTCTCATAAGATATCCATTCAAATGAGCCCAAAAGTCCATAACTATGGGGTTTCTGAATCCGACTTACTTTATGTGACCAAAACATTTATGCCAAGAAAAATCAGGTTTAATTCATCAGATTTAAACCAATTCGGTATTTATGTTATATTTAGGCACTCTTTGGTTTAAGATATAAAACCCATTCCTTGAATAGGGTGCTACAATTAACATTTCATTAAGATCAAAAGAACAAAGCTTGTCTTTATCAAAATGAAAAACATTCAAATTCTTTATAAGAAAATGAAAAACAACTCTGCTTAAAGCAGGTACATTGTAGCAATTACTTAATACAAAACCAAGCCTCAAAGGCATTTACAAGTGAAAACCCTACTGCTGAGGCAGCTTCCCAAGCTTTTTCAGATACGCAGTTCCACTTGCCCTTCCTTCAACGTTCTACTGTTGCTCAGGTTCTGCATATTATAACAAATATCAGTGCCACAACCAGTAATCAATACCTATAAGGTATAACTTGAAGTAACAACATGAATACCTGAGGAAGTAGTCTCATACATCAACTTCAACTCCTCATAATCTTCCATGAATTTAATGCAATCTCTTTTCCAATGCCCAGTCTCTTTACAGTAGCAGCACTTACCAACGTAAGAGGTATCTAACTCGGGCTCAGAAGACACACGCTTGCCATGATTCAAAATCAGGACAACTTTGTCTTCACCCTTGTCAGCATTAGGTTTAGTAAACCTACCCTTCTCATTCATGAGATTGTACAGGGTACTCTTCACGTTTGGCTCAACTGTCTTGAGCATATCATGCAGTTCAGTCAACGTCTTCGTTAAGCCTTTCTTGATATAGTCCTTTACGAACTTATCATAGCTTGACGGCAGTGACTGCAGAATGATATCAGTTGCCAATTCTTGGCTAACTGGATAATCCAGTTTCCTCAGGTTATCAATGTAACCCATCATTTTACTGATATGAGGACTTACTGGATGATCAATTGGTAGCTTGCAGCTAGTGAGAGATTTAACCAACTGGTATCTCTCCACTCTTACCTGCTCCTGAAATTTCAATTTCAGGCTGCTGATCATCTCTATTGGCGACTCCATATTCTCATATTGCTTCCGCAAATCTGAGTCCATGGTAGCCAATATCAGACCACGCACATCTACCGCATCATTATAATGCTTATTCCAAGCATTATTTACTGCATGACTGGCTTTGGATCCGATCCTCTCGGGGAGAGCTTTCTCAAGGACATAGTCCTTTCTCTCATGCCTGAGAACCAGCCTCAGGTTCCGCGACCAAGTCAAGAAATTTGATCCGTTCAGTTTGTCCATCTCAAGGACATACCGGATCGAGAAAGTGTTTTGATTGTTTGTGCTTGTCATAGCTGAAATTTAGAGATAAAAAGAGTTTTAGTTATTAATTTCATAAAAGAGTAATCTTAACAACTTATAAGAAAACTCGCATTGTATTCAAAATTTCTTTGTTTAACCTCATAAGAATACAATGATTCCGAGACCCATGTTTAGATAAATCCAAAGTGGGCCACTGGCC
Source organism: Orychophragmus violaceus (assembly GCA_030180135.1). Lineage (NCBI taxonomy): Eukaryota > Viridiplantae > Streptophyta > Magnoliopsida > Brassicales > Brassicaceae > Orychophragmus > Orychophragmus violaceus. The sequence goes on from CM058232.1 coordinate 10,500,422, forward strand.
GTCACCCAGAATTAGCTTTACTTGGTAAGCATACACACAGCTAGTTATAACCAATAACTCTCGGTTGTGAATTGGGCCCGAGGCCCAAATTCACCAGATGTCTCAAGGCCCGGGACTCCCGATGGCCCAGTCAAGGAAACCAATCTCTTACAGCCAAATAATCACTAAAGTCTGGGACTCCCAATGAAATTAGTGACTATATACTACTTTACTTACGCGAAAACAGACACCTCACATTGTAAGCCATATCTGTAATCAAATAAGCGTTAAGTAGCTGACAAGATTGGAAAGACATCCAAGCTTGATATTGTTTTTGAGGATTTTAAGTTTTATTTCCAAAAATAGAAGATTACTATTTTGGGAAACTTTCTTATTTTAGAAACTTTCTAAATTTAGTAACTTACTAAAAATAGAAATTTCCAATTTAATATTTTATAAATATTTTGGGTTGGGTCACAAATTATAGGCCCAATTCTTGGCCCAAGACCATAGAATTCCAACTGGCCCAATAATTTGACATAACCGATCCGGTTTATTAATTCTGGTCCAAGACCAAATTAACTCTCAAAACCATCGGTTATTTACTAAACCAGACCAGCTCTAAATTATTTGGTCCAACCAAATCAAACTTAGACCAGCCTTCGGTTTAGGTTAAAATTCAATTTTATGAATTTAAATCCGGTTTAACCAGAAATAAAATTATTTCCAGCAAACCGCGATTTGGGTTAACGCCTTAACCATACAATTAATTAAATAATTAATTAAATAATTAATTAAATAATTCAAACAAAAATCGTTTGTTATGATATTGACATTGACAACACCACACGATTTTGTCTTCCATTAATAATGATATCAATCATGTGATCATAATCTAATAATGAACATACGATTATGACTTATTCGAATAATAATTAATACAATTCAAACAAATTGATTCCTTTTGACCAATTCTATAATCGAATGAGACATCATTATTAGAGATACCAGAGACATCACTTATGGACAAAAATAATTTGAATAATTTCAAACCCTAACAAGTCTCTTATGAAACAATCGATTCTTAAAGTTAAACCCTAACAAGCGAAACACAAGAAGACAAACAAGTCGATTCAATAATTGACTTTCACATTATTAATAATTCGATCGTATCACAAGCGATTAATTTGATCAAGACATGCGATTTACAAACATGATCACATACATATGATCCAGATTTACAAGAAACCTAAAACCTATGCTCTGATACCACTGTAGGATTATGGGTGTTTCCAAGGTTTAATTCTCGTTACAACCTAACACAAATCCTTAAACAGATCTAGGTTCTTGTCAAATGAATCATAAACCAAACCTTATCACTACCTTTCAGATTGCAGCGGATTATGGATGGCAGTGATGAGATCAGCTAGAACAGATGGCTACACCTATTCCTCCTCGAGTATCCACACTCTTACAAGCACGGGACGGCTGCTAGACCAAAGAGTTGGAAGAATCAGAGAGAGAGGTGAAGAGAGAGAGAGAGGTCACGCCAAAAAGAAAAAATCGCAGGGAGACTTGTTTTCTTTAGGGCTTTCTGATTCTCTTATATCTCATTAATGGGCCCAAGTCATTAGACTAATGGCTCATTAATCTTTTGGGCCCAAAACACAAAACAAACAAAAGCCTGTATTTGTCTGGCCCAAAACTCTGATTCAATACAGTAAATGCCATTGCATCTTACCGTATTAATTCCATTTAACTTTCCCGTTAGCTATGGTGTGTGACCCTTTGGGATCATACAATACTGGTAATAAGTCCTAAACTTATAGATCAAGAGCGGACTCTAGCAAGCCATCATGATCACCCAGTATTTATGACTTATGTCTGATCTCGACACTTATCATACTTTCTAGAGATAGTACGGGTAGATTTCAGGACATTCCCAACAATCACCACCGTCGACGTCTTCAACACTTTCATCAGACGCAGCTCCAGTGGTTCCAGAACGCCATCACAACCTTCGCAAGATCCATATTAGGAATATACGATATATATTCGGTGATATCTCTAGGATTGACATAAGTATATTTTCTTGTTGTGTTAAGTAAAGTTCCTTAGGGTTTACGTTTTGTGCTCTTTGTATATAAACCCACATTTGGGATTGTTAATAAGATAAGCCGTTTGATCAATAAGTTCTACATGGTATCAGAGCCTTTGTAAAGAAATCTAATAGTGCTTTGGTCGTCTTTAAACAGTGTGAGAAGGATTAAGTCGATGACGATGGTCGAAGGTAAAAGTTCGGAGGTGTCGTCGTACACGCTGCACTCCTCAGACAATCCAGGAGCAGTGATTACTTCGATTAAGCTTAATGGAGACAATTACAACAAATGGTCTTCAGAGATGCTTAACGCGTTGCAAGCTAAGAGAAAGATGAGTTTCATTAATGGTGCATTGAAGAAACCATCGCAAGACAGTCCAGACGTGGAGAATTGGCTGGTTGTGAACTCCATGTTGGTAGGTTGGATTAGGGCCTCCATTGAGCCCAAGGTCAGATCCACTATTACGTACAACTCTGATGCACATCAACTGTGGAACAATTTGAAGGAACGTTTTTCGGTTGGTAACACTGTTAGAATCCATCAGATAAAATCACAGATTGCTTCGTGCAGACAAGAAGGGAAAATTGTGTTAGATTACTTCGGGAAGTTGTCGACTGTAACGCCCCTTTCCCATCCTCCGCTGACCGCCGAGCTGACCAGCCAACAATAAAACAAGAACATGACCGATCGAACCCGAGCAAGTCGAACAGGAAAAGTTCGTCACAGGACGAAGCCAGAGACAGATCAGCTTGAGACAAAGGCCCAGACTAATCCATCCTCAACTCCGCTATCCTCACTTCCATAGTACAAGTTGATCACCTTGCACTACTTCAGCGAGTTGTGTCGGTTCGGACTAAACACAATATCAGGAAAGCATATTCATTTCTTAGTAAATCAAACGTTCAGCACAACGTTTAATCGTTACTTTACAAATCGTTTTTCATCAATAAACAGTCAACACGCAAATCAATACAAAAGTGGTGTCAAGCCGAACCAGAGAGAACCCCAAAACCATCGAATCAAAAACTCCGCCACAAGCCATCCCAAAACTACCCCGAGGACCTCCCGCGTCCGTCGCTGCTTAACCTGAAAAACACAAAAAGAGTCTAATGAGCGATCTAAGATCACCCAGTGAATCGGCTCCCCACTAAGGCTTCTAATCTATCTATCATCTATAGATTCCCGCCCAAAAACCCCAAAATAACAATCAAACAATCAAATAGCCGATCACGCACTACCACGTCGTGTCGAGCCCACACACAATCAATTGCCAAAAGAACAAGAAGGCGATTAGAGGAAATCGGAAGCACTGCGGCACATGTTCCCGATTGAGACTCGATCTATCTACCGCGCAATACCAACTACACCAAAACACTACACTGGGCCCCTACGATCTTGGTAACTTCCACGGGTTTTCACCGTTACCGATATGGCAACTAACCCACGACTCCTAGCCGTCCACACAAATCCAACGACTAGGACACCGTTCTCTGTCCATCGATACGCGGCGACTCAGGCTACCCCTAGATAACCCAAGTTTCCATGCAGTCCGGCCCTAGGACATGACCCTGTATTCTCTGGACTACACACCTACCGGCGTCACCCAGTAGGTTAACACCATAACCAGAATCACCACGACCCGGTTAGGTAACTACCCGAGGATCCAATCGGGTCGGAAGTACCATAATGTAATCAAACACCCAGACTTGCGGGATCTAACGCACCCTAGAGTCCTAGTACTGAAATGTAAACACGCAGACTCGCTTGGATTCTAACAATCAATCTCGTTCAATAACATCAATTAACTCAACCCCGCATCCCGCAAGTCTACTCACACACACCAACACCGCCCCCTGACTCAGCACCGTACCGAGTCAGCGGTTACGACTTAACCGGTCCCATGACCAGGTTAAGTATCTACACAGATCGCTCGGCCCAACACCGAGACAATCTAAAGGCCTGCACAAAAGGTCAACCACAACCACACAACAATACAACCACGCGATCAACACACAAACAACACACAAACAAGCCTATTAGGGTTGCTAACATCTTTTAACCAATTTACGCCCGCTACCTTGGATTAGCAGCTTGCTAACCCGTAGACGGTTCACCAATCACAACACTTCTCTTTTCTTAACCAATCCTAATCGTCTTTATCAACTCCCCGATCCGTCGGTTTAGAGCTAGTTGCTTACTAAACTCCCCGACGTCTCATCTTTTATTACTTAATTCATTCAACTTCGGGGACCCCGATACCATTCATATTCTATACGTTTGTTCAGATTTAACTTCTGTATTTTAACTCGTCTTAATTCATGTATATAGATTCATTTTATACCGTTCTTTACTTACATATATATGCATATACGGCCCTAATCATGCAAAGACTATATGAATGCATCACGCAACGTTACTACCAACCTAACGGCACTCAATAGGTTTAATCCGTTTAAGTCTAACATGCTTCTTTAACCCTAGCCGGTTTAACGTTAATTCAATCAATCAATTCACAATTCAATTCAATTCAACACGACCGGGTATGCATTCCTATCTCTACGGTTTTCCCATTTATCGTTCTATATGCAACTACGGTGTTTGAGCCGACTCACAGTGATTAAGCGGAATGGCGGACCGGATGCGGATACGATCTCCCGAAACCCGAACTAATCCCGAACCTTTCCGAATACCCGAACACGAACCCCGAGGCTTCCCAAACACCCGTATATGAACCTCAACTCAAGAACCGTCCAGAGTCAACGCGTTGACCGGCGTTGACCGGCGTTGATCGGTCGTTGACTTTGACTCCGGTTGACCGTTGACCACTCCGGTTAACCCCTTTGACATGCTGAACCACCAATTGAACCGAACCAACTCCAAATCAACCGGTTTAGTTAAACCGGTTTAGGTCAAACCATTGACCGGCGTTGACCGAGACTTAACCGGTTTGACTAAACCGACTCTTCCACTGAACCAAAACTAAACCAACTCCAATGCATCACCAATTCACCCATGAAGAACCGCTTGAAGACTGACGGCGAGGAGAGGTTTTCCGGCGACCCTTCCGGCGTTGACCACGGCAGCTCCGGCGTTGACCGCGGCGGAGGTGGCTTTCTCCGGTGAATCAGAAGCTCTTCTACCCACCAATCTGCTCCTCTAGACAAGATCTACCCACCCATGGCCTTGAATCACAGAAATATGCTGGAGAGAGAGAGTAACCCTACACACCCTAGCCGTGGCTGCTTTTTGGCCGAATTCCGGCGAGATCCGGCGACGTCGGTGAAGGCGGCTGGCTGGAGGTTGAAGAGGAGGATGAGATGAAGCTACTGGACTTTGAAGCAGAGGATTTGAGTTCAAGATGAGAAAGTTATGCACTTTTTTGTGGAAGAAGGCATGAAGAACACCATAGCTTTTTGATGAAGATCTTTGAAGATGCAAGAGATCTTGATGAATCCTGATGAATCTCTGGAAAAGGGAGATGATTCTGATGAATCTGAGAGAGAGGAGCTCGGCAGAGGGAGAGAGAGTAGAGAGAGAGTGGGATTCTTTCCCAAAAGTTGATTTGATGCATTGTACTCTTTTGGTGCATGAATCCCTTTTCATGCAAAGCGTGCACAAAGGATAGGTGGAGCCTCCAGGGAGAAAACACTTGTCATTCTGGTGTGCATCTGATCCAGGTAATCCACTTCTTAATCCCTTAATCTTCCCCTTAATCCCCTTAATCACTTTTGCTCGGTTTGCTATTTTTCCCGATAATTGTTTTGGTAAATACCAAACGATTCCCATAAATCTCCAAACTTCAATAAACTGATTCTCCTCGCTTTTAGATGAATTTAGCAATTTGAATCATCCCATTTGGAGTTTCCTAGCTCCCGTTATGATTTTCCGAAGTTTCCTCGGTTTAGTCGGTTTTCCGACCGATATTCCGAAAACTGCATTTCTGCTCCGTTTCTTCCAAATCTGATCTTGTAAATGTTCTTTATGGTTTAGAAAGAGAACATTTGGCCCGTCACGTCTTCCGTCTCGAACTTTGGCAAAATTACTATTTTGCCTCTGGGTTTGGCAAAATTACAATTTTGCCCCTGTTGACTTTTTCTTCTGCCCGTTGACCATATTTTTGGATACGGGGTATCACATTCTTCCCCACTTACAGGAATTCGGTCCCCGAATTCCCCGTCACTACCAGACTTTGAATCGGTTCCCAAACTCCGCAAGTTGCTCCGCTACTCCATTCCAACGCTTTTCATACTCGAACACTGCTGCATAACCCAACTCTAATTCCAATACGATCTTTTCCTCCTCACACATCTTGGTTTCTGGGTCCGACTTTGCTAACTCTCCATTCCCACTGACGGCTTCGCTCTGGTTTCCATACTGTCGCTGACATTCTTTCAAATCTTTCTGCTAACTCATCACGTCAACTGCTTCGCTCTTTCCGCTGCTCTGTTACTAACACATTCCCGCTAACCATCCATACTGACTGCTTCACGGTCCGGTTCCCTTGCTTCGCGACGTCTTGCCATTCCATCTCGCTTTCGGGTTCGGGTTCGGTCTTGTATTCGTATCGCATCGGCCATTCCGTCCTACATTCAACACAACCACTTTCACTGGAGCGGTGAATTCAAACCAGTCCATCCTTCGATCTCACTTCCTCATAGAGTTATAGTTAGTTAATCATGTACCCAAAGGTCACTCATGATTAAATAACAATATTCTATAATTCCGCTTTCTCGCGAATCGACAGTCGATTACAACCATACTCGAGTTAGCTCAACAACTTAAACGAAAAGGTTCTAACACTTATATCTTTAACAATTTAACGATTGCAACAAAATTTATACTACTCACTCGAATGGCTTACCAATGCCATCCATACTCCGCACATGCTAAGCATGCCATAAACTAGCACTTTCACAGTGCTATACCACAACCGAAACACAATCCTAATTAACCGATGCACCACTCAAGCATTAAATAAAACACGCAAGCAAACAATTACCACACACAGCCAAGCAATCACTAGATCGCTCCGGATATGTCGTCAGTCTGGGTTTAGGTTATGATGAACGGTCGTCAGTTCCGTGCATCATCAGACTTCATGGGGTAATTCATTTGCATCCAACACCATCACACGCATGCAAACAATTACTACGTAAGTCATAAAGATAAGTAGAACAATTCTGCATCACATACATACATAAGAACAACAACACACACATGTTTCGAGGTTTTTAAATACATAAGTAAAACAGAAATACAACCACGAGACGTCCGTCATCCATACCCTAACCCCCAAACTGCACCGTCATAACCCGGAGATGTCTGAAACAACATGCGAGAATCGCCGATCTAGATACACACAACAACAACATAGTTAGTGCCCAACTTACCTGGCCTAACTATTCTATCCTAACAGCCCCAACACGACCGGAATGCCATACACAACCGGCATCGCGGCTCACGCTGGTAACCACTGGCAGGTGCGCCGGGAGGGTGTGGTGGGTGTGCATCTCTGGTCGGCGGTCCGACCTGCTGCGGCTCTGCCATCGGACACAACTGCGCTACATGACCTCTGCGACCACAAATCTGACAAACCGGTACGGGCGCTGGGCGTGGCCCACGGTAGCATGCTGCTGCCTGATGATCTGTCGCTCCACACAGCTGACAGGAATAAACAGACCCCGAAGAAGGCTCCTGAAAACACTTGGCTGCTCGATGTCCCTGACCTCCACAAATCTGACAGACAACTGGCGCTGAGCGGGACCGACGAGAACTGGATCGACGGGAACAAGCGGATGCTCTGTGTCCCTCGTCTCCGCACCTCCTGCAACTCCTCGATGGTCTCGGTGGCTGCTCCAATGGTGGCTGCGCTACGGGTGACTGCGCGGCTGGCTGCTGAATAACTGACTGTCGAATAAGCCCACCGTCTCGACGACTCGGACCAGGTAGATACTCCTCAGGTAACGGGGCACGATGCGGCTCTGCGTCTGACATACGAGGTTCGGGCCCCGCGATCGGGCAAATAGGTGCAAGATGGCCGTCCATCCCACACACCTGACAATAATACGGACTCGGCACTGGCTGATACGTCTCACGGTAGCGCGGATCCACTGGTCGTGTACACCAATACAAATGAAAGCCCTCAACTCCGCAGGCGCTACATGTCCGGTACACATGCATAGGCGGCACTGAATCTGGCGTGTCAGCTAGTGGAATCTCCGGTGGTGCAACCGGCTCGGTCGGCAGTGCCTCTGGTGATGTAACTGACTCAAACTGCGAGTCCGACCCTGCCGTCGACATCGGCTCAACTCCTGTGGCTGACTCCATCGATGAGTGTGGCTCGGTGGAACCGGGTGATGGAGCTCCTGACCTCTGCGGCGATCCTGGCTGATGATGCGGCCCAACATGCTGCTCCAAAACGTCCTCTAGTATCGCCATCTGCTCGTCCATCTGTTGCGCCCACTGCGCATGCTGCTCCGGATCCAACGGCTCCATTTCCATATCGAAAACTGGGTGTAACGGATCCAACTGAAAATCTCCTCCACCAAGTGGAATAAAATCCGACTCATGCAAACTGAAGGGTAATGGCACATCATATGCCTCATGCATCGGCGTCTGTATCGCTGGTGGTACCATAGGCGCCTTTAACTGTGATGGCAATGGCGGCAGCCCATAGTCTGTGAATCCCAAATATCCCATCACTCCTGCGGTCGGATCTGCGGTACCTGCGTCGTCCTTTAGAGAAGGAGGTAACGGATCAGGCAACAGCCTCCAATCTACAGCGGCTGCTCTCGCTCCCTGGTGCACTCGGAGAACAACTGGCGGTCGATCTGATATCCGAGAACCCTGCGACTGTCCCTGCTGTGCTACCCTCAGACCTGCATGATGCTGGTCCACCAGAGCATGATACTCTGCCCGTGTCATCCGACGCTCACCCATACTGCTCGCTGCAATCTCTCACACCCAATGCACACACCCACACACAATCCGTCCAGGGACACGCTGCTGCTGACTGCAATCAAAAACACAAGTAAACATTAGTTCACATATACAAATTTTCTACCTCATCCCAACCCCGGATTTTACAGACGCGGCTCGGTTTCTTAATGGATGCTTGGGTAAGACACAATTTTGACTCGATAAATCCACGGAAAACACTCATAAATGAACAACTTCGAAACCCATGCAGAACCATGCTCTGATACCACCATTCTGTAACGCCCCTTTCCCATCCTCCGCTGACCGCCGAGCTGACCGGCCAACAATCAAACAAGAACATGACCGATCGAACCCGAGCAAGTCGAACAGGAAAAGTTCGTCACAGGACGAAGCCAGAGACAGATCAGCTTGAGACAAAGGCTCGCACTAATCCATCCTCACTTCCATAGTACATGTTGATCACCTTGCACTACTTCAGCGAGTTGTGTCGGTTCGGACTAAACACAATATCAGGAAAGCATATTCATTTCTGAGTAAATAAAACGTTCAACACAACGTTTAATGGTTACTTTACAAATCGTTTTTCATCAATAAAAAGTCAACACGCAAATCAATACAAAAGTGGCGTCAAGCCGAACCGAGAGAGAACCCCAAAACCATTGAATCAAAAACCCCTTCACAAGCCATCCCGAAACTACACCGAGGACCTCCCGCGTCCGTCGCTGCTTAACCTGAAAAACACAAAAAGAATCTAATGAGCGATCTAAGATCACCCAGTGAATCAGCTCCCCACTAAGGCTTCTAATCTATCTATCATCTATAGATTCCCGCCCGAAAACCCCAAAATAACAATCAAACAATAAAATAGCCGATCACGAACTACCACGTCGTGTCGAGCCCACACACAATCAATTGCCAAAAGAACAAGAAGGCGATTAGAGGAAATCGGGAGCACTGCGGCACATGTTCCCGATTGAGACTCGATCTATCTACCGCGCAATACCAACTACACCAAAACACTACACTGGGCCCCTACGATCTTGGTAACTTCCACGGGTTTTCACCGTTACCGATATGGCAATTAACCCACGACTCCTAGCCGTCCACACAAATCCAATGACTAGGACACCGTTCTCTGTCCATCGATACGCGGCGACTCAGGCTACCCCTAGATAACCCAAGTTTCCATGCAGTCCGGCCCTAGGACATGACCCCGGATTCTCCGGACTACACACCTACCGGCGTCACCCAGTAGGTTAACACCATAACTAGAATCACCATGACCCAGTTAGGTAATTACCCGAGGATCCAATCGGGTCGGAAGTACCAGAACGTAATCAAACACGTAGACTTGCGGGATCTAACGCACCCTAGAGTCCTAGTACTGAAATGTAAACACGCAGACTCGCTTGGACTCTAACAATCAATCTCGATCAATAACATCAATTAACTCAACCCTGCATCCCGCAAGTCTACTCACACACACCAACACCGCCCCCTGACTTAGCACCGTACCAAGTCAGCGGTTACGACTTAACCGGTCCCATAACCAGGTTAAGTATCTACACAGATCGCTCGGCCCAACACCGAGACAATCTAAAGGCCTGCACAAAAGGTCAACCACAACCACACAACAATACAACCACACAACAATACAACCACGCAATCAACACACAAACAACACACAAACAGGCCTATTAGGGTTGCTAACATCTTTTAACCAATTTACGCCCGCTACCTTGGATTAGCAGCTTGCTAACCCGTAGACGGTTCACCAATCACAACACTTCTCTTTTCTTAACTAATCCTAATCGTCTTTTATCAACTCCCCGATCCGTCGGTTTAGAGCTAGTTGCTTACTAAACTCCCCGACGTCTCATCCTTTATTACTCAATTCATTCAACTTTGGGGACCCCGATACCATTCATATTCTATACTTTTGTTCAGGTTTAACTTCCGTATTTTAACTCGTCTTAATTTCCGTATATAGATTCATTTTATACCGTTCTTTACTTACATATATATGCATATACGGCCCTAATCATGCAACGACTATATGAATGCATCACGCAACGTTACTACCAACCTAACGGCACTCAATAGGTTTAATCCGTTTAAGTCTAACATGCTTCTTTAACCCTAGCCGGTTTAACGTTAATTCAATCAATCAATTCACAATTCAATTCAATTCAACATGACCGGGTATGCATTCCTATCTCTAAGGTTTTCCCATTTATCGTTCTATATGCAACTACGGTGTTTGAGCCGACTCATAGCGATTAAGCGGAATGGCGGACCGGATGCGGATACGATCTCCCGAAACCCGAACTAATCCCGAACCTCTCCGAATACCCGAACACGAACCCCGAGGCTTCCCGAACACCCGTAGATGAACCGCAACTCAAGAACCGGCCGGAGTCAACGCATTGACCGGCGTTGACCACGGCATTGACCGGCCGTTGACTTTGACTCCGGTTGACCGTTGACCACTCCGGTTAACCCCTTTGACCTCCTGAACCACCAATTGAACCGAACCAACTCCAAATCAACCGGTTTAGTTAAACCGGTTTAGGTCAAACCGTTGACCGGCGTTGACCGAGACTTAACCGGTTTGACTAAACCGACTCTTCCACTGAATCAAGACTAAACCAACTCCAATGCATCACCAATTCACCCATGAAGAACCGCTTGAAGACTGACGGCGAGGAGAGGTTTTCCGGCGACCCTTCCGGCGTTGACCGCGGCGGCTCCGGCGTTGACCGCAGCGGAGGTGGCTTTCTCCGGTGAATCAGAAGCTCTTCTACCCACCAATCTTCTCCTCTAGACTAGATCTACCCACCCATGGCCTTGAATCACAGAAATATGCTGGAGAGAGAGAGTAACCCTACAAACCCTAGCCATGGCTACTTCTTGGCCGGATTCCGGCGAGCTCCGGTGACGGCGGCGAAGGCGGCTGGCTGGAGGTTGAAGAGGAGGATGAGATGAAGCTACTGGACTTTGAAGCAGAGGATTTGAGTTCAAGATGAGAAAGTTATGCACTTTTTTGTGGAAGAAGGCATGAAGAACACCATAGCTTTTTGATGAAGATCTTTGAAGATGCAAGAGATATTGATGAATCCTGATGAATCTCTGGAAAAGTGAGATGATTCTGATGAATCTGAGAGAGAGAGGAGCTCGTCAGAGGGAGAGAGAGTAGAGAGAGTGAGATTCTTTCCCAAAAGTTGATTTGATGCATTGTACTCTTTTGGTGCATGAATCCCTTTTCATGCAAAGCGTGCACAAAGGATAGGTGGAGCCTCCAGGGAGAAAACACTTGTCATTCTGGTGTGCATCTGAGCCAGGTAATCCACTTTTTAATCCCTTAATCTTCCCCTTAATCCCCTTAATCACTTTTGCTCGGTTTGCTCGTTTTCCCGATAATTATTTTGGTAAATACCAAACGATTCCCATAAATCTCCAAACTTCAATAAACTGATTCTCCTCGCTTTTAGATGAATTTAGCAATTTGAATCATCCCATTTGGAGTTTCCTAGCTCCCGTTATGATTTTCCGAAGTTTCCTCGGTTTAGTCGGTTTTCCGACCGATATTCCGAAAACTGCATTTCTGCTCCGTTTCATCCAAATCTGATCTTGTAAATGTTCTTTATGGTTTAGAAAGAGAACATTTGGCCTGTCACGTCTTCCGTCTCGAACTTTGGCAAAATTACTATTTTGCCCCTGGGTTTGGCAAATTTACAATTTTGCCCATGTTGACTTTTTCTGCCCGTTGACCATATTTTTGGATATGGGGTATCACATCGACCCTGTGGGAAGAGCTTTAGATGTATCAGCCGATTCATAATTGCACATGTGGAGCAGCTGATGCAATCGCGAAAGAGAGAGAAACATAACAGATTCACCAATTTGTTATGGGTTTAGATGATTCTCGGTCTGGGGCATTAGGTACATCGATCATAGGGAAAGATCCTTTGCCCTCTCTTGGTGAAATCTATAGCAAAATAGTGAGGGAAGAGAGGCGTCTGGTGATCTATCATGGTTTTTACAGGTTTTCAAGCCATGATATAAGTCTTTATCTAGAGTCTTTTAGTTGTTTTTGGAGTTTTTTTAGTTATTTGCAGGTTTAGGTACGTTTGGAGCTTATCTGGAGATTCTGGGAGCTTTTGGAGTGATTTTGCAGCATACATAGATTTCACAGAGTTCACTGGGTGTGTATGCACTTAGTGTCGGTCGACACCACTAAAGGACAAAAATCTTGCGCGTCAAAAATACAAATTTTTGAGATTTGCAAGATTTACCCATAAGTTTCCCATATTTACAAGAAGACCCAAATCATTTCGACTATTAATTAGGTTTTTGAGCCATTTTTTTTGGCTACACTTTATTCTATCAGAGTTTAGGCGATTTTGGGGATGTTCTTGTACTCGAGAGAGAAGATATTTCGAACCCATGTTTTTCTATTTCGTTTTTGATATTTGGTTTTCTATTCATCATGCCTTGTGTTCAATTTGTCATGTCTGAGTAGATTTCCTTGTTAGATTTAGGGATTCTCATTAGGAATTTCATGGAATGTTAGATTAGTTAATTGATTAGGATTCATCACATCTAGTTCTTCATCTAGGTTGTTCTTAATGCTTAATCTAAATTAGCTACTTAGATTATTGCTGTTAGGTTGATTTGCGCACCGAGAGTTGGTTAATTAGCTAGAAAAGAACCTAATTGAGCAAATTACTTATTCGCAAAGAGATTTGATTTAAGGAATTAGTGAACGAAAGAACCTGAATTAAATGCATGTTTAGAACTCTAGGATTCACAAAGAGATTTGGTTTTCTAGGTTATTAGACATAGTTAGCATTCGCAGCTAGAGTTGGTAGTGATTCTAGTTCTAGAACATCGATATTTGAATCCTGGTTGATTGGTTGATTTACATTCTTGATTTCCTGAGAACTTCCCTAAGTCTAGCGCTTTCTCTTATTGATCTCACACCGTTTACTTTACTTGCTTGTTTACTGCTTATTCACTGATTTGCTTAGCTTAATTCGATTACATATAATCTATCGCGTGAACCTTGCGTCTATGTAGATTCCATACCCTAGATATTACAACTTCGACACTGTACACTTGCAGTTAGAAATAGAGATAATCAAGAGCCTTATCTCCTACCCATAGTCAAGCTAATGACTAAAAAACAAGGCTGTGTGTTAATACAAATCAGACTGTGACGACCTAAGCCTAGTGTCGTTCGACATTGGCTGTGTGTCGGTCAACACTCACCCCGCTAGCAGGTAAAGTTTCTGATTTTCCGAATTTTCACTTGATTATACCTTGTTCTCCCGAACCCAAGCTTTTATAACACTGCAGACAGTGTTGTTTAAGTTTGGGGGAGGTAGTTTACTGATGCACCTTTTCTGTTTTCTTAGAGTCAGTCCATTGTTTTTTTGTGTCAAAACTAGTATGAAACAAAGATTTTTCGAGGAAAATTTTGCATTTACAGGATGCTAAGTGACCATTGGACAAACCTACATTAGCTATATGACTGTTAGAAAACCACACACGGATCAACTTACCAAGGACACCCATATCTTTTCAGGTGTTCAGAGGATCCATTACTAACTTCACCTTTAATCTTGACTTAATTTTCTTTCCCAGGAGCTTGGTATGCATTAGATCGGACTCCTCTGTAAGTCCTGAAAGGTTTGTAAATCTGTTTGAGCATGGTTCCCTTCTCCCTTCTCTTCAAGAAAAGTAAGAAAAAAGAGAGTTATAAACTGTGTATAAGCTAGTAGCTTTGAAGTGATCACAGGAGTGGTAGAGACCCCTATTACCTCTTGTGCTTCATGGAATGTGTCCAAAGTAGCAGCTAATAGAAAAAAATAAAATGATACCCAAAGGGGAAAATCAGCTGCTGAAGTGAGAAAAAGGATAAGAAAGAAACTAGAAGTTGACAGTCTGCAATTAGGGAATTGCTGAGTAAGAGTCCATGTGTCCTTTGATCGATACACCCTCGGTGAGACCGCACTTAATTATTTACAGAAGTTAGTATGGTGAATTTGGATCTTGCCTTTATTGTGGAGTTTACTTGGGACAATTGCTAAGTGTGGGGGAAGTACATTGTGGTCTTGATCTCTCAAGCATGTTTTCATGTAGATTACTAAGTGAATGCGAATGCGATGTTCTTAGGACGAAATGAGTTTTTGTGTTCTCAAACCTCTTTTTCATACTTTAGTTTTATGTTTGCTTGAGGGCAAGCAAAACCTAAGTGTGGGGGAGTTGATATATCATGGTTTTTACATGTTTTCAAGCCATGGTATAAGTCTTTATCTAGAGTCTTTTAGTTGTTTTTGGAGTCTTTTGAGTCTTTGCAGGTTTAGGTACGTCTGAAGCTTATCTGGAGATTCTGGGAGCTTTTGGAGTAATTTTGCAGCATACATGGATTTCACAGAGTTCATTGGGTGCGTCTCCACTTAGTGTCGACCAACACTATCGACCACACTAAAGGACAAAATTTATGCGCGTCAAAAATACCGATTTTGGAGATTTGCAAGATTTACCCAGAAGTTTCCCATATTTACAAGAAGACCCAAATCGTGTTTTAGACTATTAATTAGGTTTTGAGCCATTGTTTAAGCTACGCTTTATTCTATCAGAGTTTAGGAGATTTTGGGGCTGGTTTTATACTCGAGAGAGAAGAGATTTCGAACCCCTGTTTTCTATTTCTTTTATGATATTTGATTTTCTATTCATCATGTCTTGTGTTCAATTTGTCATGTTTGAGTAGATTTCCTTGTTAGATTTAGAGATTCTCATTAGGGATTTCATGGAATGTTAGATTAGTTAATTGATTAGGATTCATCACATCTAGTTCTTCATCTAGGTTGTTCTTAATGTTTAATCTGAATTAGCTACTTAGATTATTGCCGTTACGTTGATTAGCGCAGCGAGAGCTGGTTAATTAGCTAGAAAAGAACCTAGTTGAGCAAATTACTTATTCGCAAAGAGATTTGGTTTAGGGAATTTTTGAACGAAAGAACCTGAATTAAATGCATGTTTAGAACTCTAGGATTCGCAAAGAGATTTGGTTTTCTAGGTTATTAGACATAGTTAGCCTTCGCAGCGAGAGTTGGTTTGTTATATGTTAGTGATTCTAGTTCTAGAACATCGATATTTGAATCCTGGTTGATTGGTTGATTTACATTCTTGATTTTCTAAGAACTTCCCTAAGTCTAGCGTTTTCTCTTATTGATCTCACACCGTTTACTTTACTTGCTTATTTACTGCTTATTCACTGCTTTTCTTAGCTTAATTCGATTACATATAATCTATCACGTGAACCTTGAGTCTCTGTGGATTTGATACCCTAAATATTACAACTTCGACACTGTACACTTGCAATTAGAAAATAGGGATAAGATTTGACTCTATCATCTGGGTTCTAGTAGTGGTCAAGATCAGCATGAAGCAGTCGGGTTTCATGTCAGACGCGAAAGTCAAGTTGTGGAGAGGGGATCACGTAAACACTCAGAGTCAAGTTTTCCTAGAAAAATTGATGATCAAACGAAGATGGAGAGTACGATTCTTCGAGATAGGATGTTGTGCTCACACTGCGGAAGAACATGCCATTTAAAGAAAGAATGTTGGGAAATCATTGGCTTCCCGGAATGGTACTCGGGACGAGATCAAAGTCGTGGACAAGGTGGTGGGTCACGCGGAGGAGGAGGACGTGGCTTGCGAGGAAGAGGTCGTGGGCAAGCTAGAGCAGCTCACGCAACGAGCTCGAACTCTTCAGGCTTTCTGATAGGTCTAGTTTTAACCCTATTCTAACTGCAAGTGCACAGTGATGTAGTTGTAGTACTTAGGGTATCGAATCCACAGGGACTCTGGTCAACGATAGATGAAAACAGAAGTGATTAAACTAGGAGAAAGCAATATGGGAAAGCAGTAAATCAGACAGCAGAAAGTAAATCAAGCGAGTTGTGAGCAAGGAAGCGAAGCGTTAGGTTTCAGGAGTTCTCAGGAAATCAGGAACGCAAGCAATCAATCTATCTAGATCCAATCAATAACTATTCTAGAACTCAAACACTGATATAAAATTAACCAAATTCCTTTGCGATAATTCCCTAAGTCTAAGTGCAGCAAACCAAACTTTCGTTTGCGAGAACTAACAGATTAAACTAGCATTAATTCCAAGTTTGATATGTTCACAATTATCCTAAACCAAACTTTCGTTTGCGAATAGTTTAATTGCTTATCTAAGTTCTTTCTAGTTAAATTAATCAACTTCCGCTGAATTAATCAACCTAACATCATAACTCTGATTAGCTACTTCAGATTTAGCATTAAGAACAACTTAGATAAAGAACTAGCAGATATAAATCTCTACAGATTGATTTAAACTATAATTCTCTGAAATCCCTAATGAGAATCCTTCAACCTAACAGGTAAACTACTCAGACATGTTCATCGAAACAGAAAACATCTTAAGTAGAAAACCAAATATCATAAAACAAAGTAAAGATCTGGGGTTCAAAATCCTCTCTCTTTCGAGAGCAAGATCAGCCCCTAAGGCTCTCTGAAAATAAAATAAGACTTAAAAGTAAAGCGTAGCCTAAACAATGGCTTAAAAACCCTTATATAATAGCTAAAACACGTTTTGGGCTTCTGTGTAAATATTTGGGCTTTTCTGCAAAATCAGCATTCTTTATTAAATCGGCGAGTCTGGCCCATTCGCATATGCAACGATCGATGCAGGTGTGCAACGATCGACGCAATCTCCAAAACTGGACAGTGAACTCTGTCTCTCGGACCAAATCTCCAAAATACACCAAACAGCTCCAAAATCTCCACTTCTGCTCCAAATGTGTCTAAACCTGTAAACATACTAAAAAGAACACAAAAGACACTAAAAACACATCTATATCATGGCATAAAATGGGTAAAAACCATGATATATCAACTCCCCCACACTTAGCTCTTGCTTGTCCTCAAGCAAGTAAAGAACCAAAGTATACGAGAAGAAGTTTGAAAACACAGAAACTCATTTCGTCCTAGGAACTTTCACAATCACATTCACTTAGTAAGCCACTGTAAACTTCCCTACAGAACTCAAGACCACAATATACTTCCCCCACACTTAGCAACTGTCCCAAGTAAACTCCACAATCACATTCAAGCATTCAAATTCTCCCTACTGACTTCTGCAAGTATTTAAGTGCGGTCTCACCTAAGGAGTATCGATCAAAGGGCACATGGATTCTTACCTTATCAGCTCTAGACCACCATACTATCTTTCTCTAGTTCCTTTCTTCTCTTTCCCTTCCTTAACAACTGATTTTTCCCCACTGGGTATCATTTTATTTTTTTTATCAGTGTTCTTCCCGTTATGGGGTGTACTTTGGACACATTCCATGGATCACATGAGAGAAAATAGTGTTTGCTACCATTCCCATGACCACTTCGGAGTTACTAACTCATCCTCAGTTTATTATTATTATTTTTTTTTTTTACTTTACAGAAGGGGAGAAGGGAACTAAATAGGATAGGTTGACAGGCTGTGTCAGAACTAACAAGGGACTCCGACACAAAGTATACCAAGCCCTTAGGTGAGAAATCTAAGTCAGTATTAAAGTTGAAGTCAGTAAAAGGATCCTCTGATACCTGAAGTGATGTGGGTGTCCTCAGTAGGTTGATCCGTGTCTGGGTTTTCTAACAGTCATAGAGTCTCTGCAAGTCTGTCCAATGGTCACTTAGTTCCTGTTCAAGCGAAAAGTTTCCTCGAAAAATCATAGTTTCATACAAATTTTGACTCAATAAAACAAATTTTGAAAAACTAAGAAAACAAAAGCGTGCGTCAGTAGCTTCCTCCCCCACACTTAAACTACACTGTCCCCAGTGTAATCGAAGCATGAGCTCGGTGAAAGAATAATCAAATTGAAGAACAAACCGAAAAGTTGCAGAATACTTACCTGTCGTCGCCCTGCGTCGATCGATGCCACAAGGGTGTCGATCGATGCAAGGCGATTATCGCTCGCGGTTATGTAGATAACCGATGTCTGAACAGCAATCAATTCGTTTAACCGTGAATCGCAACCGCATCGATCGATGCACAATGTGTGTCGATCGATGCAATGCGATTTTTCCTGTTTCTCTCGGCTCTGAACACACTTAAATAGAAAATCAAAACACCAAAAATAAAAACGGAAAATGAAAACTAAAACGAACCTAACAGTGGGTTGCCTCCCACTCAGCGCTTGTTTTTAGTCATTAGCTTGACTATTGGAAGAGATTTGATTCAAGGCGGTTTCAACAGAGACTTTGAGTGTCTCTGTGAATATCTCTTCATCCAAGGAGGTGTATAGGCATTCAGATCATGAGGCTTCCCAAGGAATGAGAAATCATAATCAGGGCGGGAGCGAAGCTTGGGCGGTCTACTGCGTTTTCCTGCATTCAAAACAATGTGATTAGAAGGTTTAAGCTTAGATGATTTGTTCCTTACCTTTGATGTAGATCTGATGTTTGGGGCTTTCTGCTTATGAGCAGTTGCAGGTACTGAAGATGTTAGAGCAGGTTCAAGAGGAACTGCCATCTTCTTCTTCTTTCCACTATCAGATACTGTAGTTCCACCAATCTGAACTTCTTCTTCCAGATGACCGTCAGTGGAGATCATCTTCTTTGCATGAACTCGCAAAGTTTCAACTGGTGGTGTTTTATTCACCTTCTTATCCATCACTTTTATGCAGTTAGCCACTTCTAGCTCTTGTCTGGAAGGTTTAGGAACCTTAGGATATGGCACTCGGGGCTTGTAAGCTCGTTCTGGCACTGTTGCAGGTTTCTGGACATGTGTGCGTTCTGCATCGATCGTTGCATAATGTGTGTCGATCGATGCAAGGCGATTCTGTTTCTCGAAAGAACTCGAAATTGCCGTCAGAACGGCGGGTCGACCGACACATAGGGGGTGTCGATCGATGCATGTATCAGACAGACAATATTCATCCAGAAAATCCGAGATTATGCTCTCTTCTTCATCTAGCAACTTAATCTCATCCCTTAAGGTCACAACTTTGATGGATCTGTGCTGTTCAGCTTCCCTAGCTTCATTTCGCCTCTCTATTGCTGCATCCAGCTCCTCCATATGTGTGCTCAAAGATTCGAACTTCTCATTCAGATCTTTATACAATGCATCCATCTTTGAGTGGTGTGACACACTGATCTGTTGTTGCCTCTCAAGATACTGCTCTATCATGATTTCTATTCTGCTCTCATGAGCTGTAGGTGCAGGCGGTGCTTGGTAAGAAGAAACACCACAGTTCCTCGAGAAGGCGTTGCCCTGTTGCTGGAAAGGTCCCTGAAAAGCTGATTCCTGACTGTAGAATTTATTCCCTCCAATGCAGTTGATAGCTTTTTGCCCATACTTTTCAAGTACAAGACTATGCAGAGACTCTACTTTGCTCTTTAACTAAGTTATCTGCGAGTTATCAATCCCTGGATTGAAGAAACAAGACATCTTCCTTATGATATGTGTCGATCGATGCAGGAGAAGCGTCGATCGATGCAAGCTCGAGAATGCAACGATCGACACTAAGGGGGTGTCGATCGATGCAAGGCGATTACAGGCGTACCTGAAACGCAGAAACAAAAAAAGAAAAAAAATTAGCAACAAAAAATAAAAAACGAAAAACCTAGTCTAAACCCTAAGTTCAAATCTATCGAGGACTCAAAAGAGTCCCCGGCAACGGCGCCAAAAACTTGATAGGTCTAGTTTTAACCCTATTCTAACTGCAAGTGCACAGTGATGTAGTTGTAGTACTTAGGGTATCGAATCCACAGGGACTCTGGTCAACGATAGATGAAAACAGAAGTGATTAAACTAGGAGAAAGCAATATGGGAAAGCAGTAAATCAGACAGCAGAAAGTAAATCAAGCGAGTTGTGAGCAAGGAAGCGAAGCGTTAGGTTTCAGGAGTTTTCAGGAAATCAGGAACGCAAGCAATCAATCTATCTAGATCCAATCAATAACTATTCTAGAACTCAAACACTGATATAAAATTAACCAAATTCCTTTGCGATAATTCTCTAAGTCTAAGTGCAGCAAACCAAACTTTCGTTTGCGAGAACTAACAGATTAAACTAGCATTAATTCCAAGTTTGATATGTTCACAATTATCCTAAACCAAACTTTCGTTTGCGAATAGTTTAATTGCTTATCTAAGTTCTTTCTAGTTAAATTAATCAACTTCCGCTGAATTAATCAACCTAACATCATAACTCTGATTAGCTACTTCAGATTTAGCATTAAGAACAACTTAGATAAAGAACTAGCAGATATAAATCTCTACAGATTGATTTAAACTATAATTCTCTGAAATCCCTAATGAGAATCCTTCAACCTAACAGGTAAACTACTCAGACATGTTCATCGAAACAGAAAACATCTTAAGTAGAAAACCAAATATCATAAAACAAAGTAAAGATCTGGGGTTCAAAATCCTCTCTCTTTCGAGAGCAAGATCAGCCCCTAAGGCTCTCTGAAAATAAAATAAGACTTAAAAGTAAAGCGTAGCCTAAACAATGGCTTAAAAACCCTTATATAATAGCTAAAACACGTTTTGGGCTTCTGTGTAAATATTTGGGCTTTTCTGCAAAATCAGCATTCTTTATTAAATCGGCGAGTCTGGCCCATTCGCATATGCAACGATCGATGCAGGTGTGCAACGATCGACGCAATCTCCAAAACTGGACAGTGAACTCTGTCTCTCGGACAAAATCTCCAAAATACACCAAACAGCTCCAAAATCTCCACTTCTGCTCCAAATGTGTCTAAACCTGTAAACATACTAAAAAGAACACAAAAGACACTAAAAACACATCTATATCATGGCATAAAATGGGTAAAAACCATGATATATCACTTTCCCGATTTCACGGATGACCAGTGGAGAGTTCTCACACAGATGATCCAAGATAAATCTGGGACCGGCGCTTCACACAGATTTTTGGGTAAGAACAAGCTCGGCGACGTGAATCTTGACACTAGAGCCTTGCATCATATGACAGGAACACTGTCATATTTGGCCCATGTCGAGATGATTGCACCGTGTTCAGTAGCGTTTGCAGATGGAGGGAAAAAGTTTGCATATCGCAAAGGATCATATCCACTTTCACCTTAGATAGTTTTAAGTGACATTTTATATGTGCCAAACCTGAATTGCACATTGCTCTCTGTCTCAAAGCTGCTGAAACAAACACATTGTTTTGCTGTTTTTCTGATATGTTGTGTATTTTACATGACCGTATTTCGAGGACCATGATTGGCAAAGGTGAAGAGCGTGATGGTGTATACTATTTTACGGATATGGCTACATCAAAGGTTCACCGAGTTGCTGGTTTTTCAGATCATACTTTGTGGCGTCGGTGCTTGGGGCATCTGTCTTTTTCGGTGTTTTCTGATTTGTCTTTTGTTTCAAATAAAGTGGCTGACTCTAGTCCTTGTGACACATGTTTTAGAGCCAAGCAAACTCGTGAGGTTTTTTATGAAAGTTTGAATAAAACATTAGAATGTTTTTCTCTCATTCATGTCGATGTTTGGACATTTCTTCTACTTGATAAATCAGAGGCCAGAGCTGTTTTGACAAACTTTCTCGCATATGCTGAACGACAATTTGGAAAGATTGTTAAAACAGTTCACAACGACAATGGCTCCGAGTTCATGTTTCTATCGTCACACTTTAAAAAGCTTGGGATCGTTCATCAAACGTCATGTGTCGCAACGCCACAGAAAAATGGACGAGTCGAGAGAAAGCATCGACATATTCTCAACGTTGCTCGATCCTTATTGTTTTAGGCGAGTCTTCCGGTCAAATTTTGGGGAGAAGCTTTATTGACAGCAGCGTTCTTGATCAACTGAACTCCAAGCGCAATACATAAGGGTCGTTCACCTTACGAGATTCTTCACGGGTCGCCTCCTGATTACAAGCAGTTAAGAGTACTCGGTTCTGCTTGCTATGCACATAGAATGGCGTGTGATAAAGACAAATTTGGTTCAAGAAGTCGCTTTTTCATCTTTGTTGGATATTTGTTCGGTAAGAAAGGTTGGCGTGTGTATGATATCAAAAGAAATGAGTTTATCATCTCCAGAGATGAAGTTTTTCGTGAGGATATGTTCCCGTATGCAGAATCGCAGTTCGTGACCACGTCCTTGATGATTCTCTGCCGATACAGTTGCAAGTAGAGACTGCAACAGAAGCTACAAATGAAACGGAACCAGTAGTTCCGGTCTCTTTAGTATATCCGCAGATTGCACCTGCCGTCACTGCTGAAACAAAGCAAGTTGCTTCTGTGACTTTACACGAAACAGAACTGGGCAGAGGGCACAGGGAGAGGAAAAAACCAGTGGCTTTGAACTATATTACTTATATAATGCTGTTGCTGCACCTAGTACACACAACGCTCTCCCTCAGTCATTGGTTTCCTCATCAAACGTTCCAGGTAAATCACTCTATCCTCTATCAGAATTCATAACCGATGCTCAGTTTTATTCAGGTCATAAAGCATACTTGGCAGCCATTACATCTACGACTGAGCCTAAGCACTTCAAAGAGGCTTTTGGTATTGATGTATGGAATAATGCAATGACTAAAGAGGTTTGAGCGCTTGAAGACAAGCACACATGGTACATTCAAACTCTTCCTCATAGCAAGGTTGCTATCGGATCTTAATGGGTTTACAAAACAAATTTCAAAGCTGATGGTACGGTGGAACGGTACAAAGCCACACCTGTTATTCAAGGAAATAAGCAAGTTGAAGGGGAGGACTATGGAGAGACGTTTGCACCGGTGGTCAAAATGACCACAATTCGTACATTGTTAAGATTAGTTGCAGCCAAGAACTGGGAGGTCTATCAAATGGACGTTGAAAATTCTTTTCTCCATGGAGACCTTGAAGAAGAGGTATATATGCAGTTACCTCCTGTATTTCGAAACACGCACCCTGACAAGGTATGCAGACTCCGAAAGTCCCTTTACGGTCTGAAACAGGCTCCGCGCTATTGGTTTAAGAAGTTGTCTGACTCGTTGATCAAGTTTGGGTTCGTTCAATCTTATAAAGACTACTCACTTTTCACGTATTCCTGTACAGAAATAGAATTGCGAGTGCTGATATATGTGGACGACCTTCTTATATGTGGTAAAAATCCACATATGGTGATGAATTTCAAACAATATTTGGGGAAATGCTTTGCTATGAAAGATCTCAGTAAGCTTAAATACTTCCTTGGGATTGAAGTGAGTCGTGGAGCAGAGGGTTTCTTCCTTTCACAGTGCAATTATATCTTAGATATATTGCTGAAACTGGAAATCTTGGTGCAAAACCTGCTCTCACGCCGATGGAGGAAAACCATCAGCTCTCAACAGTCAAAGGTCCTCTGCCTAAGGATCCAAAGAAGTATCGTCGCCTGATTGAGTGCCTTTTTACCTACTGAACACTCGTCTGGAACTATGTAATTCAGTTCATATATTGTCCCAGTTTATGAAACATATGATGGAAGATCACTGGCTTTCTGCGTTACGAGTGGTGCGTTATCTAAAAGGCTCGCCAGGACAAGGGATTCTGCTTAATTCTGGTTCGGATCTCACGTTGTCTGTCTACTGCGACTCTGACTGGTCGGAGTGTCCGTTGACAAGGCGTTCTCTGAGTGCATTTGTGGTAATGTTCGGTGGATCTCCGGTTGCTTGGAAAACGAAGAAACAAAAGGCTGTGTCACATTCGTCAGCAGAGGCCGAGTACAGGTCCATGTCAGTTTCTCTCCGCGAGATCAAATGGGTTCGAAAATTGTTGAAAGAACTTGGTGTTGATCAAACTACAATTCCTACTCGGTTCTTTTATGATAGTAAGGCTGCACTTCACATTGCAGCCAATCCGGTGTTCCACGAGAGGACGAAACATATTGAGAACGATTGTCATGCCATAAGAGATGTTGTACGCGATGGGATCATTGTTACCAAGCATATTTTGACGGACTCGCAAATTGCAGACATCCTCACCAAGTCCTTAGGTCGAGCTCCTTTTCAGAACTTAACATCCAAGTTGGGCATTTTAGATTTGCATGCTCCAACCTGAGAAAGAGTATTAGGAATATACGATATATATATTCAGTGATATCTCTAGGATTGACATAAGCATATTTTCCTGTTGTGTTAAGGAAAGTTCCTTAAGGTTTACATTTTGTGCTCTTTGTATATAAGCCCACATTGGGGATTGTTAATAAAATAAGCCGTTTAATCAATAAGTTCTACAATCCACGACTTCACCGCACCACGAATCCACCGCACCACAAATCCACTGCAGCCATCGTCGATTCTTCACCACGAATCCACCGCACCACGAATCCACCGCAGCCATCGTCGATTCTTCACCACGCCTCGAAGAAGATGTTGAAGGCGAGAGAGAGGCTGCAAGATATTTGGCATCAGTGACATAGAATCAAATATGTGGACAACCATTGCTTAGGCAAGTGACGATTAGGCCATATAATCAGGTTTTCATCGGCGATGTGGAGCTGAAGAATCGTGAAGGAGCTTTCGATTACAGGAGCTTGAGGAAGAAGATTATTCGGTCCGATAAGATGAACGGTCAAGATTTAGTTAGATTTAGATCTAATGGTCCGGATTTGATCTGAAATATAAATCTAACAGCTACGATTGAAGATAATAAATAGATCCAGCCGTCACGATTTGAGATCCGCGTAATGTCTGAAATGAAATATGAACCGTTGATAATGTATAATCAACGGCCCACAACGTGATCCGCGTGATGAGCTTTTGACCAATGAAATTGTTTTTTAGTTTAATTAATATATAATAATCAATAATGGTATAAAAATAATAAAAATGGTTAAAATATTTTTTAAATTTTTTTATAAATTTAAAGTGTAACAGATAAAAACTTTAAAACTTTTAAAATTTTAAAAATAATTTAAAAATAATAAAAACGAGTCTATATACTAATTAAAATGAATTAAAAATAATAAAATGTTTAAATTGATATATTAATTTGTACATTATTTTTAAATATTGAAATATTAAGTTTTATTTATGAATATATACAATAATTATAATATTGTTTAAGACATTTTAGATTATTATTAGTATATAAAAGATTAGTAGATCTTTAAAAAAATAAAATCATAAGATTTTTTAGTTTATTATTGTTTAAAATATTTTTAAAAGTATGTGTAAAATATATATGTAAATGGTTTAAATATTAGTTGTGTGTATATAGTTAATAGTTACATTTTGATTTTATAGTGTATAATTAAGAGTTTAAGGTTTATAGTTTATGATATAGGGTTTAAAGATTTGTGTTTAGGGTTATAAGTTAATGTTTTAAAATAATAGGTTTGAAAATTATAGGTTTGAAAAATATTTTTCTTTTATAAGTGTTGAATATTAGTTTGGATATGTTATAATAATTTGAATTTTATTAATTAGAGTTTTCTTTTATGGTTTGTTTAGGGTTTAGGGTTTTGAGGTTTAGATTTAAGGTTTAAGATTTAAAGTATTAGTTTCATTAATATTTATTTATATTTTAATTTTACATTTTATGATTAAGAGTTTAAAGTGTAAAGTTAATTTTAATTTAGGGTTTGGGTAATAGGGTTTGAAGTGTTATGGTAAGGTTTTAAGAATGTTTGAAAATTATAGATTTGTAAAATAAGAATAGTAATGGTTTGTATTTTAAATTTATAGTTTATGATTAAGAGTTTAAGGTTTAGAGTTTGATTATGGTTTAGGGTATAGGGTTTGAATGGTTATATTTAAGGTTTTAAGTTAAAGTTTGAAAATAATAGATTTGGAAATAAAAATTCTTTTTATAAGTTTTGAATCCTAATTTTATATATATTATAGTATTTAGAGTTTTAGTTATTAGATTTTTGGTTATAGTTTAAGGTTATATATATATATATATATATAGTTTATTTAATTTAGATATGAATATTGTGGTATTGGATTTGAAATAATAATTTTATGTATATATAATTAATGGTTTGTATTTTGATTTATAGCATGATTAAGAGTTTAAGGTTTAGAGTTTGGAGTTTTAGGGTATATTTAGGGTTTAGGTTTTGAATAGCCACAAATAAAATCGTGGTTATTTCGTAATTCATGGCTATATTCTTTATAGATAGCCACGAAAATTTTTGTGACTAATTTTCAACGAAGATTGTTTTGGCTGGTCGTGGCTAACTCTTTCCACGGATATTTCGGGGTTATTCGTGGCTAAATTTGCCAAAAATAGCTACGACTCCAGGTTGTGGCTACATAGCCACGAAAATTACCGTGTCTAGTTGTGACTATGTCCTTCCACGACTGTTTTGTGGCTATTCGTGTTTAATTTTCCACGGATAACCACGAAACGAAATAGCCACGAATCCGTAACTGGATCGTGGCTATTTACAATTTTTTTTTTTGCAGTGAGTGATGGATGGGGATTAAAGTTAATTAATTCATTGGAGGAATAGACAACTTCTTCAAGCTTGCTCCCATTGTCCAGAATATTACTAACTCCTCTGCTCACCTGTCTCCCTGCCTCCTTCTTGCTCTCCTCTCTTTTGGTCTCAATCGAGCATATCTTTACATATATCTCTCTCAATATATGTATTCAATTAAATATATTTTCCACTTAATTACAGTTTATATGTTGAGAAAACTATGTATACATGGTAATTCATAGCCAACAACAAATACGTGCAGAACTCATAAGTCAAGTCTCTTTTTCTCTCTAAACCTAATTTTTCTCTCTCGACCTCAACCCGCCTTTAACCCTTTTTTCTTCAGATCTGCTTTTCTTTCGGCGCCGGAGGCTTCCTTAGCTCCGGTGCCAGACCGTACCGTCTGTAAAAGCTTCATCGTTGTCGGTCTTTATTGTTTTTGTGGCCTCCAGTAGTGTCGGGCTCGCGGTGGCTAGATCTCGGTGTGGTCCTCATGCTCCGGCGGCGCAGCTCTCGCGGTGTCGTGGCAGCTGCGGTGGAGTCGTTTCGCACCACGCTTCTGTGGTAGCTCTCGGTCTCTGCCGCCTTTCCATGTGTGTCGCTCTAGCCTCCTCTTGAGCTCCCTTGTCGACAACGGCAAATTAGTCGGTCATAGACTCTGGAGATCACGTTAGTTTTCGGAGAAGATGTATGTATTTTTCATTTGAGGTTTGAGGGCTGGCCTTAAGAGGATGCTCGTGGCAATTATGATGTGAACTCTAGTACCTCAGAACTATGGCAAAGCGGGGAGGTCGACGGTTCTCGTTTGATTGCTGTTCTCTCATCCGGAATTGACTCGGTTTCCAAGTTCTTCGCTCGGGCCAACCTCTACCATTTCATTGTTTCGTATTTGAGTTGTGGCTGTTTTTAGTAGTTTATTTTTTGTTAATATGTCTTCTTTTTCTCTATATTTCTGTAAAAAACTAGAAAATGATAATAAATCTTAACATTTTTACCAAAAAAAACTATGTATACATACTTTAGGAGCAAATCAGAGGATTTATACATACACTAGTATTTATAAGTTTATAAATAACTGTGGAGTCATTTGTTAAAGCTTTTCTCACATTACTTATTAGTTATTACATTTTCGTTAAATTATTGTTGTTTTTATTTTACCTGTTATTCTTATTTTTTTAAGTTGTTAGTTAATTTGGGATATGTGATTGGCATAGTCAAGTTTTCAACAAGCTATTTTCTAACGAGGCAGTTGGGAATGACATTTCGCATATACATACAAATATATTATTTCCATTTCACAAAGGGAAAATTCCTCTATAAATTCCCAACTTTTCCGTTTGAGCCATTTTAAACCTAAACTATCACGTAGTCTATTTTAAACATGAACTTTTGTTGACTCTCTTTTTTAACCCTTAACTTTTCGTTGACTTCACCAAAATAACACGACGTTAAGTAAATTAACGGATCGTTAATACGTCGTTAAACTGGGGTTAATTTCTTCTGTTAAAGACTTAAAATTTGAACAATTAAAAAATTGTCTCTGGTTAGGTTCGAACTCGGGTTCACGAGGCATTAAGAGTGCATTTTTGCCACTGTGACACAATGGCTCATTCGTTTTACTAAGTAAAGTCACACGAGAGTTTGACAGACCAAACCCTAATTTGATAAAATCCCCAATTCGATTCTCTCTGTGGTGTCGCCATGGCTGGGAAAAGGAAGAGAAAGAACGAATCTGAAGGGGAAAAAAAGAAAGGAGTGATGTCGAAGGGGGTTCGTCGTGCTGATAAAGGTGAGAGCTCGAAGAAGAAGAACGAATCTGAAAAAGGTGGGAGGTCGAAGAGGAAGAATGAATCTGAAGCAGGAGGAAGCTCGGGTTCGATGACAAAACGTCGAAAGATCTCTGGAGGCGGAGCTAACACTGGTTCTAGGAAACGGAGTCAGAAGAAATTTGTAGGTGGAGAGAACTCGGATCCTGGTCACGGTGAGGAAAGTGATGAAGCTATGGGTTTAGAGGGTATGGGCAAACCGGATAACGAGATTGGTGAAGGAGCTATCATTGCATCCCAGATTCCTGATACAGGTTATGTCAGCGAAGATTATAGAGATATAGATGAAAACAAATTTGAGGGAGCTAATGGTCACGGTGGCATTGAAGCTGAAAACTATGGAGATTTAACTCTCTTATTCGGAGAAGAAGCCAGGGAGGATGATCCAGATGTCGATGCAGATAGTGGAGACGAAGGTTGGGATGATGATAAAATACCTGATCCGTTGTCATCAGATGAAGAAGACGAAGCGGAAACGAGACCTGGAAAAACATACCGAGAAGATGTGAATCCAGAAGAGTTACTTGGGTTGGGTAAAACGTTTTCGAGTGCTGAAGAATTCAAGCACGCACTCCTCAGATACACGTTGAAAACGAGGTACAACATCAAGCTCTATCGTTCCTCTGCTTTGAAACTTGCCTTACCTACAATGATCATCATAACACCTACTGTTATGATAAAACAAATTACCCCAAAACATAGCTTCAAAAGCACTTTACACCTCGTAACGTCCTCTTTCAGCTCACATACAACAGCCTTAATTGCTTCAAATTCTGCTTTTGACTTGTAAATCTCTGATTGAATGCTTCCGATCTTTGGTAAAGCGTCTTCCATTTCTTTAAATACAGCTTCCTCAACCCATTTAAACAAATGATCCTACATCCGAATCAACAATATTCAGATTCACAATGTTAATCACAGTGACACAAACTTTCAAGAGTCTTACTTGTCTAAAGGTACGACAACGGAAAAACGGTCTCCCTGGATTTGTCCTCGTTCTCGACGTGTAGATCATCGATTCAGAGCCACACAGACACTTCGCCGGAAACCCGCGTATTCCCATCGTGTTTTCACATTCCTCTGAATTAGAACTCATCATTGATTCTTCTGAAATAGAGCCCTTGATTTCTTTTTTCCCACCCATCCTCACACCAAATTAAGCTTATCGTCGAAGAAACAAAAGGATTTCAGAATTTTGATTAATTTGGCGATTTTAGGGTTCTTGTCCGAAGTAAAATCCCAAATCGATTTGCCAGAACTCACGAGACCGAAGCTTTTAATCTGTTTAATTATCCGTGTCTTGATATGACAAATACAATTAATTGTGCTAATTGTTCGAATGAATCACTGTGTCACAGTGGCAACAACCACGGCTTAATGCACATCCAACGCGAGTTCGAACCCCGGAGGCGGATTTTTTTTTAAAATTGTTCAAATTTTAACTAAACGACGTCGATTAAAGATTTAACAGAAGAAATTAACCCCAGTTTAACGACGTATTAACGATCCGTTAATTTACTTAACGTCGTGTTATTTTGGTGAAGTCAACGAAAAGTTAAGGGTTAAAAAAGAGAGTCAACAAAAGTTCATGTTTAAAATAGACTACGTGATAGTTTAGGTTTAAAATGGCTCAAACGGAAAAGTTGGGGATTTATAGAGGAATTTTCCCATTTCACAAATAATATTATTTTGACATATTTCATACATATAAAAACTCAAAATATATAAATATATATTTATTCAATATATCAATAAATAATTAGATGAGTTTGACTTAAATTTAAATGAAATGAATTATGAATATATATTAAATGAAATGAATTTTGAATATATATTCAAATTATGAATTATGAAAATAGTATTGGAAACGAATGAGGTTTTAAAACAAAAAAAATAAAGGGATTATATCTGTATAAATTAGAAAGTTCGTATATATTAGAAAGTTCGTAAAAAAAAACAGAGCAGTGTCGAAAATAATCATCAAAATATGAATAAGGAAACCCTTGATTTCTGACCCTCAAAATTCACAAAAGACAAGGACAGTGCAAAGAAACCTTATTCAACCGGTTCGGTTTAGAGATCATCCGTGCATTCCCATTTAAGAATACACTGTCACTGCTTCTTTTTTTAGGTTGATATGTGTCAGTGTCAAATTAAAAGACAAAAATATTAAATAACGTGGGGGACACCCTCCTTCTCCAAGATATTATCACAGATTACATACGTTTCAATTGCTCACGTGTGTAATATTAACATTAAGATAGAAGCTGAGCAATTTTTCTCTGACTTTCTTGGCCGTTCTCCAGATGATTTTGATGGTGCATCGGTGGAGGATTTACAGGATTTATTGGACTTCCGTTGCAGCCAAGCAGATTGTGATATATTGTAAAAAGAAGTAACGGAAGAGGAGGTGCGAAAAGTTTTGTTCTCCATGCCGGTAAACAAATCACCAGGGCCTGACGGATATCCTGCTGAGTTTTTTTTAAAACGACTTGGTCTATTGTGGGTCAAGACTTCACAGTTGCAGTTCAGTTGTTCTTTTTAAAAGGGTTTCTTCCTAAAGATATCAATACTACAATCCTAGCTCTTGTCCCTAAAAAATGAGAAGCTAAGCAAATGAAGGATTATCGAACCAATAGCATGGTGTAATGTTCTTTACAAGGTGGTATCCAAAATCATTGCTAACCGACTAAAATCGCTTCTGCCAAGGATAATAAATTCCAATCAATCGGCTTTCGTAAAGGGGAGATTACTAATGGAGAATGTAGATCTCTCCTTCTTCATTTCTCAAGGCCGGTAAGGAATCAAGAAAAGTGGTTGGGAAGTGCTTTACCTGTCCTATTAGACTAGCTATTAGACTAGCTAGGCCCTCCTTCGATATGTCTCTTGAAGGAAGTCCAACTTAATTCAGTTTGATCCCAAGAGACGAAGTTGTTCTAGACGAGAGAGTAGGAATAGGTACCTGCTTCAACCATAGAAAGTCAACAGTTCTGCAGTACGCTCCTGCACGCCGATTCCCCAGAGTTGTATAGCTATAGAACTCAAATCCTGCTTTGAAGGTTCCCCTTCGAGCAAAAGCATGAGCTGTTATTAAAACATTATAAAGTTGATGATTCCCACCAATAATTTGATCGCCGGGTCTTATTACTCGCCACAGAATTTTTGAATGATTATCACAAGAGATCAGTATCCCCACAATGTGCAATGAAGATAGATATATCAAAGGCATTTGATCCGGTTCAATGGTCTTTTTTGAGTAATACCCTTAAGACGATGGGATTCCCGGTGAAAATGCTTCATTGGATTCATCTTTGTATCTTGACGGCCAGTTTTTCGGTAAAAGTCAATGGAGAACTTGCAGGATTCTTCCCAAGCACAAGAGGCTTAAGGCAGGGATGTTCGCTCTCTCCCTATCTATTTGTGATATACATGAATATTTTGTCATAAATGTTGGATCAGGCGACCAGAGAAAAGCGGTTTGGATATCATCCAAAATGTAAAAACATATCCTTAACACATTTTTTTTTTGCGGACGACCTAATGGTGTTTGTTAAGGGATCCAAGAGAGCAATCGAGGGAGTAATTGGTGTATTTGATGGTTTTGCTCGTTGCTCGGGTCTGAAAATAAGTCTGGAAAAGTCGACAATTTACATGGCAGGTATTCCTCAATCTGTGAGAGACACAGTTCAATCAAGCTTTCCATTCGATGTAGGAGATCTACCGATCCGATACCTTGGTCTTCCCCTAATGTCAAAAGGAATGAAGAAACAAGATTATATGCCTTTACTAGAGAAGATACGAGCTAGGATTGGATCTTGGACAAATAGGTTTTTGTCATACGCAGGCCGGTTACAGCTGATTAAATCAGTACTTATGAGTGTTACCAATTTCTGGTCTTCTGCGTACCGGCTTCCTGGATCGTGTATGAAAGAAATCGAAAAAATCTGCTCCGCTTTTCTATGGTCTGGCCCTTCTCTGGACCCTAGGAAAGCAAAACTTGCATGGCAGGAAGTGTGTAAGCCAAAGTGTGAAGGAGGGTTGGGGCTGCGTCCGTTGAAAGAAACTAATTTGGTTTGTGGGTTGAAGTTAATATGGAGAATGTCGTCGGCAAAATCTCTATGGGGAAGTTGGGTCAAAACGTACCTAATCAATAAGAAAACGTTCTGGGAAATCAAAAGCAATAGCCAAGGATCTTGGATGTGGCGAGAGATTCTCAAGCTTAGGGACAAAGCTAGATTGTTCTATAAAAAAGGGTTTCCAACGTCAAAGACACATCATTCTGGCATGATTACTGGTCAGATTTAGGTGTGCTATCTGATACATATGGGAGCAGAGACTGCATTGATCTAGGCATAAGTACAAATGCTACAGTGGCGGATGTACTGCATACGCATAGAAGAAGAAGGCACTGACTGGAATCATTGAACAATGTCGAAGATGTGATAGAAAAACCAGAGTTGAAAGGAATCAAGATGGGAGTGATGTTGTCTTATGGAAAGGTCGAACTCGTTTCACAAACAAATTCTCTACACCAGAGACTTGGAGGTTGATAAGAACTGAGCATTCACATTGTAGTTGGTACAAAGGAGTGTGGTTTTCACAAGCCACACCAAATATGCATTTGTGACTTGGTTAACTCTGCATAATAGGCTATCTACAGGTGAAAGAATGGCAAAGTGGAATGCAGGCATTGACAGTTCTTGCAGCTTCTGTCCACATCCAATAGAAACAAGAGGACACTTATTTTTTTAGTGTACTTATACAAAGCAAATCTGGAGTGAACTGGTCCAAGGATTAGTGGGAAGCAATTGCGTTTCAGTGGCATCCGATTGAATCATTGCTCTCAGGTTCTTGCCAAGAATCTAAAGTGAAATTTTTATTTTGTCATGCCCTCTAGACAACAATCCATGCGGTACGGAGGGAAAGAAACAACAAGCGACATGGTGAGAATCAATCCCGGTTCAAAGGTTGAGAAAGATCATTGACAAAAACATAAGAAACAAGCTCTGCATTCTAAAGGATATAGGCAATAACAAGTTTGACAACATCCTCTTACTTTGGTTTGCAACTAGAATTCAATAAAATTTTGTATAAGATTTTCTACTTTCTAAGAACAAGATGCACCTGATGTAACAAATGTTTTTGATGAATAAATTTCATTCAAAAAAAATATTAACATTACGTTGAAAGAAGTATAAAAAAACCCTACATGAATCGCAATAAATACATACATTATATCTTTTTTCTTTAATTTAAACTCCGAACTTTTTTTGGAAATTAAATAAAAATTCAGAATAAACTGAAAAGTTTAGAAACTGAAAAAAAAAATCCTGATATAAAAAAATAAAAACAAACATAATCGGAAACCATCCTGACATCTAAAAAACGAATATCTTAAATGGAAAAACAAGAACATTGTTTTACCAGCAAAACAGAGCATCTTAAAATGTAAGACCCATTGCAACATGTCCAAAACAGCAACATTGTAACACCCCAATCCGGTCCAATTTTTTGAAAAAGAAAAGCCCAAAATCCCACCACTTAACCTAGAGTTTCTATCTATTTTCTTATAAATAGAGGAGCCACCCAAAAAAGAAGAGGCATGAAGAGAATGACAGCGAAGCCCCGTCGAAGCCGGAGCCGAGCCGCCGTCAGCCACCATTCGCCGGAGATCTTCGCCCTTCGTCAATCTCACCTCCCTCTCTTGTGTCTTCTCTTCGTTTCTTCTTTCCGGGTTAAGTGAATCTCTAGTTACTCTTAGATCGCTTTTTTATTTCTGCTCAGATTCGCTTTTTGATCCCCTGTGGTGATAGATCGGAGATCTAATCTCATTTTTTTTGATCTTTCACCGTTTCGAATGCAGATCTAAGATCGATGCAATTTTGATCGTCAGAATGATTCACGTTTTACCCTTGAACCGTAAGGAAACGAGGAACACAGAATATGTCGTTGGCTCTCGGTCTCAAATTTCCAAAAAGGTAAGAATCGTCCAACTCCGACTTACCGTTTGGAGGTTATGGTCTGTTTTCCAAAACGTGTTTCTGTATTGCGGATCTGTGATTAGTTTAGCTTTGTATGTGTTTTGAGTTGGGAAAACGGATTCCGCTTGACCCGAAAGTTGGCAGGGACATTCTAGACTCATAGATCTAGATCCCGGTTGAACGAGACCCAATTTGGGTCTCGGGAGCATGTCGACGAAGTTGTAGCAGCAGTAGTGTCATGTTCGTCTGCGGTTCATCGTCGTCGTTGTGGCATTAAAAGGTGAGGACCAGTCGTGATTTCTACCCTATTCTATCTAAATATTCAGGACATGAGTCCTTGTTTAATAGCGTCTTTCCTAGGTAGTGTCGATCTAGCGGATGATTTGTGTTGATGCGATTGAAAGCACTTAGAAACTAGGTTATCACTTAAACCGAAAATGTTGATTGTGATTGATGGCTTGCTTGAGTAGTTGTGCGTCTGTTGTGGTTTGAGTAGGGTTGTGGCCCGGGTGTTGTGGTTGAGTAGGGTTTTGGCCCGTTTCTGTTGTGGTGGAGTAGGGTTGTGGCCCAAGTCGATTGTGGCCGAATGGATGCCGGTTGGTGCCGGTTGTGTGGGGCGTACTCGCCGGTTCATGAGTGTGTGTGGTTGGTTGGGGCCCGAGCACGCATCTATGAACAAGTAGTTAGTGTGTAGGTTGATTGTGAGCCTTCGGGCGTTGGGTGGAAGGTGTTATTAGCATTGAACTTGTTTCTTATTATTGTGCTAGTTTAAGATGAGATCGTGGGTTCCTAAAATCTTCCCTCACTGGGTAATTGTGTTTGAAACAATTGCTTAGTCCTTTTCCCTTTCCCCCCGTTCTTTTCCCTTGCAGAACATGTAGCAGGAGTACAATTGCTGGTTACGTTGATGATTTTGAATAGAAGGGAGTGTGCGCAGGACTCATGGGAGGACATCCCGGCTAGCCCTCGGGCATAGACGCTTGTCCTAACGACGCCGTTTCCGGTTCACCAGGAACGTGTCGTTACAATTGGTAATAAAGCATGGGTTAAGGTCCCTCAGTTCTGCCTGAGGGATCAGCTTCTGTCGTTTTCTAATAACCTTATTTCTGTTTTCGAAATGTATTTGCGAAAGTTTAAAGGATCCTGGTAAAAGCTGCGAAAGTGTTTTCAAACCACTAACTAGAGTAGTATGTAACTTCTTATACATGGTTCTAGACTAGTTCGATCTTCCTTGAAGGTTGTGATAACAAGGATTTTGCAATCCTTTGAGGTACCAATTCCTCAAGCTTATCGTGTAGTCTTGAGGTATCGAACCTTTTTGGGACGGATAAAACCAATAAGAACACACCAACCTCTAGAGTCAAATCAGACGATTGAATTTTTGATTCTAACAATCCTAACAAAGACAGTTCAAATAGAAGTAAACAAAAAGGCAAATAAACGAAATGAATTCAATCAATGATAAAGATAAGGCCTAAAGGTTAAGGTCAACGGACAGGTGACTCGGGATGATCATAGATCCTAATTCAAACTTCATAGAAGCTAACCTCCTAGCATGAAACACAACAAGTCGATCAGTTTAATCTCTTAATACTAACCTTTTTACTTAATCCTAATCCAAGAACAAATTCTCATTTGTGAATTAAAATCAAGCAAGCATTCAAACAAGTTCCAAACAACCAACAATCACTCTAAACATACATTTTCATGTGCTAGAATGTGAAAGTTCTATCAAAGCTAGAAACTGGAATTTCATCAAACACATGGTGAGCAAGAAACCCTAAACATCCTAATCAACGTGATCAAGGTTAATTAGGCACTAAACACACTTTGATAGACGAGATTTTAAACAATTAAACATTAGAAATCTATTGATCACCCCTAATCAACCTAATCATACCTAACCCATAAGCCCTATGAAGGACTACTCACTAATCATCATATGAACAACAAAATCCATAGAAATAGTGTTGATCATTGAGAATTAGAGATAGATTGGAAAATCAAAGGAAGAAATCACAAGAAAAGAGTACTAGATTAATCCAAATTCAAACTTGTTCCTACAAAAGGGTTTTTAGCAACAAAACAAGCTTAAGAAACAAATGAAAATAGGTTTTTGGCTTAAAAAGTCAATATGGTGTGAACCGGGTGTTGACCCGGATCCGAAACAGTTTCTGGGGCGCGTATCGGTCTGGTCGGTCGATACACCGACCGATACGAGCTCTCGGATTTCCTGGGCAAGAAGTGTATCGGCCCACCTGGCCGATATCATGGCCGATATGCGTGCACAAAAATTAATCCGAGACCCTGTATCGGTCTGCCAGTCGATATGCATGCCGATACGGTCTCCTGGGTTTTGGTCGAGGAACTGTATCGGCTTGCCTGGCCGATATCCAAGCCGATATGAGTCCTCGGATTTTCTTCCGAGAGTGTGTATCGGCCACCCCAACCGATATGGTGGCCGATATGCCTTCCAGCTGCTTCTTCCTTAGTCCTTCGAGCTCTAGACTCCACTTCCAAGCTCACCAATGCTCCTAGACACCTCCAATCAGCTGCAAAACACAAGAAACACTCCAAATGCAAACCTAAAGTGCCTACTCCTAGTCCTAAACAACTCTATACTCTAGATGCGACAATGACTCGAAAAAATGGTATGAATGATGGTGAAATGGAGTTAAAACAAGAACTATATACAAGCCTAAATGCATGAAAATGTATGAATATCAATTCCCCCAAACTTGAATCTTGCTTGTCCACAAGCAAGCCTGAGTCAATCAAAATAAGTTGGGGAAAAGGTTTGAAGGTGGGAGCTCATATCCAAAGGTTCAATCAAGTTTCAAACTTCATTTCAAGTCTATACAACTAAAGTGCAACCGAGAAAATGCCTACTCCAAGGATATAGCCATACTCATCAAGACAATACTTTTAGCTTAACCTTCAACCTTCACAAGCATTCAGATCAACTAGCTCTTTGACATTGATTAAGCATTTCAAGTGGATCTTACTCACAACAAAGTGTTCAAACTCATTTGGCAAGGGTTAAGGTCTTGAGATAAAGATGATCTCAATCAAAAAGAGGGGTTTCTCCATAAGCATTTAGGTTCTCTCAAGAAGAAATGAATGAGCACATAGTAAAAGGCTAAGAGTATAGAAGCAATTGGTGCATACTAGAATCGATTTCCGTCTACCCATTTCCTAATGACTTCTACTCTTACTCTAGCCCACCTAGTTTGAGTCTACCCTTTGTCAAGGCTACTTTTGCCTCATCCCTCTTTCTCAACCAAACACTTCCCAAGAATACTCCCAAGGATCATTCAAAACCTTTCAAAATAGTGACAATTCTTTCCTTTAGACTTAGCTCAAATACTTCTTTCTTTAGCAATGGCCTCTTTCACAAACTTTCTTTTTCTTTAAGTTGAGCACTTTGGCTTCTTTTCATTTTCAAAACATGAGGCACTTTTTCTTTTAAAACACTTAAGAGCTTTTCTTTCAAAACACTTTTGCCAACAACATAAGATCCCAAATCAAACTCCCTTTTGTTCTTTCCCTTTCAAAACCCTTCCCCCAAACTTCAATCTTAGCCTAGTGATCTTAGCCTAGTGCAAGCTAAAGGTGGTCAAGCTTGCGTCTACACGGAAATTTTCAACTAGTCGCCTCAAACTAAACACCATTTACTTA
Organism: Orychophragmus violaceus; assembly: GCA_030180135.1. Lineage (NCBI taxonomy): Eukaryota > Viridiplantae > Streptophyta > Magnoliopsida > Brassicales > Brassicaceae > Orychophragmus > Orychophragmus violaceus. Next base: position 10,539,401 of record CM058232.1, read on the forward strand.
GCTCATTCCAAGAGGCATACCTCTCAAAAGAGTGTTTATGGGCGGAAAGGAAGGTGGTTAAGGGCGTGAAAGCTATTCAAGCAAGCAAGTGTGGTAAAAGGGAAAAGAATGCTTGAATATTTTGGAGGTATCCATGAGCTTAAAACACTAAGAAGGAGCAAGATAATTGTAAGTCAAGTTAAGGTTCTCACTTTTAAATAGAACTAGCATCAATTCACAACAAGTTCTAGCATCGAATCAAGGTTCAAAGCAAGCTATCCAAGTAGGGTTCGTTCTAGCTTTCAAGCATTTCTCGAGTTACAACCTTAGTGTGATCTATCTAGCAAATCTAGCGTATGAAACAAGTTTTTACTCGCTTAAACCTTATGAGGAAATTAAATCATTGCTCCTTATGCAAACACATCATATATGATGCAACTAGACTCGATCCTAAGATGCTTTCTTTTTGTGAAAATTTTTCAAAACTTTTTATTTTTTTTGGTTTTTCTATGCCTTAGATGCAATGCATAGACTCAAAGACAACAAAAATAAGATGAAAAGAAAACATGATTAGCAACTGGTCTCTCCCCCAAACTTAAATCACACTGTCCCTTGTGTGATCTATGAAAGGAGAAGAGACCGAAAACACACAAAATGCAAACAAAGAAAAGAAAAGAAAAGAAGTATGTACAAAGATGGAGTGTTACCCTGCTAGTTGTGGAATGATGGAGGTGATGATTCCCCCATGGAGTATGTTGGGTTGGATGAAGAGCAGTGTCCTCATGGCTCTTCTCTTTTACCTTATGTCCTCTCGTGCAGAGTGGCGGTGAGGCTCATAGTAGGAATCGGAAGCCATGCGCGCAGCTCCTCCCGTCTCATGTCCAGCAACTGAGTACCTCCCCTGCTCTAACTCTGTCTGCTCAACCAGATCATCGGCTTCACCGATCACTCCCTCAGTCGCTGCCCGTAGCTCCTCATCCAAACCAGTTGGGGCCTCTCAGGATGTGGAAGTCTGTCCCGTAGTGCCACTCTCATCTTTCTTTCCCGCTATCATCTTCAGAACCTTGGTGACTTTCTTCAGGCAGCTAGCTAATTTTTTAATGTTTCTTGCATGCCATTTGCTCTGCCTTTGGAGGTCCCTGTTCTGGTCCCTTAGCGCACTAACCGTCCGGTTCGCGATCGGATCATCCAATGGCTCGATGTAGTACCTGTGCAGCCCATACACCCCAGCAGGTGCGTCGGAAGAATCTGAACCGGCTGCAGGTACTCTCCGCGGTCCGCGAGACTCGAATTGGTGTTCCATAGCCGGGAGAAACCTCACGTTAGCCTGGTTTGTTGCAAGGCTTGTGATGGTGGGGTTCGGAAGCAGGTACTTCTCTTCCATTGGCGTATCTGAGCACATCCTGTAGATTTGGCGACCCGGAGGCGGTCTAGAACCGAGAATGTGGTATCTGATCAGTTGAGGCATGTCTAACCATCCCACCGGTGTAGGCTGTCCAAATGTCTTCTCCTCCACACTGCCTTCCAGTTTAATCTTCTTTGCCTTAAATAAAGGCGTGATTAAACCACCCATGGTGAACTTGGGGTCAGAATCCTTGACGGAAGTTGCCCAATCTCGGTGAACCCCAAACTGCTCTACTAGAATGGCTGTGAAGCTCGGTGGGCGCTCAACGGGTGGTATCATCGTACCGTTGGGGAACGTGCGCAGAAGTGGCTGTAATCCGATGTACAGAAGCTTCATCTCCAGTTCAGTGACTTGGCCTGTCTCCTTTCTAGCACACAGAGTGTGGGCTAATGCCTTGTGCACGTACCTAATAGTCGGGTGTCGGATCCTGCAGATTTCATGGCTCCTAACTTGAATGGTCCATTGGCTATCATGTTCCACAATCCCTCGAGGTATTCCTTTTCAATGGGAATGGAAGGGCCTAGCTGAGCACCATCCTCCTCAAAACCTAAGATGGAACTTATCTCCTCAAAAGTCATAGAGTACTTCTTCCTGCCCATCGTGAACTCTATCTTTCCGCGGCTCACTTCTCCTCTCAAGGCTGCCTTTCTCAGGTTTATTGTCGCTTTTATGGTTGCAAGGAACTGGCAGGCCGAGCTCTGGTAGCCGTCACTGGTAATGCTGAAGAAGTTCTTAAGGCCCATGTTCTCCACGATCTGATTGTAGTCTTCTAGCAGTCCAAGAGCTGTAAGGGTTGAAACGTGAGGATACCGTGTTGGCCAAAACTCTATCTTCTCCAGATTTTCATTGATCTCAGAAGGAGTATATTTCATTGGTGACGCATGAATCACCTTCCCTGTGATCTCTGGAGCTTCTTCCTCAACAGCGATCCCTTTCCTTTCGAGGATGTTCCCACATCTTGTCTCGGTGCCTTTGCTCGTGCTCTCGGGTTGGCGGATGTGTTAGTCATTTTCCTACAAAAGATAACTCAAAGATAGAGTTAGCACACAATACAATCCACCAACACAAAATCAATAAGAGCTTGACACATCCATGATCAACAATTGTAAAAGTTTAACAATTGCATAAATTTTCGTTTTCAATGGAGTAAACAAGCTAAAACCAACTCAACCATTCTCAATTCAAGCTCATCATAGGCATAATTCACCAACAAGTCAATCACATGCATAAGCAACTTACATTCTCATCAAACAAAGGCTCTCAACATGCATTTTGGAAATTTTTGTGAAACGAAACTCAATCAAATCGAGTAGTATCACAAACTTAAGCTTTTAACAACCCAATGCATCAAAAATTTTGGAATCCAAATTTCTCAAGAACCCTAATTCACCAAAAATCAAATTCCTTCAATCCTAGGGCAAAATTGGCTATGGGCATTCATTCAAACACATATTGGGGAGGATTTCAAGCAATATCAATCATCAACAACCAAAAAATTCAAGTTCAAAATTTCCGGGTTTTTCAATCCAAAAATCTTGAGAAAGTTTGAGAGCTTTACCTTGGTTTGTGATGAAGAATGGTGGTGGAGAGTGAAAGCAAGTGAAAAAGCTAATAGAATCGTGAGTTTAGAGCTTGGAATCACTGAAAACCGAGTTGAATTGAGAGAGAAAGGGAGTTTCAAAGCCTTTGTGTTCTTGAGGGAAAAGAGTGGATTTGGGAAGGTGAAAGCATGAAGAATCGCGATGGGGAGGAGAAAACAAGGGAGAAAATCGGTCTATACCGGTTTAATTTAGTTCATTAAATCAATTTTGGTTAAAATCCGGTTTGAAATCGGTTTAGGCGAGAGAACTTACCTGGGCGAAGGGGCATATCGGCTTGGCAGACCGATATGCAACCCGATATGAAGTCTCGGATTATTTCTGTGAACGCACGTATCGTCCTGGCCAGCCGATACTGTGGCCGATATCGTTTCTTCCCGAGAATCCGTATCGGCCTGGCCAGCCGATACAGTGACCGATATGAAGTCTCGGATTAAATTGCCCAAAACCGTATCGGCCTGGCCAGCCGATACGGAACCCGATACCGATTCCTGTATCCTTTTCCTTCATTCCCGTGGCCTTTACCCAACACCAACTGGTCCACAACCTCACCTAAAGACCAAAACCTGATAAAACTCAAAGCAAAACATCAAAAATAACAAGCAAAACATCATATGTACAGGGATAAACATGGGAATGTCTCCCAAGTGCGCTTTTGTTTAAAGTCGTTAAGCTCGACTTTTGCAAACCGTGATCTTAAGCTGAGGGAGGGCTAGAGAGTGGAATCGAATTCCCTTCCTCTATAGCTTCTGAGACGGAGTAATGCTTGAGTCGTTGGCCATTGACCGTGAACTCTTCATCGGATTTTCCCAAAAGTACTATTGTTCCATATGGTCTCACCTCCTTCACTCTAAATGGTCCCGACCATCTAGACTTGAGCTTCCCGGGAAAGAGTTTCAACCGGGAATTAAAGAGCAACACAAGATCTCATTCTTTAAACTCCTTCTTCTGGATCAGCTTATCATGAAAAAGCTTGGTCCTCTCCTTATAGATCTTTGAGCTCTCAAAAGCCTCAAGCCTTATCTCGTCAAGTTCGTTCAGCTGAATCAATCTCTTCTCAGTCGCGGTTTTGATGTCAAAGTTCAGCAACTTGACAGCCCACATAGCCTTGTATTCCACCTCCACCGGTAAGTGACATGACTTCCCATACAGCATGGTGAACGGTGTAGTGCCCAGCGGAGTCTTGAAAGCAGTCCTATACGCCCACAGTGCGTCATCAAGCTTTCTAGACCAATCTTTCCTTGAGGCTCCAACAGTCTTCTCCAAGATAGCCTTGATTTGCCTATTGGACACTTCAACTTGCCCGCTTGTTTGAGGATGATATGGTGTTGCAAACTTATGCTTTACTCCATACTTCTTCAAAAGACTCTCAAATAGTTTGTTGATGAAGTGCGAGCCTCCATCACTAATCACAATCCTCGGAATTCCAAACCTTGGGAAGATGATGCTCTTTAGTAGCTTTATCACAACCTTGGCGTCATTCGTCGGACTCGCCACTGCTTCTACCTATTTGGAAACATAATCCACAGCCACTAAGATGTAGCTATTCCCATAAGAGGATGGGAAAGGTCCCATGAAGTCAATGCCCCACACATCAAACACTTCAACTTCAAGAATGGGGTTTTGAGGCATCTCATTCCTTCTACTGATGTTTCCCTTTCTTTGACAAGGATCACACTTAGTGATAACTCTTGGGCATCTTTGAACATTGTAGGCCACCAAAACCCAGCTTGTAGAGCTTTTTGAACCGTCTTGAAGGTAGCAAAGTGACCACCATAAACTGACCCATGATAATGTAGGAGAATACCTCCCACTTCTTCATCAGCTGTGCACCTTCTATAGAGTTGATCCTTTCACAAAGTGTAGAGGTAAGGCTCGTCCCAATAGTACATATTGACATCTCTAAAGAACTTCTTCCTTTGGTAGCTATCAAGGCTTGGTGGTTCCTTCCCAACAGCTAGGAAATTGACTATGTCTGCATACCACGGTTCAATAGAACTGACCTCTTCAATCCTCATTCTTGTATCATGAGCATCTTTGACAACCTTGCAAGCCATTAACTATTCTTCAGGTAGAGAGTCATCTAGAGGAACACCATCCTCAATTCTCAGTCTCGACAAGTGATCTGCTACTCCATTCTCAATACCTTTCTTATCTTTGATCTCCAAATCAAACTCTTGTAGCAGCAGGATCCATCTTAGAAAGCTTGGCATCTTTCTTGGCAAGTAGATACCTCAACGCAGCATGATCCGTGTACACCACAACCTTAGATCCAACCAAGTATGATCTGAACTTCTCAAAGGCAAACACCACAGCTAGAAGCTCTTTCTCAGTTTTTGCATACCTCACTTGAGCATCATCCAATGTCCTACTAGCATAGTATATGACATGGAGTTTCTTGTCTTTCCTCTGTCCAAGGACTGCTCCAACTGCGTAGTCACTCGCATCGCACATGATCTCAAAAGGCAACTCCCAGTCAGGAGTTTGGACAATCGGAGCACTAATCAAAACTTCCTTAATCCTGTGAAACGCAGTCAAACACTCATCATCAAACACAAAGTCTGTCTCCTTACACAGTAGACGTGTAAGTGGTCTAGCGATCTTGGAGAAGTCCTTGATAAAATGTAAAACCCTGCATGACCCAAAAAGCTTTGGATCCCTTTCACTGAGTTCGGCGGCTGAAGACTTGTCATCACCTCTATCTTTGCCTTATCCACTTCAATGCCATTCTCTGAAATCTTGTGACCCAACACAATCCCTTTTGTTACCATGAAGTGGAATTTTTTCCAATTGACCACGAGGTTCGTCTCTTCACATCTCCTTAAGACCCTGCACAAGTTCAGCAAACAGGAAGAGAAGGAAGAGCCATACACAGAGAAATCATCCATGAAAACTTCTACAATATCCTCGATAAGATCAGAGAAAATAGACATCATGCCCCGCTGAAAGGTAGCCGGTGCATTACACAAGCCAAATGGCATCCTTCGATAAGCAAAGGTACCATAAGGACAAGTGAATGTCGTTTTCTCCTGATCATTCGGATGTATCGGGATCTGGAAAAACCCACTGTATCCATCGAGAAAGCAATAAAAAGGATGGTTAGCAAGGCGCTCTAGCATTTGATCAATGAACGGTAATGGAAAATGATCCTTCCTAGATGCGGCATTTAGCTTTCTATAATCGATACACATCCTATGCCCGGTGATAGTCCTAGTGGGAATCAATTCATTATTGTCATTTTTAACCACAGTAATGAAGGATGTTTTGGTGTTAATCCAGATTCAATTCTCAGATTCAGCAGTCCTAAACATGCAGATCTAGGTTCTCTTGATTAGAAACATAATATAGATCTCACCTTTTACCTGTTTATGCAGCGGAAAGAGAGAACAGGTCAGAGATCAGCAGAACCACCAAGGGATGGATCCTCCAAAGGCTCACACACGCTTCACAGGAAATTGGCTGCTAGACCGGGAGAGATGGAGGCGCAGAGAGAGAGGAGAATCGGCGCTGGGGCTTAGGGTTAGGGAAAAGAATTAGACTTGGTTTTAATTATAAAACCCTTCTCTAATTCCTTTTGGGCTTTTGGGCCCAAATTCCCAGTCTGATTAAATCCCTTAGATTTAATCAGACCCATTAATCTCTCTCTAAGTTCGGTAAATGCCTAGCACTTTTACCGTACTTCTGCTAAACCGTTCCTTCGTATTTTCCTGTTAGCTTAGGCGTGTGACCCATATGGGATCATATAATAAAGGCAATAAGTCCAAGACTTATAGATCATGAGCGGACTCTAGCAAGCCATCATGACCCCCAGTATTATATGACTTATGTCTGATCATTGACATACTCTTACTTTCTAGAGACAGTACCGAGATTACTGGACACAATTCCAACAATCTCCCACTTGTACTGGAATCTCTGTATTCATAATCCTTTTGTCTCAATATCTCGATTAGTCATAAGGCAAGATTAGTGTCATCCTTATAAAGCCTAATCTTGTTCATCGGACTCTGATTCGATACTGACAATCCAAACGACTCGGGTCAGTCCGTTTGAGCATGGCCATGCATTTTCCAGTATTCAAATCTCCGATTGGCCTAGAGATATTCACTCCATTTATATTGGAGGGACAAATCCCGTCTTGTTCCATCACTGTAAACTACTCATTTCATAATGTACCCAAACAAGGTCCTTATAACTATCGCAGAACGACAGTGTTAGACAATGATCAAAGTGCATCAGTCCATGTGCAGTCACATGCATGCGAACTCAGGTCTAAGGACTATACTCTATAGTCGTAGTGAGAATCTCTCATGACACAGATATAAATATCCTGAAGAGTTCTCATAAGCGGGTCATGTCCCGTCGTATGTTCCCAACATACACCTATGTATTGACTTTGATGCCGCGCATCTATGACACCATGAAACTTGGTCATAAGTCACATACCAATCTAGTCTCACACGGTTGTTGGTGTTCCAATTTCAACAACCTTCGACTAGGGACTGAATGATATAAGTCATCTATCAAATATAGGGTCTCATGATCAAGCTAAATGACTTTGATAACTCAAGATCAAGTCACTTACTTCGATGACCTATAAAATGGTTCATATCATTTTGGAACGATTATTTCATCACAGTTAAAATAATCTTTAAATAATAATTTCATTAAACATAAAAATGTTTTACAAGAACATATCAAATAACTAAATAAAGCCCTCAAACTCCCACTCAAATTTAGATTACATTTCAATGTCTCTAATGCCTACAGCTTCAGTCAGGAACTCGAGCTTAGGCCTTGGGAGTGGCTTTGTCAACGGATCAGCGACGTTATCATCTGTCTGAACTCGGCTGATCTTGACTTCCTTTCTATTAATGATGTCACGTATCAAGTGAAATCTTCTTAGAACATGCTTGGATTTCTGGTGTGATCTTGGTTCCTTTGCCTGAGCAATAGCACCATTGTTATCACAATACAGTGCCAGAGGCTCAGCCGCATTTGGTATCACACCTAGTTCAATAATGAACTTTCGTATCCAAACAGCTTCCTTCGCAGCTTCTGAAGCGGCGATATATTCAGCTTCTGTAGTGGAATCAGCAACGGTGTCTTGCTTGGAGCTTCTCCAACTGATTGCACCGCCATTCAGACAAAAGATATAACCGGACTGTGACCGGAAATCATCTTGGTCTGTCTGGAAACTTGCGTCCGTGAATCCACTGACTTTAAGCACATCACTTCCACCGTATACCAAGAACTTGTCCTTTGTATGTCTTAGATACTTCAGGATGTTCTTGACGGCAATCCAATGGTTTTCACCTGGATTTGACTGGTATCTACTCGTCATGCTCAATGCATAAGCAACATCAGGACGAGTACAGATCATGGCATACATGACAGATCCTATTGCAGATGCATAAGGAATGTTCTTCATGCGCTCAAGCTCAGCAGCCGTCGTAGGGCTCTGCTTCTTGCTTAGCGTTGTGCCATGTACCATTGGCGTGAAGCCCTTCTTGGAATCTTTCATGCTGAATCTTTGTAGGACTTTGTCAATGTATGAATCTTGACACAAGCCTATCAGCCTTCTAGATCTATCCCGATAGATCCTGATTCCAAGAACGTATGCGGCTTCACCCATGTCTTTCATGGAAAAACAACTTCCAAGCCAGTCCTTTACCGACTTTAGCATTGGAACGTCGTTTCCGAGAAGCAGTATGTCATCGACATACAGAATAAGAAACACTATCTTGCTCCCACTAGTTTTCTTATACACGCATTGTTCTTCTTCGTTTCTGATGAAGTCAAATTGCTTGATCGCTTCATCAAAACGAAGATTCCAGCTCCTCGATGCTTGCTTCAATCCATAAATGGATTTATGAAGTTTGCATACTTTCCCAGCATTCTTTGGATCTATGTAACCGTCAGGTTGCGTCATATACACATCCTCTTCCAGAATACCATTCAGGAAGGCGGTTTTCACGTCCATCTGCCAAATTTCATAATCATGAAAAGCTGCAGTTGCTAGTAGAATCCGAATAGATTTCATCATAGCCACTGGTGAATAGGTTTCATCGTAATCCACACCGTGAACTTGTCTGAAACCTTTTGCCACCAACCTGGCTTTATAAATCTGGACATTCCCATCCACGTCAATCTTCTTCTTGAAGATCCATTTGCACTCGATGGCTTTTACACCAGCGGGTAAGTCAACCAACGAAAACACTTGGTTGACCGACATGGAGTCCATTTCGGAATCAGTGGCCTTACGCCACTTAGAGGAATCTGGGCCCATCATGGCTTGATTGAAGTTCGATGGTTCATCACCATCAATGATCAGAAGATCATGACAGTTAGTCACGAGGAATCCTTGATATCTCTCGGGTTCGTGACGGATCCTCCCGGATCTTCGAACTTCAGGTACTACAGGTTCAGGCTCTACAATTTCTTGTAGGTCCTCCTGCTGCTCATCCTCATTAGGTTGAGCAGTATCCTGTTCATCTTGAATTTCTTCAAGAAGTACCTTACTCCCACTGTCTTTCTTAGAGAGAAACTCCCTCTCAAGAAAGTTACAATCCCGGGCAACAAAAATCTTGTTCTCGGAACGTAGATAGAAGTAATAAGCCTTGGTTTCCTTCGGATAACCAATGAAGTAGCATTTATCAGACTTTGGTGTAAGCTTGTCTGAGATTAATCTCTTGACATATGCTTCACAACCCCAAATTCTAAGATAAGACAGCACTGGAGCCACTCCAGTCCATAATTCATATGGTGTCTTTGCTACTGCTTTTGATGGCGCTCTATTTAGAGTGAACACTGCTGTTAGCAGAGCATATCCCCAAAGGGATATTGGAAGGTCTGTGTGACTCATCATAGATCGAACCATATCCAATAAGGTCTGATTTCTCCTCTCAGACACACCATTCCATTGAGGTGTTCCAGGAGGAGTGAGTTGGGACACGATCCCACACTCTTTTAGATGATCACTGAATTCTTGGCTTAAGTATTCTCCTCCTCGGTCGGACCGAAGAGCCTTAATGCTTTTGCCAAGTTGGTTCTGTACTTCATTTTGGAATTCTCTGAACTTCTCAAAAGATTCAGACTTATGTTTCATTAAATAAACATATCCATACCTACTGAAATCATCAGTGAAGGTAATGAAGTACTGATAGTTTCCTCTTGCATTTGTGGACATTGGGCCACACACATCTGTGTGTATCAGGCCCAATAAGTCACTGGCCCTCTCGTTAGGTTTATTAAAGGGGGCCCGTGTCATTTTGCCCATCATGCAGGATTCGCATTTCTCACATGACTCAAAGTCAAATGAGCCAAGAAGTCCATTCGAATGGAGCCTCTTGATGCGTTTCTCGCTGATGTGCCCTAAACGACAATGCCATAGAAACGTTCGGTTCTCCTCATTAGGTTTGAACCGTTTGGTATTAATGTTATAAATTGGCGCGGATTGATCGAGTATGTAAAGCCCATTCGTAAGAGGGGCACAACCATAGAACAAATTGTTGCGATTGAAGGAACATAATTTATTCTTAACTGAAAAATCATAACCTTCCAAATCCAACAAAGAAATTGAAATAATATTCCTGCTTATAGCAGGTACAAAATAACAATTATTGAGTTCTAAAACCAATCCCGAAGGTAAAGACAACAAGTATGTGCCTACAGCTAGTGCTGGAACTTTCGCTCCATTCCCAACTCGTAGCTCCACTTGTCCTTGCTTCAGCCTTCTACTGTTGCTGAGTGCCTGCATATTAGTACAAATATGAGCCCCACAACCAGTATCCATAACCCATGAGGTATTATCAGAAGTAGTTGTATTAACTTCTATAACAAAAATACCTGATGAAGAAGTCTCCAGAGTCTTCTTCTTTAATTCCTTTAGACCTTCTTGGAATTTCTTACATTCTCTCCTCCAATGCCCTGGTTCTTTACAGAACCTGCATATGTCAGTTGGCCCAGCCTTGGACTTGGGCTTGGGCTTTGGCGTGTCCTTGTCCGCGACTTGGACAGCCTTGGCCTTTCCCTTATCCTTAGCAGAGGATTTCTTAAACCCCTTGCCCTTTTGCACCATAAGCACATTGGGGTCCTTGGCGGTTTTCCTCAAGTTGGGCTCTGCAGTCTTGAGCATTCCGTGAAGCTCAGGCAATGTCTTACTCAAGCCATGCATGTTAAAGTTCAGAATGAACTGATCATAGCTTGCAGGTAATGACTGCAGAATGATGTCGCAAGCAAGTTCCTGGCTGATAGGGCAGTCGAGTTTCTGAAGATGATCGAGATAACCCATCATCTTCAAGACATGAGGACTCACTGCCGCATTTGCAGCCAACTTACAGTCTAAGAGGTTCTTAACCGTCTGAAACCTCTCAGTCCTTGCTTGCTCCTGAAAAAGCGATTTCAGGCTTGCCATTATCTCAATTGGTGACAACACACTCTCGAACTGCATTTGCAGCTCAGCAGTCATTGTCGCCAACATAAGACAATACACATCATTTTCATCTGACGAATGCTTTTCCCAAGCATTATGCAGAGTCCTGGCAGCATTGTTAGGAGGCCTCTCGGGGAGGGGATCACGAAGGACATAATCCTTCTTCTCCTGCTTGAGGACCAGCCTCAAGTTCCTTGACCACGTCAGGAAGTTCGTTCCAGTCAGCTTCTCCTTCTCGAGAACAGACCGGATTGAGAATGTGTTTTGAGTGCTTGTAGTAGTCATAGCTGAAATATATAAGATAAAAAGGTTATTAGTTAATATGTTCAATATGATTAATCTTATATTATACTTAATATGATTAATCACGCATTATATTCAATAACATAAGTTACCCTCAATAGAATATAATGATTCCAAGATCCACATATAACTAAGATTAAAGTGGGCCACTGGCCGTCACCCAACCTTAGCTTATATCGGTAAGCCCTATATCGGCTAATTATATCCGTGATATAACTCTTGGTTGTGAATCTGGGCCCGAGGCCCAATCCACTCTGATGTCTCAAGGCCCGGGACTCCCGATGGCCCAGTCAAGAAAACCAGACTATACAGTCATGTAATCATTAATGTCTGGGACTCCCAATGACATTTATGAATCACAAACCGTCTTATCCACGCAAAAGTAGACACCCTCACACTGTAAGGCCATGAATACAATTGAATGGGCTTCGACAGCTGACATAGACTGGACAAGACATCCAACGCTTGATATTATTTGAGGTTTGTAGGTTTATTTTAAAATTTCATTCCCAAAATAGAAGATTACTATTTTGGGAAACTTTCCATTTTTGGAAACCTACTAATTTTGGAAACTTTCTAAAATTGGAAACTTTCTAACTTTAGAAATTTCTTAAAATCCAAAACATGCAAATCTAGAAACTTCTATTTTAAGAAACTTTCTAATTTCAAAATTTCGGAAACTTTAATTTAAAATCGATTTATATAACTTTATAAAATAAATTTTAAATTAATTCTTAAGAAACGACTCAAATAATTGGTCCAATTGTTTTAACTTCTTGGCCCGAGGCCCAAGAATTGGTCCATGTCCAAGACATGACCCAATTGTCCAATTAAATGACATAACCGGTCTGGTTCATTAAAATTGGTCTTAACCAAAATTAATTACTACGATGACCACAATTGTCAACCGGTTATTTACTAAACCGGATTTTCTCAATTTATTTGGTCCAACCAAATCAAATTAGAAAATCCTGGTTTAGGCACAAAATCCAATTTTTCGACTTTGGATTTCTTATCCCGGTTTAACCAGAACTTAATAAAATTATTAAATCTGTTTATTAAACCGTGACGTTTTGATTTTAATCAAGTTTTTAAACCGAACCGTCAAACGAACCGAACCGGCCCATTAGGTCATGAACCGATCGTGGCTTCGCTCGATCGAGCAACAACCGAGCAGCCGCAAGCCGAGATCGGGACAGGACGGGACGATGGTCGGGACGAGTGATCGGGACGGGAGGCGACGATCGGGACGAGCCTAGCGGGACGAGACGCGATCCATGCGATCGGCTATCGCACGATCCATGCGATCATCGGCCCATCCACACGATTGCGTCATGCCGATCGGATCGACGCAAGCTCGGGCCGTCGATCTCTCTCGCGATCGGATGATCACGCGACTCGATCCTTTAGCGATCGGTCCGTGCATCATCAAACCGACGCATACCAAATCATATAGTTTGGTTTGCGATTTTCATTAGTTTGTTTAGGTTTCAATTCTTGTTTCTTAAGTGTTTTGTTCTTATCAGTAGATTGATTCAAAAACACCTCTTTAAACAATCCTAAACATGATTCTAAACAAGAAAAACCAGAACCTGGCTCTGATACCACTGAAGGATGTTTTGGTGTTAATCCAGATTCAATTCTCAGATTCAACAGTCCTAAACATGCAGATCTAGGTTCTCTTGATTAGAAACATAATATAGATCTCACATTTTACCTGTTTATGCAGCGGAAAGAGAGAACAGGTCAGAGATCAGCAGAACCACCAAGGGATGGATCCTCCAAAGGCTCACACACGCTTCACAGGAAATTGGCTGCTAGACCGGGAGAGATGGAGGCGCAGAGAGAGAGGAGAATCGGCGCTGGGGCTTAGGGTTAGGGAAAAGAATTAGACTTGGTTTTAATTATAAAACCCTTCTCTAATTCCTTTTGGGCTTTTGGGCCCAAATTCCCAGTCTGATTAAATCCCTTAGATTTAATCAGACCCATTAATCTCTCTCTAAGTTCGGTAAATGCCTAGCACTTTTACCGTACTTCTGCTAAACCGTTCCTTCGTATTTTCCTGTTAGCTTAGGCGTGTGACCCATATGGGATCATATAATAAAGGCAATAAGTCCAAGACTTATAGATCATGAGCGGACTCTAGCAAGCCATCATGACCCCCAGTATTATATGACTTATGTCTGATCATTGACATACTCTTACTTTCTAGAGACAGTACCGAGATTACTGGACACAATTCCAACAAGTAATCCCCCCTTTCTTCGGGACATAGTGCACAGGAGAAACCCAAGTGCTGTCCGAGATAGGGTAGATTATCCCTGCATCAAGCAATTCAAGAATCTCTTTCTTGACTACCTCCTTAAGATTAGGATTCAATATTCTTTGATGCTCAATAGAAGACATGGATTCATTTTCAAGGTGGATCCTATGAGTACACAAGCTAGGTGACAATCCTTTTATATCATCAAGTGAGTATTCTATTGCTTTTCTAAACTTTTTCAATTCAGTGGTTAAAGCAATCAATTCATCATCACTCAGCAAGTCATTCACAATGACAGGATAAGTAGAGTTAGGGCCAAAAAATGCATACCGAAGCCCCCGTGGAAGGGGCTTTAACTCTACCTTTGGCGCTTTGAGCTCGCTCCAATCATCAGCTACAAGCTGCTCCTTGCACAACTCAACTCCCTTGGCGCCATCTGCATCTATATCCATAGCAAAGACCTCTAGCTCCTTACCCACTGAATCTGATGCAAGCTCAATGAATTCAACCTCTCCTAGCAAAGGCTTGTGTGAATCAAGCGCTCTCATATAAGCCCAGCTTTCCTCTTGAAGGTACCCATACTCCCCACATTCCTTGGTCAAAGTCACTTCCAACGGATCATCCATGTTTAACTCCTCAAGGAGTTCATCAGCTAGCTCCTCCATAGTCTCAATATAGAACATCTGCCCTTGTATGGTTGGCTTCTTCATCACCTTATTGATGTCAAAGTTGAGCAATATGTCTTTACCAAGGTTTAGGTCTATCTTCCCTCTCTTGACATCTATGATTGCACCAGCTGTGGCAAGAAAAGGCCTCCCAAGGATTAGAGGATCCTTTGGTTCTTCATCCATCTCCAATACAATAAAATTTGACGGTACTTCAAATCCTCCTACTTTCACCGGAAGATCTTCTAGGAGACCAATTGGGTATCTCACTGATCTATCTGCTAGAACCAAGGAGATCCTACAAGCCTTGTAGGTGGAGAAGCCTAGCCTTTTAGCTACCGAGAAAGGCATCAAACTTGCGCTTGCTCCAAGATCACATAAACAACCTTCAAACCTAAAAGGACCGATAGCACATGGAAGAGTAAAACTTCCCCGATCTTCAAGTTTCCTTGGTACAATATTCCGTTGGATGATCGCACTACACTCATGAGACAACACAACCATACCTTGCACTTTCTTGGTTCTTTCCTTGATTGCGTCCTTGAGAAACTTGCTATATTGAGGAACTAGCAAGAAGGCATCAATCAAAGGAATGGTTAACTCAACATTCTTCATCTGCTTTTCAAAGAGAGCTTTGTACTTCTCTAGTAGTTGCTTCTTGAATCTGCCCGGAAAGGGTAGCTTGGGCTCATAAGGTGGTGGCACAAACACACCATCCTTCTCTTGAGTGTATCCTTCACTACTTCTTCCACTACAGCCTTTCCTTTCCTCTTAGCCATCTCACTATCACTCTCTTTGTTGAGAGCAGAATTTTCAGAATTCTCCTCCCCTTCTTGAACTTCAATGTCCTCATTGGGTGAAGGAATCAGCCTAGGCGTGGGCACTTGACGTTGTTGCAGCTCCTTACCACTTCTCAATGTGATAACTTTGATGTATTCCTTCGGGTTTTGCTCAGATTTTCCGGGTAAAGTACCTTGAGTTCGGGATGTAGAGGCATTCTTGTTTTCCATGTTTGTGATCCTTGAAGTCAAGTTCTGAAGCTCACTCTTTAGATCCCTAACTTCCATAGCTCCTGAGGCTTGCCCTTGAAGAAGTTGCTGCATCATACTCTTCAGCTCATTATCCACTCCCGAGGAAGAAGAAGTTTGTGGTTGTTGTTGTCCAAAACCGGGTGGGTATTGTTGCTTTGGAGCATAGCCTTGTTGACCTTGAAACTGAGGCTTATTACCAAACCCTTGTTGGTTAGTGTAAGGGACAAATGGCTTTGGTTGCTGAGATTGTGGAAAGGCATGTTTCCCTTGTTGAGTAGCTTGTCCTTGAGATGGATCTTGAGGATAGACTTGGTCTTGAGGATTGGCTACATTGGGGTTGCGGTATGAGAAGTTTGGGTGGTTTCTATAGTTTTGGTTAAAGCCCTTGTTGAAACCACCCTGTCCCGCAATGAAGTTAATCTCCTCTTGTGTCATATCTTCGTCCACACCATAGAGGAGTGGCTGAGAATCCTCATAGTTGCCCACAAAGCTGATTTGCTTTTGGCTGGAAGAAATCATCTTGTCTAGCTTCTCATGTAAGGACTTGATTTCCTTCTCATACTTCTCATCCGTAGGAGATGATCCTCTATTAGTCCGCTCGTAATCCTCATTGTAGTTCTCATCGCTTGTAGCAAGATTTTCAATTAGCTCCAAAGCCTCGTCAACTCCCTTGCCTAGGAAGTGTCCATTGCTAGAAGAGTCTAGCATCGCCCTCATTCTAGGAAGCACTCCGCGATAGAGGTTACTGAGTAGTGTCTCCTTAGTGAAACCATGGTGTGGGCACTGAGTATTTAGCTTATTGAACCTCTCCCAAGCTTCAGCAAAGCTCTCATTGTTGCGTTGCACAATCCCGGATAGCTCATTGCGAAAACGGGCAGTCCTAGTAGCTGAGAAAAACTTCTTCAAGAAAGCCTTCTTAAGGTCTCCCCAAGTAGTAATGGATCCCGGAAGGATGGTGCTTTCCCAATCCTTGGCTCTATCCGCCAAAGAGAAGAAGAAGAGACGCATCTTCAATCCATCATCAGTCACACCATTGAGCCTTGTAGTAGCACAAATCTTGTCAAATGTATCCAAGTACTGCAGTGGATCCTCAGATGCAAGCCCATGAAACTGGTTGTTTTGCACCATGTTCATCACCATAGCCCGGATCTCGAAGTTGTTGTTGTTGACCGGTGGTGGAATGATTCCTTGCCGGTTTGCATTTGTATCCGGTGCAACTCCATCACCAATGGCCCTAGCTGGCCTTTGTTGCTCTTGCTGCTGTTGTTGATCCTGATTATTATCCATATCCGGCTGCTCAAAACCCACAAAGTCTTGTTGAACTTCTACAACTTGTTCCAACCCAAGTCTCTCTACGTGAGCAGCTCTCTCTTGTGCGCGTCGTTCCTTTGCTAATCTCCTCTCGTGTGCTTTGATGTCTTCAACTCTTGCAACTAAGTTTGTTGTCCCTCGGCTGCGCAAGTTCATACACCTAACATCAAAGAGAAAGGAAGAAGCAAATTAGTAACAAAGACTTGAACTAAAAAGGAATAGAAATCGAATTGATATATCCAGAATCCCAAAATGGCAACGGCGCCAAATTGATAACAAGGATTTTGCAATCCTTTGAGGTACCAATTCCTCAAGCTTATCGTGTAGTCTTGAGGTATCGAACCTTTTTGGGACGGATAAAACCAATAAGAACACACCAACCTCTAGAGTCAAATCAGACGATTGAATTTTTGATTCTAACAATCCTAACAAAGACAGTTCAAATAGAAGTAAACAAAAAGGCAAATAAACGAAATGAATTCAATCAATGATAAAGATAAGGCCTAAAGGTTAAGGTCAACGGACAGGTGACTCGGGATGATCATAGATCCTAATTCAAACTTCATAGAAGCTAACCTCCTAGCATGAAACACAACAAGTCGGCCAGTTTAATCTCTTAATACTAACCTCTTTACTTAATCCTAATCCAAGAACAAATTCTCATTTGTGAATTAAAATCAAGCAAGCATTCAAACAAGTTCCAAACAACCAACAATCACTCTAAACATACATTTTCATGTGCTAGAATGTGAAAGTTCTATCAAAGCTAGAAACTGGAATTTCATCGAAAACATGGTGAGCAAGAAACCCTAAACATCCTAATCAACGTGATCAAGGTTAATTAGGCACTAAACACACTTTGATAGACGAGATATTAAACAATTAAACATTAGAAATCTATTGATCACCCCTAATCAACCTAATCCTACCTAACCCATAAGCCCTATGAAGGACTACTCACTAATTATCATATGAACAACAAAATCCATAGAAATAGTGTTGATCATTGAGAATTAGAGATAGATTGGAAAATCAAAGGAAGAAATCACAAGAAAAGAGTACTAGATTAATCCAAAATCAAACTTGTTCTTACAAAAGGGTTTTTAGCAACAAAACAAGCTTAAGAAATAAATGAAAATAGGTTTTTGGCTTAAATAGTCAATATGGTGTGAACCGGGTCAACCCGGAACAAACCGGGTGTTGACCCGGCTCCGAAACAGTTTCTGGGGCGCGTATCGATCTGGTCGGTCGATACACCGACCGATACGAGCTCTCGGATTTCCTGGGCAAGAAGTGTATCGGCCTACCTGGCCGATATCATGGCCGATATGCGTGCACAAAAATTAATCCGAGACCATGTATCGGTCTGCCAGTCGATATGCATGTTGATACGGTCTTCTGGGTTTTGGTCGAGGAACTGTATCGGCTTGCCTGGCCGATATCCAAGCCGATATGAGTCCTCGGATTTTCTTCCGAGAGTGTGTATCGGCCACCCCAACCGATATTGTGGCCGATATGCCTTCCAGCTGCTTCTTCCTTAGTCCTTCGAGCTCTAGACTCCACTTCCAAGCTCACCAATGCTCCTAGACACCTCCAATCACCTGCAAAACACAAGAAATACTCCAAATGCAAACCTAAAGTGCCTACTCCTAGTCCTAAACAACTCTATACTCTAGATGCAACAATGACTCGATAAAATGGTATGAATGATGGTGAAATGAAGTCAAAACAAGAACTATATACAAGCCTAAATGCATGAAAATGTATGAATATCAGGTTGTAGTCGGTGTTCTTAGACCTTAGTGGTATCGATTGCCCTTAAGATGTGTGTCGAGAGGTATGTCATGATGTGTACCGTTAAGGTGTATGTTGAGATGTATGTTGTGGTGTATGCCTTCGGGTAGTAGATGTCATTGAGATGTGTGTTGGAATTGGCATTGTTCAGATTGTTCGTCCAACCAGGCGTTGTTTACCAAAGAATGATATGACGATGGAGTTGCTAGCAAGAGTTGTAGGGAGGGCTGCTGGAAGTGTTGCAAGAGGCATTTTAGGAGTTGCAAGTAGTGTTGTAGGAGGCGTTGTGATATGTTCGAGTTTTAATCCCTAGAGCTACACTGCAAGTGCAAAGACGTGACTAGTAGTATATAGAAGTCGAATTCACAGAGACTCAAGAATTACCTCGTGGATTAAAAAGCCACGACTGCTTTCCTTGCTATTCGTGGCTATATAGCCATGAATTACCTTGTGGTTATCCCTGGAAACATAGCCACGATTTGCCAAGATTGGCCGATATCCACGAGTCCGTAGCCATGAATTTTTCTGTTGCTATCCGTGGCTATGACTGAAATAGCCACGAATTAAGGTTCATAATTACAAATTTATATTTGTGGCTATTTACAGTTTTTTTTGTAGTGAGTATCATATATATAATTAGGTACTTTTTCTCTCTTTTTTTAGGCTGCCATGTCAGCAACTTTGATGTGCTTTAGCCATGATTGTATTCACGTTTTTTGCTGTGGTATGGGGTCCCACAGTGGGCACAACACCAATCAAATGGTAAATGGTAAGTGAGACACACATGTGGTTAAAATGGTGTAACTGCCCCACTTGACGCTGTTGTATAACGCATGAAAAAGAGGAGTTTTGTTCAGTCAATTTTCTTTAAAAATAATTTAAATTTAAAATATGGTTTTGAAACACTGTTATACATTGACAAAAAACACAGTTACGTAGATATATATATTATATATTTAAAATTTTAAAATGATTTAACAGATTTTGCTACTAACAAACAATAATTTGTTCAGATTTTATTTACAAAATCTTCAATTTATATATAATATCTCCAATAAAAAATTATTAATCAACAAAAAAGTCTCTATAAATATTCATTTCATGTGCTAGTAATCATCACTTTCACAAAAATCTTTAAACTTTTGTAAGTTTTATCTTAATTGTTATTTCTTAGTTTTCTAGTATATTTTATATTATTTATTAATATATAGATGATCTATATGATATTAAAATTAATAACTTTGAATTTATTTTTCTGCAGCACAAATATGGCAAATCCTATTGAAAATTCTTCACAACCATCTGTTGAGGTATTCACATTTTTACTTTATTTTGTTTGTTTTTTTGCATTTTAAAAAACATGTAATTAAGTAGATTAACTGTATAAGATTTTAGGATGTTGATAGATTGTGCAGCACTCTGCTCCCGCTATCCGCTCCTGCTCTCAGTTTCCACTCTCAGCTTCCGCTCTCCGTTTCCGCTCTCCGCTTCCGTTCTGCGCTTCCGCTCTCCGCTCCCGCTTCAGCTGTTGTCAGCTACTCTTTTCCTCTCCACTTTGCCAATCTGGACTTTTGTGGGAGAAAATCAATCGTCCATTGTCGGTTTAATTTTTTTTAATGCCTCTTTCTACTTATTTAATCCTTCTGTTTCCCAATTTTTCCTCTACTTCTCTGCGATTCTCTATGTCTCTACAGATGCGTGTTCTGCATCGAAGGAAAAATATGATTCAACCACATCTTCAACCACGAATCTCTTTCGCTCAGGTTTCTCTCTATCTCCTCCTCTTCAATTCAATCACATCATCTCTCTATCCTTTTTCCCGATCATTGAACCAAGTCGTCATAGGGTTTCTGTGTAATTATGTTGAAAGTTGATCCCTCTTTGCTCTAGGTTCGAATCTTGTAAATTCCTAAAGAATTGGATTAAAATCTTATCAGCCTGTGGTGGGAGCTGGCAGGTGATGTATGAAAATTTTGATAATCATGGATTTTTTCCTGCATACTTGAACGTCGACCCAAGTTTTCACTTTTCGAATCAACTTCTTCTTGCAGCTTTGTAGCTCAGACAAAATCTCTTGCCGGACATAACTTGGAACCAACACCATGGCACATTGTCCGACGCAAATCTTTCAGCGAAGCCACGAAACGCTCTCATGTTTACCGAATCCTGCAATGCTCCTACTTCTCATGTCTGTAAAACTCTGTCGTCGGCCCAAGGAGCCTCCCGTCAGATTCCGAGTCGGTTCATCCCAGCAACCGCAATGCCCAGACGTTTTCAGGTATGTACAATTTCGCTGCTTAGTTTGAATTTTTATTTTTTTTTAGCACATGAATCAGAAAGAATCAAACTTTCTTTATTGGGGGTAAACCATTGATTTGGTGAAAAGCCAGGTGAATTCACCGCGAAGTAGAGCCATGGAGAAAGACAGTGGTGACTAAAGAGCACGTGAGGAAGGACAACACGAATCCTGCGTGAGTGGAGATACTTTTTGAAAAGCTATACATTGATCTCTATTACGCGTGTGTGCAGAGCAGAATGATGTTCACCAGGGATTTTTCTTGATGCTGAAATGATGTTTGATTGCATGGACAAAACCATCATCAACCGGATCGAGCACCAGTCGTTCCCCGCTCTGCTTTTACGGTGTTACACCAATGAAGCTCATTTGGACATTCCTTTACCATATTGGTAATTCTGGGGCTGGTACACATCTCTTTTCGATTGACGTATCTGTTGTGCTACTGAAACTCTTGTCTGAATCTATGTATTGTGATGGAAGGTCGGAGACAAATCTAAGGCCGTGGGAAGAATAAATTCAGGGATATAAAGCGAGGGTGTGTTTGACCAAAAAAAAAAAGCGAGCGTCTCAGAGAAATAGATGGGACAACAAACAACCTAGAGCTTACTGGAAGGGGACTCCCGACGTCGTATCACCTATAAGAATGGAGTTGATAAAATGTAACCATTAAAGGTTATGGGGAGCACGAATTATGCACCAGGTTCGTTTCACTTACAGTCCTTATCAGCCATAATAATCAGATATTACAGGTAATATTTTCAATTTGAATTGCATGTCCCTATATAAAACATCTCTACATTAACTTTCCTTATTAATCAGGTCCCCTCCTTGAAATTCAAAAGTTAGAGGCATACATTAGTTGATCCTTTGAACTTTGATCGAGAAGTCACTTTGAGATGTTTCAGTTCGATCTTTTTTTGACAACAACATATGGCTTAAAGTTTATATACACGACATCGTACAAAAGTTGTTTTGTATGTGTTATGTATTAACTATTTCCACATTCAGATAATTCCTTTATAGTGATCATTCTGGAATATTTGTTATGTGTCTATGCGTTTATAAGCCTGAGCATTGCAAATATGTAACTTCAATTATTGCTTTCAGTCCAAAGGAAAAATGAACTGAAGACAGTGCTGGATGAAAAATGAAATCAAAGAAAAGAGGAAAGAGAAACTGCCACTGCTGAAATAAAAGATGTGCTACATAATTGCTAAATTTAGGCTCAGGAAGAACTGAAAAGATTTTCTGATGTTGCTATGAAACACGATAGGGAACAACAAGAAGTAATCAACAAATGAAGGTATGAATAGAAAGTTGTTGTGTGAATTAACTCACTGTTATGGCCTTAGATTAAGCCAGTGTACTTGAACAAATATTCAGAAGTCAGAGATAAAAGGTCTTTCCAAGTGGAAAGCTTGACGTTATTGTTATGGTATGTTTTGTAAGGGAAAACAATTATGCTCTGGTAAGACATTTACGCACATGGTGATACGTTAATACAAATAATGTGGATGAATACTTACTTTGGACTTCTACTTCTTCTGTATATGATTGGTTGGATAACCTTCGTTATGGTAGATCTTCAAACGTCAATGGTGAAAGCTTTAACGCATGCATGATTTTCCTATTTCACTTGGCACACCCACATAAATTCGAAGCTATATATCGACCAATTAGGAATATGTGATCATAAGTCGACAACACAATATCGTATAAACTGTTTGAGGGAGTAAGGTTCTCCTAGGGGCGATTCCAGATAGATATTACCAGTTAGTTTTTCTCTATTTATGTCTACGTAACTGCATAGTATTGTAAATAAAGAGCGATAAATAAAAAAATATTTAGAAAATATAAGCAATTAAGATCCGCGAAGTAAGAAACCATAACAATATAACTCAAGACAGAAGACAAACCAAAGTACTTAAAGAAAAATAAATTCGGAAACAATAAAATGGAGGAGAAAGAAAAAACAAAAAAGTATAAGGAGCAGAAGCCAATTTAAAAAAAACATTTGGAAAACTTTAAAATTACATCAATCTTTAAAATTGTAACAAAATACATATACAGAAAAGAAATGGGTGATCTTCAAATGGGTATCACAACAAAAAATAAGACTTAACTAAACAGAAACATATTTTGAAATCACAAACAAAATATGGAAAAAAATGTAAAACACAGACATAATTACAAAAAGAAAGATTTCTTTTTAAAACAAAAAACACTAAAATTCCTAGTTTTATTTAATCACTCTCACTTAACTTGTTAGTTGGTTCTACTTCTAGGTAGTGAAGTATACATTTAATTCTCAGCGTATGATTGTATATTCAATAAACTCACATGATCAATATGTACATGCAAAAAGAAGACTGCATAATGAATGGTCTTATATTTTTACTCGAGAAACAGAGATGTGTGCTCTCGATTTAAAAATAAATAATAGATGAACAATGTTGTATATAATTTTGAGAAACAAGACCACGAATATGATTTTCATGCAAGAAGATTTATATATCATATGAAAATATATTTCTACAAATCGGTTATTTTTGTAAAATATTGTTTGCACTCATTTTCTTTTATAATTTTTTGGGTTTATTAGATCTCACCAAACAATTTTGGTTCTTTCAGATATAGAAATATATAAACCACTAATTAATTTTTTTGTGAAATTCGGGTCAGTTTCAGTTTAGTCTTTTTTTTTGGTTTTCGGTTCGATTCGATAAATAAGTTTGGGAATTAGCTAATATCCGAAAAATTAGGTCAACTGGTTTTTTGGATAATTTCGGATAATTCGAATAAATTTTGAGTAATTCAAATAATTCAGATAAAAAATCGGATACTTCGGATAAAAACGGCTATTTTAGGTATTTAAGTTAAATATATTCGGATTATTTCAGATAATTCAATTTTCTTGATAATATTCGATTAATTTATTTATTCAGTTACTTTAAATCTAAATATAACTAATATTTTTAGATATAAAATTTGTATTTTAATTAGTTTGGGTACTCATTCGATTTTCGATTTGGTTTCGGTTCGGTGATTTCAGATATGGAAATTTAAGAACCATTTGAGTATTCACAAAATTCTAATCAATTTCGGTTACAGTTTTTTGGTTCGATTCGGTTGATTATTTGATTCTCGGTTTTTATGCCAGGTCTAATATGTACTTTAAAATCCATATCAAAAAGTTAAGCTGAAAATATTTAGGAGCATATAGCTGCATGCGTGGAAGCAAGAAAAACATGGATGTGTTTCCAGTTCTGTATGAATCTTATCATACAACCTAAAAAAAAAAAACTATTATATATCGTATGAAAATCTTTTTTCCACAGGTATCTACACAAATAGATTGATGATACCGGTTTTAAGGCCACCGAACCTACCTAATATGTTAAGAAGACATATTTTACTGCAGTGATAAGGGCAATCACATTCATATTATTGTGGGACAGACTAGTTAATGTGAAACGAAATATTCTGGCGAAGTGTGGAGAAACTTGGTTCAGAATTTGTTTGGTCTGAAGTTCAGTGGTCTTGTATCGTTGAGGTGGTTAGCGATACTGCTCAGAACAAAGTCCGACTGTTGCTCTGTCGTTATGCCCTCCAAGCTACATCATACTCTCAATAATGGAGAGAATGAAATCAAAGAAATATGAGGAGAAGCCTCAAGCTAGTTCAATTCTCAGTCGATCTCTGGACAAAATGATTCGGACTAGACTCTTCAATGGCGATGATGGGAGCAGAAAAATATGAAAAGGCTAAGTGACTTTGCTAGGAACACGATAAATCTGATTTTTTCTGCAAATTTCATCTTTTGTCTCTAGATGAAATCTTCTCTGCAATCAGTGGTAAAAATAATATTTTTTTCTTTAAATTAATCCAACATTCATTCCAAAAAAAAAAATTGTGAAACGAAATAAAACACAAGTCGATTAAAATATATATATTTTTTTTTAATTAAAGTAAACATTTGGCAAATAAGGTGCTTCTTTTGTACTTTTATTACTTTAAAAGAACAACATTTCTAAAAGGAAAAAAAAAACATTTCTAAAAGGAAGAAAAAACATATACAACCCATGACAAAAATTTGGGTTAGGTAATACTCAAAGATGGGTATGTATTAACATGCATGATAATCAAGTAGTTGTATAGTTTTGGTTTCTATTTGATGGAAGAATCGTTATGTTAGTTTAAGTTAGAAATCGATTTCTTTTAAATGTGAAATTATCTAACTATTTTTTTGGTATTTTAATCACGTTTTAAATTTAGAAAAAAAATTCAAACGTATATCTAAATGTAAAACTTTTTTTTTTTATAAATGTAAAACTTCGTAGGATTAGTCTTTGCATTTAAAAATTTTAGAATCCCTACGCTTATCAAAAATTAAATTAAATAATAAGATGCATCATGAAATCCCATCCGTACCTGCCTCACTAGGAACAATCTCTTTTCTCTCTCTTTATAATTAGTCTCTATCACACACATTTAAAAAAAAAAAACTAAACATTTTGCAAACAAGGTGCTTCATATGTAACTTTTTGTGTAATTTTAATACTTAAAAAAACATTTATTGAAAAAGGTGAAAAAACTTGCCCACGGAAAATTTGGCTTTAACTAATAAAAAAGGTATGTATTAGCGTAGGTATAATAATAAAACTTCTATAAATTAATATAGCCAGGACCGTAATATTTTAATAATTTACAAAAATATTAATTTAGTCAAAGATTAATTAAGGCAAAAATTGTTTTGGGATCCAAATTTTTTATTAATTTATCGAAGTATTAATTTATTGAATATTATTGTATAGAACTTATATTGTATTTATACATGTATAATACCCAAGTATGCGTATGTATAAACATGCATTACGAAATCATATACCTCCCTCACTAGTAACAATTTTTTTCTCTTTATAAGTAGAGTCTCTATCACACACCAATAGAAGTATCTGAGAATAAAAAGATGGGAAAGAGGAGAAGAACCGATGAAGGAGAGAACCATCAAGAATACAAGAAAGGGTTATGGACAGTTGAAGAAGACAACATTCTAAGGGACTATGTCTTTACTCACGGTAAAGGCCAATGGAACCGCATCGTCAAGAACACTGGTCTCTCTCTCTCTCTCTCTCTCTCTCTCTCTCTCTCTCTCTCTCTCTCTCTCTCTCTCTCTCTCTCTCTCTCTCTCTCTCTCTCTCTCTCTCTCTCTCTCTCTCTCTCTCTCTCTCTCTCTCTCTCTCTCTCTCTCTCTCTCTCTCTCTCTCTCTCTCTCTCTCTCTCTCTCTCTCTCTCTCTCTCTCTCTATCCATATATATATTTTACTAATCTCTATCTAGATCATCTATATATATCTTAACTTGATTAGGTATAAATTTTAGGGCTGAAGAGGTGTGGAAAAAGCTGTAGACTGAGATGGATAAACTATTTGAGCCCTAATGTGAATAAAGGCAATTTTACCGAACAAGAAGAAGACCTCATTATTCGTCTCCACAAGCTCCTCGGCAATAGGTACGTCTCTCTAGTCTCTTTATATATATATGCCATGTCTTCATGTATAGGCTTCAGGTCTTTGGACTTGTGAAATGCAACTGGTAGTAAAACGTAAAAATAAAGACTTACAAAAAAAATTTGTTTTCTTCCGTTAAACCTAGTTCATGATGTGTTGGTATATTATTCCGATTTTAATTCCGTTCTTCCAATTTCTGTTAAAATGTTTTTTTGACAGAAAATAAAATAGTGTTAATTTAAAAAAAACCATATATAACATATTCAAATTTCTTTAAATATCTCCCTTTATTCATTCTTTCACAATTAATTTGTGTATATAAATATGAATATATGCATTAGTAATTTATGATTGATATACAAAATGTCCACGAAAGGATTAATGTACATATACTGATCCATATATAGCTATACATCTACATGAATTATATAGCAAGTTGTTGTAAATAGAGGTTATAATTCATGTTATATAGTACGATTTTAGTATCTTATGATATTTTCTCCCCAAATATCCAGATGGTCTTTAATAGCTAAAAGAGTGCCTGGAAGAACAGACAACCAAGTCAAGAATCACTGGCACACTCATCTTAGCAAAAACGTTGTGGGAGATCATTCTTCTCCTGTCAAAACCACCGGAGAAAAATACTCTCCACCGTCACTGCTCATCACCGCCGCCACAACTTCGTCTCTTCATCATCAACAAGACAAAATCTGCGACAAGATAAGCCTCAAATCAGTTTCGTACGAGAATACACCAAAAGCGGATTTGACACAGAGCGACGTCGTAGGACTGGAAAATACTAATGATCCGAGTCTCTATTTCAAAGAGAGGAACAACTTTGATAGCAGTAACGCTTTCTGGTCTAATGAAGACGAGTTTGATCTGAGTTCATTCCCAATGATGGATTTTGCTTCGGGTGATATTGGCTACTTCCTCTAGTTTGACTATTGTTGCGTTTAATTGTCTTAATTCTGATTCACTAATAAATGTAGGACGTAATCTACGAGTACTTCTTTATATTTTGGCATAATAAATAAAAACAACATTATAGTTCAAATATGGTATTATTTTAATTTAACGATGAGTACAAAGACAATTGTATAGATGATATTACTTTCATTCTACGAAAATTCACAACTACGATTAACGGTTCTATATGTTTCTAATTATTTTAAAAAAAAAAAAATTATCTCCATTAATTTTGTAGAAATTGCATTTTTGAGAATTCGAATAAGAACCTATTAATGTAGAAGCTTTAAACATTTAATCATTAAACCACAATTACTTCTACAATATGTTATTAACTTGTGACTATGGAGATAGGTCTCGTGAGGTGTTCGTCTGGGGCGGGATGGCGACGTCTGTTGAGGTGTTCCTGTTGCCTCTTGTCGTCTCGGAGCCCATCTTCTTCGTCGGAGGATGGAGTCTTGAGGTGCCGGTGGAGATAGGTCTCGGACCAGATTGAGCTCTCGTGGAGGAGTCGGCGAGGAGACTCTGTTGCGGCTGGTCACGTCGGAAATTCCATGGGAATAATCGGAGGAAGCAAATTCGTCGTCAGGAGAAGGAGAGATGGGTTTCGGCCAGTCGGAGGTTGGAAAGGTGGACATGGTCCGGCTGCGATTCTCGCCTGATCATGCCGCCGGCGACGGGCTACAACATTCCGCCGATCATATCTAGTTGTCGGCAGCTCCTTTTCACGCGTGTTAGGTTATGGTTAGGTTCTTCCTGTTTCTAGATGATTTAGTCGATTTATTAGTTTTGGTTTTTATTTTTAGTTATTCGTTTGTATTCCGGTTTGAATTCTCCGGTTTGGGGCTGAAAAAGAAAAAAAAAAACTTGTGACTATGAATTGGCTAGCTTCGGAAGTCCTATATGATAGAGAGTTGTCGTCAGTTTTCTTTTTTCTTTTACTTTAAATTGTATCGGTGATTTTTCTTTTTTTTTGGGAAAAGTATGCGGTGATACTAAACTGCTACATATATAAGCCAAGAGTCCCAAATTAATTAGTGTCCTATATGTAACTCTGCAATTCTGTGGCTACCTAGATGAATAGTCATTTCAGAAATCATATATGTGGTGTGTTATAGGCTCTTGTGGGTTGTGGCACATAATGTAGTGAATAAATTTGAAACATGAAAAGTTAGTTGAGGGCGTCAAAATAACTGTTGATTTATGATTTCATTTTTAGATTCCTTTGCTATAGTTTATAGTAAAATATATGATTGCAACCAAAAGAGAAAGAGTAGCCAAAAATAGATTAAATATTTTAATATATCCGTACGCAATAAAATTGTACTTCAACTGTTCCACTGTCCACTGTTCAGCTAACAAAATTTTGTGATAACTGTTAAGGTTACGATGATATCGACTGGATCGGGGTAACTGATTAAAATATTATTATATTTGAGAAATTAGTTTTTGATGTCATATTCATGTTAAATTTCGTAAAAGTTATCATTTTTTTTTTTGAACTAGGTTTTCGTAAAAGTTATTACATAAATACTTTTAATGGATCCAAATTATTAGGAATTATTGTCATTATTATTATTTTTAGTGTCTATTATAATTAATAACATTCATTTATTCTAGGTTATTCTTACCAAAAAAATAGATCAATGTTTTTAATATTATTAATTTGTTTTTTACTTTTAGATGTGATACTGACGTTAATTCTCATGGATACAACTACTATTAATAATATAATTAATTTAATAATTTTTGGGTATTTTGTGAAAAATATAATCAACAATTAATTCCTATAT
Source organism: Orychophragmus violaceus (assembly GCA_030180135.1). Lineage (NCBI taxonomy): Eukaryota > Viridiplantae > Streptophyta > Magnoliopsida > Brassicales > Brassicaceae > Orychophragmus > Orychophragmus violaceus. The sequence goes on from CM058232.1 coordinate 10,568,754, forward strand.
ATGTGTGTACGATTAATTAAAAACTATTTTCTTTAACAATAATTGGAAATTTTAATAATAATAATAATAATTTTTTTTTATATTGTGAAGGTGTTTTGGAATAACAACTCTTATCTTTTATTTTTAATAAGTTATTTTCAAATTGTTGATATATATTAACAAGGAAATTAAAAATATTTTACTCTAAATTTAGTTTTGAATAAATAATTAAAAACAAAAATATATCTTTTAAATAATATAATTGGATAATATTATATAGTGTTTCTTTTCATTTTTTATATCATGATTAATTTAATATTGAATAAATAATTCAGATAATATTAAATTAAATTATAATTATGGTTGTCACTTGATCCAAACCAAACCGTAACCAAACTAAATAAATTAAATTTCACAATTTTCAGCTTTTATTAGGTTTGTGTACCTCTAATGAATCAATCGATGAGCTTCAAAAGATTATAAATTTGGTTCGCTTATGTAATTCTTTACCAATATACACTTTAGTATTCTTTCCTAATTTTTCTTCTTCTAGAGTAACATATATCAAAATTACATAATTTTTAATGAAAATATATTTATAAATCTAAAAAAACTGAACTAAATGTAAATAAAATAAAGTAACTTTAGTATAATTAGAAACAATATTTTAGTTTAATTAAAATTATTTTTTACAGCTAAAAATGAATAATCAAGTCCGCTCATATCCAAAATCACATGTATAACTAAAATAAAAAAAATTAAATCATTTTTATTATCTTCATATACATAAATTATAAAGAAACTTAATATCTATAAATAAATGAACAAGAAATATTAATAAATTATTATGATGATGATTTAGTTATTTTTATGTATTTATATATTAACAAAATTTATTTAATGGTAACTTTAGTTTAATCATGTATTATTGCGTTGTACATAAATCTTAAATATATGAGAGTTTTTAGTTTCTTTCTAAACTATCCACATCAGGAAAAAAGTAGATATAAGTTATTAACAAAATTTTACAATCTATTTAAAATCCTTATTTTTTAAAAACTATTAAATAGAAAAATCATTAAATTAAAATATCTACATAAATAGGTTTACAGTAATTTAATAATAAAACCTATAACAAAACTTATACATTTAAATTCTAGAAAGATAAACAATGATATTCATTATGCAATGAAAAATAAAAATATTTAAATTAGATCAAACAAAAATTTTAGTCAACGATTAAAAGACTTAGAAAAATAAAAATAATTAGCTCATGATAATAAATTACGATAGAGAAAATTATTAGCAAAAAATACATAAGTGGATATATAGAAGCATAAATTTCAGATTACAGAAGAAAAAATGAGAGACAAAATTTAGATGTAAAACCAAAAAAATAAAATATTGCATGGCTTAAATAAAATATAGTAAACCTACAAATTGGCCTAGAAAGATATATAAAAATGACTCAAAAATGATCAAATATAATAATTAGGAGTTTTCGACACAAAGTGGAAAAGAATCGGGAAGAACAATATAGTGTTACTGAATAAAAACACACAAACTATCATTTAAAAATAAAATAATTACAAAAACAAAATATGAAACATAGAAATGCAAAACAAACAACAAAACCAATATTTACTGAAGTTATATTAAGGAGAAATATTAAATATGAATATGCTACATAAAAATATAAATGTATAATTTTATATAAAAATATACAAATAAAATAGTTAAAATTTTTTTGATAAATAGATGAAAAAAATATTATATTATTGAATTATGACGCTCATTTTTTGAGTCAGTTATACATAGCATTTCAGGTCAACCCGAGTAAAAATAGCGTTTGTATTTTTGTAAACACTATCTAAAATACAAGAATATATTAACCATAGTGATACTCGAATTTCTTGTAGTGAATTAATCTTATTTCTAATTTTTAATATATTAGTTTGTTGTTTTTATTTAATATTTACTTGGTAAAATTAAGTAATTATGTATTGTGGACTATAAATGAAATATATTTGATTCTACTATAGTTTTGGCTATTATTTTTCATGTAAGTATTTATTTTTCTGGTTTTATTTATTATTACAATAGTTGTTTCTATTTTGTTGTCATTTTGCTTCATGTTAAAATAATAATATATTAGAGTGCGATGTACGTATAGATGGCCAAATATATTGGTATTTGTTAAAATTGACACTTTTATATTTAATCCTCATATTTTATGACTATCCATATCCCATCAATCGAGTCACATATAAGCATGATTAGCAGACTTTCAGTAATTGTGACGATAGCAATGGATGCAGCACCTAAGAAATTCAAACTACGTTAGAATCACCACAAAAATATGCATCGACTAATGGGGTGGCAGAATATGAAAGGATATAAAGAGATGCTCACTTTCCCTCTTCTCCCACCAAATAGAACTGCATGTAGTGGTTTGAAAACTTCATCAGACTTATTCCTTGCTATCTTGTAAGCAAGAAAAATACGACGACTTATCAACTCCATTTCAAGTGATTGAGCAGATGGAACAAATTAAGTATTTAGAAAATATGATCATCACAATCAACTTCAAATCCATAGCCATTCTTGCCTTTAAACCAGCACCAATCACTATACGTTAGATTTAAGTAAAACATATCGCAAAAGGACAAACAAAGCCAGCAAACAAAAGTTTATACATAAAAATATCAAGCCTACACATTCTAAATCTTAATTGGAAATCAATATCTTCCAGTACTACAGCATGCAGAAAACCGTTGACAGAAAAAGACAATCCATTAATAGGAAAGGAAGGACTATATAAGTGATCTAACAATATTCATGAGATAAGCTAAACCAAAAACACTGTTCAACACAATGAGGAACTGAATGCGCAAAGAATAAAGGATTCAGAGGAGGAACAAACTCGTAGGAACATGTAGACTTCAGTGCATTCCATATTTCTACATAATTGAATAAAATCTCCTATGGGCTCTAACCCGAGGAACTGAAAGAAGAAAAAGTGTCAATTTTCAAAGGAAATAGGCATCAACTAAGTTCTTAGTAGTTTTAATCAAATCTAAATAAGAAGGTAACCAAAATTATCGTAAATTTGAATACTTTATGGGGAAAAAACCATAGATTTAGATTCAAACCACAACTATTACAGAGAAAATCAAAGAACTAACATAAACCTAGGGTGCAGATGGTGGTTGTTTTAGAGGAACAAAATTGAGTGGAATAGCCTATTCCATTGAATTCCTCTAAAAACCAACCATTTGTCAAAAAATTAATTTCTAGTGGAATTTTGTGGGATCCATATTTTATGTGAAAAATTGGTGGATTCTGCTGAGATTTGTTTCTCTTATCAAGAGGAGAGAAAAATCTCATCGTAAGTATCAATATTCCACTATTTTAATTCCATTATAATTTATTCCACTTAGTTCTGCTGATCACTACAAGAAAACAATCGGGAACCGACAGACATAACCGTCGGTCTTCCGTCGGAAAAAGCGTTTTCCGATGGAATTCCGACTGGACCATTCCGTCGGTTCCATGGCGTCGGAAAAAAAATATCCTTCGGAAAACCGTCAATATTTTCCGACGGTTTTCCGACAGACCTAATTCCGACGGGTTATCGACGATCAATAAACCGACGGTTAACCCACAGTGTACCGATAGGTAGATAATCGACGGTAAACCGATGGTTAATTACCGACGGTGATAACCGACGGTAATCCGACGGTTTATAACCGACGGGTATTAATCGACGGTTAGCCGACGGGATTTAACCGACGGGTATAAACCGACGGTTATAGAAATAATTATTTTAAATTTTATATATAAATTATTTATTTAATAATTTTATATACGATATATTTTATAAAATTATTATTAATTTTATTAATTAAAAGTATTTATTAAAATTACATAACATTGGGATCCCCAACGGGTTCCAGTCTCGTTCCCAACCCCTCATCCAAACCCGTCCCCGTTCCTGATGGTCCCGTTCCCACTCCCGGTTCCGCTACATGGTCAGTCCCGTCCGATCCTTCTCCTGGAGTAGGTCCGCCAAACCAGATGTAGTTCATGATCCGTGCTTGCATCTCCGCCATCTTTCTTTCATTTTCCGCCCTTTCCTCTTGCATCCGAGCTTCAAAACTCATCTTCAGAGATGCAATTTCCATGTCTTTCTCGCGCAAAGCTTCGGTGAAGACGTCGCTCTCAGGTCGGAAGCGGGAATGCGGAGTCGAGGCTCCCTCCCCCATGTTTCCTAAACCGAAAACACGACCCTTCATGCGCTGCATTTCCTGCAAAGTATACTAACAAATATTAGTTAAACAATTCAAGTAATCAAGAGTTACGTAAATTTTGAGTAAACATACAAACTTACCTCAAGAAAGTTCTCTTTGATCCTTTGTGACGGTACCTCCTCCGTTGAACCAACTTCCTCGGACAGTTGAGTCTGCACCTCGTCAACCCACCTATTTGCTGATTCGACGATTCTCCGAGCGAGCGGATCTTGGATCTGGCCCGTAAACTTGTTAGTATGGCCCTCCTCGGTTAGCTCAACAAAAGTCGGCTCCTTTCCTGTCCTTTGTTTCTGCACATTTTAAAAACGGTCAACCGAATCCAATTAATTACATTATTGAACATATTAAAAACGATACTTACAAATTCAATCTTCCGTTGTGCGGTGTTCTTTGCTCCCGCGTTATGAGTCGCCATTCCCAAACCGTTTCTATGACTCTTGCGGTTCTGGGAATGCGTCGAAGAATCCGCTGCTGTAGTGGGCTGGACCAATGACGGATGAACCCGGCAAGCAGCGTTGGGTTCACTGCCTTCGGGTCTTCCGCTACGACCCACTTCTGCTTCCACTCGTTGAGGACGTGAGTGTAGTGGGACCGTGCCTTCTTGTGGAAAGCCTTCTCCACAATGGATGTATGGTTCTTGTCCCAAGTGTACTCTTGTTTTAAAAAAAAATTGATTAACGTTAGCATAGATTAAAAAAACTAGAAATTTAATAGAAACCGAATAGAGATACACATACCGCAAATGCTCGAAACCAGCTATGCTGCTCGGACCTGGGCATCTTCGCATAAAGCGTGTACGGATGACGGAGCATGCTACACATCATTCCTAAAATGCACTTGGTGATCTTCGAAGACGTTATATTGAACCTGTAACAAGTTAATTTAAAAACTTTATAATTAAACAGACGTTTAATTTGCAAATTTTATAAAAATAAAATTGTTAAAGTAAAAACAACTTACCAATAGGTTCCCGGGTTGTTAAACGGATCCGGATGTGGTCGTTTCAATGTCTCCCGCCCTGGCTGCTAGACCAACAACTCTATCTCCGGTGCAATCGTCGGCGGGGCATCGTCGTCCGGTGTAGCCGTGACCTGGGACATAGAATTGCTTCCGGAAAGGGTTGGTTGTTGTGGTACCGGCTGCGTCGGTCTAATATGAGTCTACCGAGATCGGCGCGGAGGTGCCGATCGCGTTGGAGCAGGTTGAGGCTGAGGCTGAGAAGACGTTGCCAGAGGAGGATGAGAAGTGCTCCCCGGAAGCAATCCATCTGTCTGGGACAAGAATTCCTCGAAACCTCTGTAATCCCTAAAATACGTAAAAATAACGTAAAGAATTAATAGTCCATCATTTATTTTATAAAACAATTACCTAAATCATAATATCATAAGGTTTTTAATTAACTTAATAGTTATCAATACGTTTTCATAATTTAAAATACAAAACCGTTTTTAAAATATATAATAAACGTTTTTAAATAATAAAATATTCAAAAACTTTATTTAAACTTTAAAAAAATATAAAAACGTTTTCATAATCAGTAAAAAAATACTTATAAATAAAAAACCATTTTTAAAATATATGAAAAACGTTTTTAAGTCAAAACATTTGGCGGGTAATTTAATTTAAACTTTTAAAAATTATAAAAAAGTTTTCATAATCAATATAAAATACTTAAAAATACAAAACCGTTTTTAAAATATATGAAAAACGTTTTTAAATCAAATTTTTTTAAAAACTTTATTTAAAATTTTAAAAATTATAAAAACGTTTTTATAATTAGTATAAAATACTTAAAAATACAAAAACGTTTTTAAATTTTATGAAATATGTTCTTAATATTCTGAAAAATTATAAAATCCTTTTTTAAAACAAAAAAAAAAACTTAATAAAAAGTTTATTACATATATATAAAAATAGAAATGTTGAAAATTAAAAAAAATATACATACCTACCTAAAATAACCAAAACAATCACCTAAAAACACCCTAAATAGGATCTAAAACGTTTATAATCAATCCTTATACACTACATGCAACCTAAATCCAAACATCTAACAACCTAAAACAACTAAATTTTACGTTTTTGATCGGTTAAAAAGGGAGCTTACATGGTTATGATGCTTTGGACGGTTGGATTTGGCGAGTTGTGGCCGGAATCGTGGTCGGAAAGTAGAGAGAAGGCGGAGCTTCGCGGTAGAGAGAGAGAAAACGCAGAGAAAATGGGAAGAAGAAGAAGTTTAATCGGTAAAGTATTTTAGGAACCGGCGGATTTCCGACGGCAATTAATGATCCGTTGGAAATCCGTCGGTTCCTAAGCGGTCCAATTATTTGGTGGTAAGAATGAAAACGATTGAGCGCAAAATCGAAATAATTTGTAAAAATTAGGATCCGACGGATTCCCGACGGGTCGTTAATTGCCGTCGGAAATCCGTCGGTTCCTAAAAAATGGGATTGGCAGGTTTTGAACTTGGGACCTGTGGAATGTGTATTAGGAGCCTTAACCAATATGCAATATGTTACTCATTGTAAGATGATTACATCTAAAATTATATAAGGCAATTTTTTGGTGTTGAAACCCACCATTTTAAATTTCATAATTGAACAACAAAGCATTACAATTTATTTAAATAACTACACCATTTTATAATTAAGAAAACATATCAGACGGATCAGTTATTATAATTCGGAAACTGGTTCTCGAATCAATTCCCTGCGTCCGTCTGCCTCCACTGGCGGATCATACCATTCCAGGACCGAGCGGGAATCCATTCCGGTTTATCTTTGTCATTTTCCCATAATGACTTCAAACGGCGCATTTTTGTCTGGAAAACTCGCCTAGCGGTCTTATGGAATTTTCGCCAAACGGTTAAGAGGTTATCAGGACCAAAAGTAAAGTGATCCTGTTAAGATAATTTAAAAATTAGAAAAGCACAATGACTTCACAATTACTTAATAAAACAATTAACTGCATACCAAAAAATGTTTGAACCATGCAGCCTTAAGGTCCTCGGGAACCGTATAGTACGTGACATAACTCCCCGACCACTGATTCTCGATGATTTCGCTGATGGCGTACAAAATGCTTGCATGGTAACCGAACCAAATAGAACCGTTTTCTCGGGACGGGTTAAGAACGGGAAGATGTCCCCGTCCCCGCTTAGGAACTTCCCGCAAATAAGAATCGCGGTTCTCATGGGACATATAGGAAAAATCCATTTATGTTTAGTGTTTGAGTGTTTGTAAGGTGGTAGATTGTGGAAAAAAATGGAAACAATGGTCACATTCTTATACAAAAAATACAGACGGATTTTTCGACGGCATCCGTCGGAAATTACCTGAAGATACGTCTCCATGAAGAGTCAGAATTAATAGGCCTGCGTAATTGCAGCCTTTTGACCAGTTTCCGACGGATACAATAATATCCGTCGGAAATCTGTCGGAAATTTCTGACAGATTACCGACAGGATATGTTTAGGGTTTGTTTAGGGGTTAGGGTTTGTAAATTATTTAACCCCTATATCGAAATATGACATGGTATTCAGCACATTAAGGATCAAATGACTTGCGTAGTAATAAATTTATCTTCCGTAAATTGATATTAAGAACCGTTCAGTCTATCCATAAACGACATTGTACATTAAGAACTTATTTCATCCGCCACACATCGTATTTCTGAAATAACGTATAACATTGGTTTTGTGATTATGGAGGTCAATCAATGTTCATAGAAACACTAACATTAGCATCCGAGAGTTTTCTCAATTACAGGTTTTAGGGTTTGATACCCTAAACCCTAAATATTTTTCCTGTCGGTTTGCAGAAAAAAAAAATACTTTTTAAAAATTGGTGCCGCTTGTACTCGAACCCGCAATCAAATAGTTTTTAAAGTAGAGTTAGGACCATTTGAGCTGGTTGTGACGTTACCGTTTTCTTGTAACTTTTATTTGTTATTGATAACATATCTATCCACATGTTAAAAATGTCTTCTAATTTGTGACTTTTATTCCCCTAATAGTAAAAACGAAGATAAAAATTACAACAAGACAAAAAACTATAATAATTTTTAAGTTTGTTTTTAAATATTTGAAAACAAATATTTCAGTCTGCTTCGTTTTCTGAATCGTAGTCCGTTGAAATCGAATCTTTGTCGTCGTTGAATTCCCCCCTCTCTTCTTCGGAATCTGAATGGAGAACAACATTCCCGAAATGACTAAAATCAACGACGAGATTCACCTCAAGGGATTATTCAACCGGAGCTATGTAATCACTTTGCCTTGCTTGTAGTGGTTCTTGTTCTTCAACCCCTTGAACTCTTCCTCGCGGGTAAATTTTTGTAACTGTGACCCATGGATCGTTCTTGTATGTTAGTCGAGGATAAGGGATGTAACTCACCTAAAATTAAGTAGAAGAAATTAGCATATGATGCTATGAAAACATAATCGAAGAAGGAAAAAAACATGAAGGTTAAAACCTATGTATTTACCTGATCTGCTTGAGATGCAATAATGAACGGGTCATATTTTTGAAGCTTTCTAGTCGAATGTATAGATGTCACACCAAACTCATCTATTGATACACCTTTCTCAATAATAGGGTTGTACCAATCACACAAAAAAATCACGCATCTCATGCCGAGCTTTCCTATGTATTTCACTTCAAGTATTTCTTTAAGAACACCGTAGTACACAACTTCGCCGGATGTAGATGAAAATACGTGGTCTGCCGTTGTTCTCGAGGACCCTTCTTTATGCAATTTGAAAGCATATCCCCTTGTGCAATATCGTGGATAAGACTTTGTGTTGTAGTGGAGGCCGTTGACTATGTCTATTAACCAATCTTCCGGTGTGCGACCATATTTAACTTCGGTTTTCATCTAAATAGATAACATGTAAAACGTTTTACTAGATGAACAAATTTATTGGCTTTTGGGTGATATGAAGATGAAAAAAACTCACATAATATTGTAACCAAGCGCAGAAATATGTGTCTTTCCACTCTTCACACTCTTCCTCGGTCAATTCAGGATGTTGATGTTGGAGTGACTCCATGTATAACCTATAAAAATCAACCAAGGGGATAAAAATATTATTATAAAATTTAAATGCAATTATTTAAACAAATTAAACTATACATACCTCTCGTACGCAAATACTTGCTCGCAATTGTTTAGAATATATTTCTGAAGGTGTGCGTGCTCTTGGGTCGTTAGTTGTCGCTTTTCTACTTTATCGCTTAACCGACCAACTTGTTGAAAAATTCTAGGAACTGTTGACGGATAAAATTGTCTCTCGCCTCTATCATCGTTTCTAGCCGGGCGCCGACTCTTTGTGCGTACTTGTGAAGGAAAATAATAGCCGGCACATGTCGCTGCTTCCTAGTTGTGCTACTGAGCAGGAACTGAACCCTCAACTTTAGCTGGGTTCTTAACCTTTTTCTTAAGGTGGAACATATAACGCTCGAAGGGATACATCCACCGATATTGTACCGGACCACCTAGTCTAGCTTCTCCCGGGAGATGAATGGGTAAATTCTCCATAACATCAAAGAAAGACGGTGGAAATATCTTCTCTAGATTGCACAGGATTTTAGGAATGTTATCCTCCAAACATCGAATGTCGTCTGCTGTAAGCGACCTCGTGCTTATATCCCTGAAAAAAGAACTTACCGCGGCAATTGCTTTGTGAACATCTTTGGGGAGGAGATGAGCAAACGCAAATGGAAGTAGTCGTTGCATCACCACATGACAATCATGACTCTTCATTCTGATAAACTTATCCCCATCAGTGTCCACACAATTACGCAAGTTTGATGCGTAACAGTCAGGGAATTTAACTCGTCGCGTAATCCACTCGAAGAACTCTTCCTTTGATTTCTGATCTACCCAATACGCTGGAATTGGAGGTTTACCGTTCTTCTGAATATGAAGTTCAGGCCGATTACAAATTTCAGGCAAATTAAGCCTAGACTTCACATTATCTTTGGTCTTCCCTTGCACGTTGAGAACTGTATTCATGATGTTATCGAAAAAAATTTCTCAATGTGCATGACATCAAGATTATGCCTTAGTAGCTTGTCTTTCCAATATGGTAAATCCCAGAAGATGCTCAGCTTGTGCCAGTTGTGGGACAAACCAGCTGCGTATACATTCTCATGTCCATTTCCACCACATTCACGAGTTCTTAGTGCACCAAAGGTTTCTAAGAGGCCCAGAGTAACCGACCCACTGTCTTGGAGAATAGGATCATCAAACACTTTCCTCTTCTTCGTAAAAAGTTTAGTGTTTTCCGGTATGGATGATCATGCGGTAGAAATCTCCTATGACAATAAAACCAACACGATTTGCGTCCGTTCTTCAGCTGAAATGCATCGGTCTTTTCCTGAAAATACGGACAAGCTAACCTCCCATGCATTGTCCATCCTGATAACATTCCATAAGCCGGAAAATCGCTTATGGTCCACATTAATGCAGCCCTCATCAAAAAAATTTCCTTGCATGAGACATCATAGGCTACAACACCGGGCAGCCATAACATTTACAACTCATGTATCAATGGCTGCAAGAATACATCAAGTGATCTTCTAGGATGCTCTGGACCAGGAACGAGTACGAAGAGGAAAAGAAACTCTCGCCGCATACACATAGATGGCGGTAGGTTATTAGGAGTTAAAATAACTGGCAAAAACGAATATGGTCTCCCATGCTTTCCAAACGGGTTGAAACCATCTGTGCATAATCCGAGGTACACGTTACGTGGCTCGTATGCAAAATCTGGATATACGCTCTGAAAATGTCGCCACGCTTCAGCATCAGACGGATGTGCAATTTCTGCTCCTCTTCTATGCCCAGCATGCCATCTCATTTCCCGTGCAGTTCGCTCCGATTGGTATAAGCGCCTCAGCCTATCGGTTAACGGCATATACCACATTCTCTTGAATGGAACCCTAGCTCTTCCCCTTGTATCCTCATATTGTGGCTTCTTACAGAACTTACATTCCAAGCGGTATTTCGTCTTCTCGCCAATATATCATACAGTTGTCGATGCAAACATCTATCATCTGATACGGTAATCCAAGCCCTTTAACAAGTTTCTCGACCTCGTTGTATGAACCTGGGGCAAGATTATCTTCAGGAAGAATATCTTTCATGAATTCGAAAATAGCATCCACACATGGCTCCGCCAAATTATAGTCCGTCTTCATTCCTATTAGTCTATTTGCAGATGATAATGGCGAATGTCCCTCTTTGCAACCATCATAAAGCGGACGCTTCGCTGCATCTAACATATCAAAAAATCTCCTAGTTTCTCCAATAGGTTCCTCATCTACCCTATGAATTTGATATTCACCTACTTCCTGGATATTTTCTCTAAATACATCATTAACCATCTGAACGGTACCTACACCAACATCTTCATCCGCGGTATACTGTTCGCTAGAACTAACAATAAGTTCTCACGTACTAGTACTACCAAAAGGTTCTCTACTACTACTTGCACCATCAAATGTTTCCCCGTGAAGATACCAAATCTTATAACCCGCCATAAACCCAACTGAGTACAAGTGATGCCATACTTCGCCAATCGTAGGATTTCTAACATTTCGGCAGTTAGTACATGGGCATTTCATCTTACCGGTTTTCTGCGTATGAGGTTGATTGCAAGCCATCGTCATGAATTCCACAATACCGAGTGCATATGGTTTGTGCACTAAGTCCGTTGTCTCGTCAATCCTCGGTCCGTCCATCCACGATCTGAAATAATTAGAGTAAGACATTTTGCCCTGATAAGAAATATTATTAAAGAGAGAGTGCGGAAGAGAGAGAGAGAGAGAGAGAGAGAGAGAGAGAGAGAGAGAGAGAGAGAGAGAGAGAGAGAGAGAGAGAGAGAGAGAGAGAGAGAGAGAGAGAGAGAGAGAGAGAGAGAGAGAGAGAGAGAGAGAGAGAGGAGAAGGGAGAAATGTTTGGTATATAATGGAAATTAACCGACGGAAAACTGAGGGAAAACCGACGGAACTAGCCGTTAGCGTCGGTAATCCGTCGGAAATTTTTTCGACCCAACGGTAATATAGACGGCTATGTCGGCCCAACGGTAATATGACAGGTTTCCGACGGATTCCCGACGGTATCAAAAACCGATAGAAAACCGACGGTGAATCCCTAATCCGTCGGAATTTTTTTAATTAAATGTTGGTAAATGGTCAAAAAGAGAATTTACTCTCCTCTCTTCCCAAGGCAACATATTGGTAATTGTCTCTACGGAAATAAATCCCGTCGGTTTTTCTGTCGGAAAATTTTGTTTATATATCCACCGAGTTTCTCCCTTTTTTCCATCGACAAAACCTAAAAAAAATAAAAATATGAATTACGTCTACTTTTCTCCCGAAGCCCGTACTTCCGTTCTACAAATGATCGCGGAACCTGGTCGGGAGTCGTTGCCAAATCTCGACCCATCTCGCCAAGCCCACCAGGCCGTTTGGTTTGGATTCAATACGGTCATCCAGTCCGTCATCAGCGACATCATCGAGAATCGCTGGTCTGGGAGATATCTGACGTACTATAACGTCACGACGAGCCTAAAAACTTCATGGTTCATTGATTTCCTTGTAAGTTATTTTGTTTTTTTAAATAATATTATAATTTAAAATTTTAAGTTACACATTTAATTTTTTTCTTTTTCAGGCATACTTTACATTCTCTCCGGATAATGTTTTCATTGTTTGGCGGGAATTTCACCGGACGGCAAGGAAAGTTTTCCAGACAAAGATGCGGCGGATGAAGCTCCGGTGGCAACGTGGTGAAGGAAGACCGGCTTGGATTCCGTTGGGAGAGTGGAACGTCATGGTCGGCCAATGGAGGGAGACGAACGTCGGGGATTGGTTCGGGAACCAATCCCAGAATAATAACAATTAAAATTTTTAATAATGTAATTTTTATTTTAAGTAATAATGAACTTGTGTTTTCTTTGTTTAATTCATAAATTAAATTTTTTTTTTTAAATAATATACTAACTTCAAGATATATAACTGTTGAGTTACATAAACGAATAACACAACGTATCACAATGGTTTGGGAATTGAGTTAAACTCTCCAAAGGTCTTGTGTTCGAGTCCGTTCTTCTGCGGGTTTTTTATGAACCGACGGCTTCCCGACAGATTATCGACAGACTACAGGTCCTGTCGGGAATCTGTCGGAAAATTTCCGACGGTTTGTGATTATGTCGGTATATACCGATGCAATTCCGACGACACTTTTACCGTCGGTGGTCTGTCAGTAACCTGTCGGATTTTCCGACGGTATAATTTCCGTCGGGAAATCCGTCGGTTAGGGATCAGTTTTCTTGTAGTGGATTGTTACCATTTGCACCCCTAGATTACAAGTGAGTATGTGGTGTTGGAGATCATCTCGGTTTGGAGTTCCTGGCTTCGAATATTTTTGAGTTGAGAAGAGTTCATGTACGGAACACTCCATGTTGTAACCATTTTATGTTACCTTGTTTAACTTTAGCTCTATGAATTTTCTTTACTATGCCTATAACATGTTGGCGCCAGTGCCACTCCATGTGAATCTGATATGGAATAAAAAAATTTCTCAACACTACTCAGCTCACTACAAGAAAAAAAAAAAAGTATTCCAACGGACAAATTAGTCACTAATTCGTGGGAAATTTACGTTCCCAACAATTTTCCAACAGAATATTCATTTGTTGGAATATGATCGTTGGAAACCTTGATTTATCGGAAATTTGTTGGGAACGTTTCTGACAGATAAATTTTATCACCAATTCGTTGAAATTTTCTGATAGATTATTATTGGAAATTTGTCAGAACCTACCGTGGAATTTCCCACAAATTATCAAGAAAATGTATCAACAAATTTCCAACAAATTAGTTATTAAAAATTTCCGTCAAATATTTTGTTCGAAAATCATTAGTACTTTCGATGAATTTCCCACAAATTATCAAGAAAATGTATCAACAAATTTCCAACGGCGTTATCAAAAATTTCCGTTAATTATTTTGTTCGAAAATCATTGATAGTTTGTGATGAATATTCAACACTCGCATTACAAGAAATAAATAAAAAAATAAATAAACAAGCAAATAAACAAATAAATAATTATTTTATTTAAATGAATATTTATAATAAAATACAATATATTAAAGAATTAGATAAAATACAAAAACGGAAGAAAAAGAGGTTCTGTCTTTGTCCCACGCGTCAGCTCCGACATGGCATTCCGGCGACCACCGCCGTGCGGCTCCGGTGATAACGATTTTTGGCTTCTCTCTCACATCGTCCTCTTGTTATCTCTCTCACCTTCGTCTTCGTCTTCTTCCCACCTCGTTCCTCGGAGTTGTCTTCGTCTTCATCTGGCAGTGGAGGAGGAGATCGTGTCTCTCCCTCTCTCGATTCCTCATCGTCTTCATCCGGCTATCAAGACAGTGGCTCGAGCATGGAGACTTGATACGGTTCGGATTTGACGGCGTGTCTTTTTCCTTTTCCAGCAGCAACATCACCTCTATAACTGTCTTCCTTTATCGCCTCTGTACCTGTCTCTGCCACGCTTGTATTCTTCATCCTCCTCTTTCACTGTTCCACGTCTCTGACCAGCATCATCGATTCTCTACTTGTCCCTCCCATGGTGATTGTAATCCTCGTCCTCATCTCTTATGAGCTTCCTTCCTCTTTGGTAACTGTCGTTCTTCAGCTTCCTCCTATTTTCATGACGGAGCCAACGGTTCGGATTTGACGGCGTGGTCGGCTCATCGTCTTCGTCTTTGTCTCTTCCAATCGGTTCATCGTCTTCGTCTTCTCTCTATCTCTTCCATCAATTTTTCTTTGTTCTGGTCTTGGTCATGAGATGATACGAGATGTTTAATTTCTCAGACACTGTGATACAACAACCAAAAAAAAAGAAGGAGAAGGGTCGTGACGGCTGCGCAGGAAGGAGAGAGACCTAATTAATTAATTAGGTTAAAAGTTATCACCGGCTGAGATTAAATGAGGTTAAGATCTGACGGACGAAAATGAGATCTGTGTGTTTTCTAGACTAAATCTGAACCGTTGATATCTTAAAACAACGGTCAAGATTGCGATCCGTGTGATTTTTTATCCTCCAATACAGATAGTTTGGGGTTTAATAATATAAAATTACAAAAATGCATTAAAAATAAAATAAATTGTTAAAACTAATTTTTTCGTTTTAAATTTAAAGTATAATATATAAAAACTTTTTAAAATTTAAAAAGTGATTCAAAATATTAAAATTAGTATATATATAATACGTAAAAATAATTTAAAATATTAAAATGAATAAATTTAATTTTTAATTTAAGTTTATATGAATTTTTAATTTTAAAAGTGTTAAATTTTAGTTACTAGTATATATACAATAATTAAAAAGAAAATTTTAAGACTTTTAGTTTATGATTAATATTATAAATTAGTAGATTTTCAAAACAAAATCCTAAATTTAGAGTTAGGGTTAGAGTTTTAATTTTTTATTTGAACTATATATTTAAATGTTTAAATATTAGTTTTATGTATATATAATTAGTTTTTATATTTTGATTTTATAGTTTATGATTGAGATTGATGTTAGAGTATTATTATGGTTTAGGGTATATGATTTTATGGGTTGGTTTTAAAATTATATATAAGAATGTTTTAAAATAATAGATTTGAAAAAAATGTATAAATGTTGAATATTAGGTTTGGATATGTTATAGTAATTGAAATTTTGTTAATTAGAATTTTATTTATACCTTATAGTTTTGGGGTTTGTTTAGGGTTAGGGTTTAGAGTTTTTAATTTGTTTTATGTAAACTATATATGTAAATTGTTAAATACTTTTTTATGTATATATATAATTAGTTTTCATATTTGAATTTATATTTTATGATTGAGATTAATGTTTAGAGTATGGTTATTGTTTAGGGTATAGGGTTGTAAATGTTGTGTTTAGGGTTTTAAATTTATAAATAATAGATTTAAAATATATTTTTATTTTATAAGTGTTAAAACTTAGTTTTGGATATATTATACTAATTATAATTTTATTAGTTAGAGTTTTGGGGTTTGTTTAGGGTTTAGGGTTTCAATAGCTATGGATATATTCGTAGCTATCCGTAGCTATATAATATATATCAAACATTACTAATATTCACGTCACTAGCCAAGCAGATTCACGTCAATGTAGAGGAAAGCAGAAAATTCATATAACACATCTAAATTGACTAACAAAAAAACCTCTCAACATAATGTAAATGTTAATAACAACAATGTTATGAACGTTAAGAGTTTTATGACCCAAAATTTTGGTGAGCAAACATATAAGAATGTGTATAAAATAAACTAATCACTAAAACCATACCACAAAAGTTTTGAACCAACGTAATTTGCTATCACTTGAGAGGGTTGACCAATTAGGAACTGGTTCTGTGAAATCACTCTCCACTATTTTTTCGCTGCTTTGATGATCCCTTTTGTGTATTCAAACCTTGAATATGAGTAGTATAACTAGTAAGAACACATTTCCATAAAACATATAATGAAAAACAGAACAGAAAATGGATTATTAAAACAGAAACTTAGGGTATTCGAGGCAATAATGGTGTCTTGTCTTTAAACCTTCACCAAAACACAAAATCGTTAGTATACAACGAACGCTTTTACAAAGACAAAATCATTAGTATCCAATCCTTCACCAATAAGCTTTTGTATTCAATAAATTAAGGCACTACAAGACGATAATAATTAAGCGACGAGCACTACTGCATGTAAGCGACATTTTTAATTTATCTTTTTCAGAGAATTGATTTTGTATTCAATATCTTAAGATAGAGATCTTTTACTATCTTTTTTTCCTTTTTCTTTTTTTTCCTTTTTCTCTTTTTCATTTATTTGAAAAATGTCCAACCAACTTTTTTCGCAATATTGTGGGAAATATATAATCCAAAAACATATAAAATCTAATTAGCTTCCAACAAGTATTTTGTTGATAATTTGCAACAACTTAAAAATTATTGCTAATTTTCGACGATATAATATTTGTTGGAAAATACTAACAACCTTCCTACGAAATATGCGACATAATTGCCACAATAAAAATTGTCAGAAATTTGGAATGAATTTCCAACAAACAGAATATTATATGAAATTTTATAAGAAATTTATTGGAAATTTGCAACAAAATACGATTGTTAGAAAAATTTGTTGGAATATAACATGTTTTCTGGTTGCATGCAACCTCCATCCATATTATTCTAGTATGATGAGTCAATCCTACTTGGGAGAGAATAACTCACTAAGAATAAAAGCAACTTCTCAATCTAAGTGCAATTAGTTTTAAACCAAGATTAACTACTTAAGTAATGCTAAATTCAAACTAATATTTAAGAAAAAAAACTAGTAAAGCAACCTAAACAAGTAAATATAACCAAACAAGAAAGAAAAATGGAAAGATAACTTATGCAAATGAAAAAAACAAATAAGCATATGAGATATGGTTACTGACTTCTTACGTGACCAAGTGCTAATCTATGATACTTATTAGGATAAGATATTCACTACAAGAAAACATGGCCTTTACCGACGGAATTTCCGTCGGAAATTACCGACGATAAACCGATGACTTTTCGACGGGACGTTTTTCGACGGAAAACCGTCAAAAATTTCTGACGGTTTCCGACGGGTTTCTCATTCCGTCGGAAACACCCGACGGAAAACCGATAGTTTAATTTTCCATCGGTTTTTTGTTGTATTTCGGTCGATTTAGCGTCGGTACAATATAGCCGTTAATATGACCGTTAATGTGACTATTTGGTCTATAAAACGACGGATTTCCGACGGTATTCCGTCGGAAATTGTTCTACATATACCTTATGCCTCCTCTCTTCCCCCTCCACACCTATCCCTCCATAACTCTCTCTCTCTCTCTCTCTCTCTCTCTCTCTCTCTCTCTCTCTCTCTCTCTCTCTCTCTATCTATCTATCTATCTATCTATCTATCTATCTATCTATCTATCTATCTATCTATCTATCTCTCTCTCTCTCTCTCTCTCTCTCTCTCTCTCTCTCTCTCTCTCTCTCTAATACTTCTGGTAACCGAGAAAAATGTCTTCTTCTAACTATTATAGATCGTGGATGGACGGAGTTAGGATTGATGAGGCGACGAAGCTAGTGTACAGGGAATATGCACTCGGTATTGCAGAGTTTATGTCGCTAGCTTGCAATCAACTACATACGCTGAAACCCGGTAAGTTAAGATGTCCATGTACTAATTGCCAAAATTTTAGAAATCTTACGATTGGCGAAGTATGGTTTCACTTGTATTCAGTTGGGTTTATGCCGGGTTATAAGATTTGGTATCTTCATGGGGAAACTTCGGATTATGCAAGTAGTAGTAGAGAACCTTACGGTAGTACTAGTACTTGGGAACCTAATGTTAGTTCTAGCGAACCTTATAGTGCCGATGTAAATTTTGGTGTAGGCATCATTCAGATGGTTAATGATGCACATAGAGAAAATATTCCAGAAGTAGGTGAATATCAAATTCCTAGGGTAGATGAGGAACCAAATGTAGAATCTAGGAGATTATTTTACATGTTAGATGCAGCGAAGCGGCCGCTTTACGATGGTTGCAGAGAGGGTCATTCGCCATTATCATCTTCTACAAGATTAATGGGCATTAAGACGGACTACAATCTGGCGGAAGAATGTGTAGATGCGATTTGCGACTTTACGAAAGATATTCTTCCAGAAGACAACCTTGCGCCAGGTTCATACATCGAGGTCGAGAAACTTGTTAAAGGGCTGGGATTACCGTATGAGATGATCGATGTGTGTATCGACAACTGTATGATATATTGGCGAGAAGATGAATACCGTCTGGATTGTAAATTCTGTAAGAAGCCGCGCTATGAGGATACAAGGGGAAGAGCTAAGGTTCCGTTCAAGCGAATGTGGTATATTCCGTTAACCGATAGGCTGAGGCGCTTATACCAATCGGAGCGAACTGCGGGGGAAATGAGATGGCATGCTGAGCATAGAAGAGGAGGAGAGATTGCACACCCGTCGGATGCTGAAGCGTGGCAACATTTTCAGAGAGTATATCCAGATTTTGCATACGAGCCACGTAACGTGTACCTCGGATTATGCACAGATGGTTTCAACCCGTTTGGAAGGCATGGGAGACAATATTCGTTGTGGCCAGTGATTTTAACTCCTTATAACCTACCGCCGACTATGTGCATGCGTCGAGAGTTTCTTTTCCTCTCTATACTCGTTCCCGGTCCAGAGCATCCCAAAAGATCACTTGATGTATTCTTGCAGCCATTGATATATGAGTTGCAAATTTTATGGCTGCCCGGTGTTGTAGCATATGATGTATCATGCAAGGAATTTTTTTTGATGAGGGCTGCATTGATGTGGACCATTAGCGATTTTCCGGCTTATGGTATGTTATCAGGATGGACAACGCATGGGAGGTTAGCATGTCCGTATTGTCAGGAAAAGACCGATGCATTCCAATTGAAGAATGGACGCAAATCTTGTTGGTTTGATTGGCATAGAATATTTCTACCGCATGATCATCCATATCGGAAAAACACTAAACTTTTTACGAAGAAGAGGAAAGTGTTTGATGATCCTATTCTCCAAGATGATGGGTCGACTACCTTGAGCCTCTTAGAAGGATTTGGTGCATTAAGAAGTCGTGAATGTGGTGGGAACGGGCATGAGAATATATATGGAGCTGGTGTAGTCCACAAATGGCACAAGCAAAGCATTTTCTGGCATTTACCATATTGGAAGGACCAGTTACTAAGGCATAATCTTGATGTCATGCACTTTGAGAAAAATTCCGTTGATAACATTATGAACACTGTTCTCAACGTGCAAGGGAAGACGAAAGATAATGTGAAGTCTAGGCTTGATTTGCCTAAAATCTGTGATCGGCCTGAACTCCATCATCAGAAAAACGGAAAACCGCCAATTCCAGCATACTGGGTAGACCCGAAGTCGAAGGAAGAGTTATTTATGTGAATTATGCTACAAGTTATATTCCCTGACGGTTACGCATCAAACTTGCGTAATTGTGTGGACACTGATGGAGGAAACTTTATCGGAATGAAGAGTCATGATTGTCATGTGATGATGCAATGACTCCTACCGTTTGCATTTGCTTATATCCTTCCTCGAGATGTCCACAAAGCAATTGCAGCGGTCGGATCTTTTTTCAGGGATATATCCACCAGGTCACTCACTGTTGATGGGATCAGAATTCTGGAGCAAAACATTCCTAAAATCTTATGCAATCTGGAGAAGATATTTCCACTGTCTTTCTTCGATGTCATGGAGCATTTGCCTATTCATCTCCCGGGTGAAGCTTGACTTGGTGGTCCGGTACAATATCGGTGGATGTATCCTTTCGAGCGCTATATGTTCCACCTTTAAAAGAAGGTGAAGAATCCCGCAAAAGTGGAGGGTTCTATTGCCGCTCAATATAAAAACGAAGAGACTGCGACCTTTGCTGGCTACTACTTCCCTTCGCAAGTACGCACAAGGAGCAGGCGCCCAGCTAGAAACGATGATAGGGGAGAGAGGCAAATTTATCGGTCAGCTGTTCCTAACATTTTTCAACAAGTTGGGCGGTTAAGTGGAAAAGTAGGAAAGCGGCAACTAACTACCCAAGAGCATACACATCTCCACAAGTACATTCTAACCAACTGCGAGGAAGTATTTGAATATGAGAGGTATATATGTTAGATTAATATTTTTTTATTGTACTTTGTTTATTTATTTATAATTTTTAAAAAATTTGTAGGTTATATATGGAAGCTCTCCAGTTTCATCATCCAGAATTGAACGAAGCCCAACGTGAGGCTCGTAAACAAAGAGACTTCAGTCATTGGTTAACCTTTTATGTAAGAATTTGTATCTCAAATGTTATAAAACACTTGCGAAATTGAGTAATTTTATAACTTTGATTTGATGCTACTCTTAGGTCCGGGAGGAACTCAAAGCCGGACGCACCCCCGATGATTGGTTAGACGACATAATAGAGGGCCTCCACTACACAGCAAAGTCTTATCCGAGATATTGCACTAGGGGGTACGCATTTAAGGTGCATGTAGAAGGGTCAACAAGAATTACCGCCGATCACGGAGTTTCATCTGCATCTGGCGAAGTTGTCTACTACGGTATTCTCAAAGAAATACTAGAAGTAAAGTACATAGGGAAGCTGGAATGCGATGTGTAGTTTTTCTATGCGATTGGTTTAACCCGATCCTAGGGAAAGGTGTTGTGATCGATGAGTTTGGTGTGACATCAATTAATTCGAGCAAAAAACTAAGATACTACGATCCGTTCATTATTGCTTCGCAAGCAGATCAGGTTAGTAATTGCAAATAATTATGTTTATTATTTATAATTGAACTAAACATTTACCTGATATAACATTTATGCAGGTGTGTTACATTTCATACCCTCGTTTAACTTATAAAAATGATCCATGGATCACCGTTACAAAAATAAACCCTCGAGGGAGGGTGTACGGAGTTGAGGAACGCGAAGTAGAGCCTTTACAAGCAAGTGGAAGTGATTTTATAGCTCCTGTAGAAGAATCCCTTGAAGTTAATTTAGTTGTCGACTTCAGTCAATTCGGGGACATTGTTCTTCATTCAGAATCCGAAGAAGAAAGAGGTGAATTTGATGACACCGACTCAATTTCTTCCGACTACGATTCAGAGAGTGACGGAGAATAAAAATGTATTAGGATTTAAACATTTATAATAGTTTTAAAAGAATAAAAATGTATTATGATTAAAACATTTATAATAGTTTTAAAAGAATAAAAATGTATTATGATTAAAACATTTATAATAGTTTTAAAAGAACAAAAATGTATTATGACTAAAACATTTATAATAGTTTTAAAAGAATAAAAATGTATTATGATTAAAACATTTATAATAGTTTTAAGAGAATAAAAATTTATTATGATTAAAACATTTATAATAGTTTTAAAAGAATAAAAATGTATTATGATTAAACATTTATAATAGTTTTAAAAGAATAAAAATGTATTATGATTAATTATTAAACTGATTTTTTTTATTCTATTAATAAGTATAGATATATATAAGAAATTGTATCAAAAGTACAATGTACTTCTTAGCTCAATTGGTCACTAAACACCACCAGCACTTAGGGCATCCCGTGTTCGAACCTCGCTTGGTGCGAGGATAATTTTTGCTTTTTAAAATTTAAATTTCCGAGGGAAATCCGTCGATATCAATAATTCCGACGAAATTCCGTCGATATATATTTTTCGGACGGAAATCCGTCTATAATTACCGACGGATTTTCGACGGTTTAGGGTTTAGGGTTTCGGAATGGGAAACAGATAATCGTAAAGCCTCTCAATAGCTAATGTAATGATAGTTTGTACTATTAGTTTTCAATATCTGATCCAAATGACATGTTTTGTATGATTAGAGAAAATTGCAAAACGTTGGATCATAAGTCATCGGAGTATACTATGACGGTTAGGACGAAGTTATTGTTAAACCTTGTCTAATTTGTAATTTTCGTAATTTTTCTAAAATATGGGCGTATAATCAAAATCTTCAATGTCAAAGTTACATATTAGTGTTGACATTACAAAATGCCCTAATATAAACCTTAAACCCTAATCCCTCAGAATTTCGTCGGAAAATTGTGACGGTTTACCATCGGTTTACCGTCGGTTTTCTGTCGGTTTTCCGTCGGTAATGTTCATTAAACGGTCAAAAGGCACAGTAACTCTCTACTCTTCCCTATGCGACGTCTTGGTAAATGTCTTTCCGGTGATGACTGATGCTCTTAGATCACTGTATTATCTTCATCCTTCGGATAATACGGGACAATCTCAAACACATGTTTTGTTGAACGGGTCAAATTATGAAAGATGGTCGAAGCTCATGATGAAGTCGCTTCGTACCAAATGAACGTTGGGTTTTGTTGACGGAACTCTCAAACGTCCGATTAACAAACCAGAGGAAGAAGAGAAGTGGGATATGGTCAATGCTATGGTTATTGGATGGATCTACATCAGCGTTGAACCTAATCTCAGACCGATGATCTCGCTTGTTGATAGCGCGAAAGTGATGTGGGCGAGTATTCAAAGACGATACTCGGTCAGTGATGACACGAAAATTCATCAGCTTCATGCTGATATAAATTCGTGTAAATAGAATGGAGAGACTGTGGAAACATTATTTGGGAAGCTGAAAGTTATGTGGGACGACTTAGCTGATTTCGAGAAAGGGCTTTCATGTTGCTGCGGAGATCCAGATTGTGCTTCAATAGTGAGGTACGAGACGATGCAAGAGAAGATTCGTGTTCATCAATTTCTTATGGGTTCTGATAACTCGTGTTTTGTAACTACGCGGTCGAATTTTCTTAGTCACCAGATGGATTTAAATCTGGACTCGGTGTATTCGCAAGTGATTCAATAGGAGAGACACTTGAATGCTATGAAGACAACAAATGATCGAACTCCAATGGTGGGTTTTTCAGCTCTGACTTCGACAAGCAAAAATCAGGTTACTGGTGGGCAGGCTGCTAGCTCACGATTCGTCAAGACGAAAACAGTCTGTTCTCACTGTGGAAAACAAGGACATGCAAGTCACTGGATTCCCAGACTGGTGGGAACAAGTGAAAACGAATGGTGGAAGAAGAAACATAGGAGGTCGCGACAGAGGATATGGTCACGGTGGTCGTGGGCGTGGTGGTCGTAGGTCGGGATTTCGTGCCTCAAATATGCAGATGGGAGATTCCTCCTTGACAGGTCCATCTGCTACTACCTCTGCAGGTCCCGAATCTCACATCAGATTAATGGGCCACGCTAGCTCAGTTCGTAAACACTCAACAGCAACAACTGAAAGTCAACAACAACACCTCATACAAACTTATGGGTATGAAAGAAACGCTTCTTTTATTTGGCAGGGACATGTGCCATGACATGATTATAGACTCCGGAGCTTCACATCACATGACAAGAGATTTGAGCTTACTTGTTGATGTTGCGTCTATAGATCCATGCCCCATAAAACTGCTGAATGGGCAAATCACATGGGCATCAAGTCATGGCTGCTTGATCCTTGTAGGACGTCTCATTTTGAGACAAGTGTTTTATGCTCCTTTCTTATCGATTACACTCATTTGCGTTGCACAATTACTTTGTGATGTGGCTGGATTTGTTCTTTTTACTAAAAAGTTTTGTGTGATACAGGTTCTTGCTTCGAAGACTTTGATTGGTGCAGGTAAGGAGCGTGACGGGGTTTATCATTATGAGGGTGTTGTTGCAGTTTAGGCTAGTCATGCAAGTAAGGGACATGGTCGTGATTTGTGGCATCGTCGTATGGGACATCCATCTTCTCAAATACTTTCGGTGTTATCTTATAGTTGTGGTTTTTTGCATGGTTTTTGTTGTTATTGAAAAGTCTTGTGGGATTTTTCATCGAGCTAAACAAACTCGAGAGTCTTTTTCAGTCAGTTTTAATAAAGCAGTCGATTCATTTGCATTTATTCATTACGATTTATGGAGTCCATATAGAGAACTATCTACTTCTGGTGCAAGATACTTTCTAATTCTCGACGACTTCTCACGAGCGGTATGGACGATCTTGTTGCACGAGAAAACAGACGCCCCTAAAGCCTTAAAAATGTTTTGTACATTTGTGGAAAGACAGTTTCAGAAACAAGTCAAAATTTTCCGCAGTGACAATGGTTCAGAATTTAGGTGTTTATGAGATTTCTTTGTTGACACCGGTATCTGTCATCAAACATCTTGCGTTGAAACTCCTCAGAAAAATAGAAGAGTGGAGAGGAAGCATCTTCACATTCTGAACGTGACACGAGCTCTCCTGTTTCAGGCGAATTGACAAAGACATTTTGGGGGGGAAAGCATCCTAACGGCAACATATCTGATTAATCGTACTCCAATGCCATTACTTCAGAATAAAACACCTTAAGAGATGCTATACGGAGTGCCACCGTCTTATGCTAACATCCAAGTGTTTGGAGCTTTGTGTTATGTTCGACGTATTACTCACGGTCGGGATAAGTTTGATGACATTAGCTCGCGTTGTGTTTTCTCCGATATCCGATGGGCCAAAAAGAATAGACTGTGCGTGATCTGGCTGATGGCAGGACATTTGTTTCAAGAGACGTTGTGTTTCTTGAAGAAATGTTTCCCTACGATAAGCAAACGGAGGAGAAGCCTGCTGAACTAGATGAACCAACACCACTGCATCCTTCGGTGTTTGACGAGCCTGAGCATGTATGTAGTTTAGGGGAAGGTAACTCGGATGCAGGGGGAGCTCCGACATTTCATTCTACTGTGGACTCTCTTGCACCAGGCGGTGTTGATGCGTCTCAAGAATCGGTTGATGTCACCACAGTATCTCCGGATGAACACTTAGGGCGAGGTTTGCGAGTTAAACAACAATTTGTTCTTCTTGCTCCATATGTTACATATTCGGCTCAGAGTAATGATAAACCCAATCACGACTCGCCCCCTTCAAAGTCTTCTGGTATGTTCTTTTATCCCTTAACTCGATATGTATCTTGTCATCGATTATCTCCTTCGATGCCGTTGTTTGGTGCGGCTTTGACTGTTCATCTTGAACCTGTGACGTATAAAGAAGCAGTCAAACACCTCGTTTTGCGTGGTGCTTGATACGATCAGGTTTTAATCCCTAGATCTACACTGCAAGTGCACAGACGTGAACTAGTAGTATATAGGGTATCGAATCCACATAGACTCTAGACTCTTGCGATAGATTATAGAATTTCAGGTTAAGCTAGGTAGAAGCGGTAGAAAGCAGTAAATCAAGATAGAAAGCAAGTAAACGGTTTGTAAATAAGAAGGCGAAGGCGTCAGGTCAAGGGAGTTCTCAGGAAATCAGGAGCACAGGAAATTAATCAATCGGGATCTAATTCAGAGCTGTTCTAGAACTGGAATCACGGAAGTATAAGAAGCCAACTTTCGTGGTGAATCCTATCTATGTCTAACAACCTAGCAAGCCAACTTTCGTTGCGAATTCTAGAGTTCTAAATAAGCATTAATCTCAAGTTCTTTCGTTCACAATTCCTCTAAACCAAATTTCTTTGTGAGTAGATCAAATTGCTCATCTAGGTTCTTTCTAGCTAATTAACCAACTGTCGTTGTGGAAATCAACCTAACATCATAAATCTGGGTAGCTAATTCAGATTAAGCATTAAAAACAACCCTAGATGAAGAACTAACATATATGAATCCCTACAGATCGATTAACCTATAATTCCATGAAATCCCTTGTGAGAATCCCTAAACCTAACTGGTAAACTACTCAGACATGATCATCGAAAAAGAAGACATCATGAATAGAAAACCAAATAGCATATAATAAATTAAAGAACTGGGGTTCGAAATCCTCTCTCTTTCAAGAACAAGATCAGCCCCTAACTCTCTCTCTCTGAATGTAAAATAAAGCGTAGCCTAAACAGTGGCTTAAAACCCTAATATATAATTCTAAACACGTTTTTGGGCCTTTTTGCAAGTCTGGGAAGTTTTTGGGCAAAAACTGTAATTTCTCTAAAATGCATATTTTTGGGCGCAGAACCTTGGAATCACCTTGCGTCGACCACTGCACATACTGCATCGATCATTGCAAGGTGATTTCGCAGCCAGTGAACTCTGTGAGATCTCTAAACAGTGCAGAATTGACCCAAACGCTTCCAAAACGTCCAATTAGGCTCCAAATGTCCTTAAACCTGTAAAACACCTGAAAAGACTCCAAAACACATAGAAAGACTCGATAACAAAGACATATACCATAGTTAAAAGTCCTAAAAACCATGATATATCAGTGCTATGCAAAAGGAAATTGTGACTCTTGAAGCTAATCAAACTTGGGAGATTACAACATTTCCTCAAGGGAAGCAAGTGATCGGTTCTAAGTGGGTGTATAAACTCAAGTTTAACGCGGATGGTTCGATTGAGCGACACAAGGCTAGGCTTTTGGAATTGGGAAATAGACAAGAAGAAGGAGTCAATTACAATGAAACATTTTCTCCGGTTGTCAAAATGATAACGGTTCGTATTGTACTTCAAATTGCAGCTGGAAAGGATTGGGAACTCTCTCAGATTGATGTTCACAATATTTTTCTACATGGTGATTTGGAAGAAGAGGTCTACATGAAGTTGCCTCCTGGATTCTCTTCTCATGATACTTCACATGTTTGTCGATTGCGTAAATCGCTTTATGGTCTTTGCCAAGCTCCTAGATGCTGGTTTTCTAAACTTTCGAAAGCTCTTTTAGAATTTGGTTTCAAACAAAACCACAAGGACTATTCGCTCTTCACATTGCTTAGAGGCGGGAAGACATTATTTGTCCTGGTTTCTGTTGACGATTTGATCGTTGGTGGTGATAATACGGATCTGATCAAATCATTCAAAGCTTATCTTAGCCGTTGTTTCCATATGAAGGATCTTGGAGCTTTACGTTATTTATTGGGTATTGAGGTGATGCGTGGGAAGAAGGGCATTTATTTGTCACAACGGAAATACGCGCTTGGCATTGTCAGCAAGTGTGGTCTTCTCGGGTCTAAACCAGCAGGGACACTGATATATCATGGTTTTTACCGGTTTTAGACCATGATATAAGTGTGTTTTAGAGTCTTTTATTGTTTCTTTCGAGTCTTTTATAGGTGTTATTAGGTACACACGTTTGGAGTGAATTTGGAGATTATGGAGCTATTTGGAGCATTTTGGAGTTTTGACCCGAGAGTTTAAGCTCACTGTCCGAAACAGAGGAGTGTGTCGATCGACGCACATCAGCATCGATTGATGCACAGCGTGTTGGGCCAGACTCGCGAGAGTTAATGAAGAATGATGATATTGCAAAGTTGCCCAGAAGTTCCAGATATTTACACATAAGCCCCAAGACGTGATTTAGCTATTTAATTAGGTTTTTGAGTTTTGTTTTAGATACGCTTTCATACTTTAGAGCAGAGAATTTTTAGAGCTATTTGGGGCTGATCTGATCTTGTACTACACCTTGTTCTTGGAGAAGATTTCGAACCCCTTTACTTATTTAATCTCTTTTATGATATCTATTAATTCATTGATTATGCTTTCATATTCCACGTCTGAGTAGATTCATAGTTAGGTTTATGGTTTCTCATAGGGATTTCATGACTTTCTAGATATAATTAATTCAGTTAAGGATTCATATCAATAGAATGTTCTTCGATCTAAATTGTGTTTAATGCTAGTTCTAACTTGATCACTTAGAATCTAGATCTTAGGTTGCTAAATTGACACGACAGTGTGATTTAGAATCTGAACTATTTAGGTTGAGCAATT
Organism: Orychophragmus violaceus; assembly: GCA_030180135.1. Taxonomy (NCBI): domain Eukaryota; kingdom Viridiplantae; phylum Streptophyta; class Magnoliopsida; order Brassicales; family Brassicaceae; genus Orychophragmus; species Orychophragmus violaceus. Next base: position 10,597,433 of record CM058232.1, read on the forward strand.
TAATTACTCGCAAAGGAATTTGGTTTAATTAGATTGTGAACATATCGAACTTGAAATTAAAGCTGGTTTAATCTGTTAGTAATTACAAAGGAATTTGGATTGCTGCACTTAGACTTAGAGAATTCTCGCAACGACAGTTGGTTAATTCTATATCTGTGTTTGAGTTCTAGAACTGAGTTTAGTTAGATCCTGACTGAATGATTTATCTGCTTGTCTGATTTCCTGAGAACGCCCTAGACTTAGCGCTTTTAGTTTATTGCTTACAAACCGAACTTGCTACTTGTTTACTTTCTTGCATTGTTTTTAGTTTCTATTCACATTGCTTTCTCCTAGTCTAATCTTGACAGTTCTTGATCTATCGAGACCGGAGTCTCTGTGGAATTCGGTACCCTATATACTACGATTGCATATCTGTGCACTTGCAGTTAAAATAGGATTAAAACCTGACCCTATCAGACACCTATGGAGCAGAATCATGATTTGGCAAAGACGAGGGACCATTCACTGAACCGACCAGGTACAGTCGGTTAGTAGGTCGTCTGGTATATTTGGCGGTAACAAAACCAGAGATCAGCTATGCACTACATGTCTTGGCTCAGTTTCTTCAACAGCCCCGACAATCGCAATGGGAGGCGGCTTTGCGACTTGTGCTATATCTTAAAGGAGCGCCATGTTGTGGTATATTGTTTAGTTCGAGCAATGACCTTCTTATTTATGCTTATTGTGACTCTGATTGAGCAGCATGTCCATTGACCAGACGTTCTCTAACGGGTTACTTGGTCATGCTTGGTGATTCTATTATCGCTTGGAAGACGAAGAAACAAGAAGTGGTTGCGCGTTGGCAATGGCTATGACGTTAAGTGAGTTAAAGTGGACTAGAGAGCTGTTTGCAACATTTGGACTCAACCAGACGACGCCAGTGTATCTACATTGTGATAGTAAGTCCGCTATTCATATTGCAAAGAACCCGGTTTTCCTTGAGCGGACAAAACATGTAGAAGCAGATTATCATTTTGTTCGGGATGCAGTCCAGGATGGATCTCTCATTACTCCTCATATTGGGACACATGATCAATTGGCTGACATTTTTTCAAAACCTTTGGTGGCAAAGCAGTTCACTTATCTTCTTGGCAAGATGGGCGTTCTAGATCTTTACGCTCCACCTTGATGGGGAGTGTTAGGATAAGATATTGTAGATTTGTATATATCTTATAATTCAGTTTCTAGATCTTTTGGGATATACTGGAATATCCTCGTCTAAGAACTTGTATATATATTCATGTATTTGATCAATAATAAACAGGGATTTCTAGCTATTTTGGCAATACTAATCACAAAGAATGAATATCATTATGTTAATACTAATCCTTAGGTTATGAATGAATATCATTATCATTATCACAAAGAATACTAATCACAAACAAAGAATGAATAATCCTTAGGTTGTGAACAAATCCAAGCTAATCCACTTTCTTGCTAATAGTTCTCTACTAATTATGTAATCAACATCAATTTTCATTGGCAATTGATGATAGACTTTTTCTAGGTTCTAGCTCAATTCCTCAAGTCTACTCGTGTCATTATAGTACTTAAAGTATCAATCCAGGGAGGCAAGAAGAACAACACATCAAGAATACAAGATACTACTCAAGCTAAGCAAATAGATAAAATATAAGATTATAAAACAACTAGAAAGCAAATAAAGCAAGCAAGACACTAAACAAAAAGACAAAGATAAAATAAGGATCTTGGGATGAGACTGTGGAGACTAGATGGTCTAGAAACAATCAAGGAAGCTTCATCAATCAAACAATGCTAAACAAGGCTAATGATCATTAGTTAAGCTAATCTCATTCTTATGTTCATAACTACTATGCTAATCAAGCAATCATTCAATTCTCATTTGCAAATGACAAGATAAGCATGGGAGAATATCCATAAAGTACCATTTAACAAAGCTAATCCTTAGGCTAAGAACACTAATCATTAGACTAATACAATCTCTTGGGACTAGTCCCTTTTTTCTATCCCTAATCAAGATCAAATTCTCAGTTGTGATTAAGAGATAAACAAGCAATGCAAACAAGTTCTCAATTCCAATAATCACCTTAAACAACTAATCTCTTAGGCTATGAGTGAAAATCCTCTAATTTAGTTCATTGAGACATTTTATCAAACACCTTGTAGGCAAGAAACATCCTAACATCTAGATTGGAAATCTCTTGAGAATCTAGCATAGAGCACACTAAATTAGAGAATGACCATTCATAAATAAGTCCTAAACATCATTAATCATTCCATAAACCACCTAAATCAACCTCATCCACAAGACCCAAAAAGACTACTCTCTAATCTTCTGATGAGATATTCCCTAGATCGGCACTTGTGAGGTTGAGACTTGGATAGATTGTGGCTGTGAAGCCGTGATGATGGAAGGAATCAGATGATCGATTGGCTAAATCAGAGATTTGCGGAATGAATCTCTAAACACCACATCTTAATCTCTTTCAGAATCACACCAAAAGAAATCAAGGGTTTGTTGATATGAAACACCAACAGATTTATTTGATCCAAACTCAGAAAGATTTTCGATAAAAATATTGGATAAATTCGTAATGAAAGAAGTACATGAGTTTAAGAAGAGTTCAGAAGATGGCTTGCATGAAGAGCCAGCATTAAATGACCTAGAAAATAACTAAAACAGTTAATACAAGTCATTTTCAGAATTTAAACTCCTATAGAATATTCTGGATGAATTTTAAAGTTCTGGGCTTGAGGAGAATGAACTAATGGGCCAAACAATGTAAAACAATTGCCTCATTAAAAACATTTCCAAGAAAATCCATTGGGACAAAACTTGGACAAGAGAAAAAGAGTACAACTGATTCACATACCCAATTAGTGATTTCTTTGGGCATGAATCAAAACCAGAATGGTTTGATTGAATTGTTCATGCTTCATACTTAAGTGATTAAGCATTTCTCCAGTGACTTTGTTAGCTTAGCTCTTGCTCGGGTCATTGGTCCACTTGGTGCAGTTACAACATCCTCATCTCCATGTATATGATCTAGTTCAAGCTTAGCATCCTCAGGTTCCAGCTCTGGTCCAAGCTCCATGTTCTCCTTGCTAGCCATGATCATATCATCCTCTCCCACTTGAGAAAGATTTGACCTCAAATCTGCTTCATCTGCAATAAAAGGAACAAGATCAGAAACATTGAAACTATAACTTACATTATACTTACCTTGGAGATCCAGCTGGTAAGCATTGTCTCCTTCTAATTGTTTTGAAAGGTCCGTCGGTTTGGCATGAGCTTTGATTTCCTTTCAGATGGAAATATTTCTTTCCTCAGATGCACCCACACAAGGTAACCTTCTTTAAAGATCAGGTGGCGCATGCCTTTGTTAGCTTGTTGAACATACTGCTTGGTCTTTTCTTCTATGTTCTTTCTAGCTTGTAAATGGATCTGCTTAACCAACCCTGCCTTTTTATTTCCATCAATGCTAGCTCTTTCACTTAAAGGAAAAGGGATTATATCCAAAGGTGACATAGGATTAAAGCCATAAACAATCTGAAATGGTGAATACTTAAAATCAGAATGCACAGCATGATGTATGCAAACTCTATATGAGGCAAACAATCTTCCCATGTTCTAAGATTCTTTTTGATTAATGCACGCAGGAGAGTTCCTAGAGTCCTATTAACAACTTCAATTTGGCCATCAGTTTGAGGGTGACATGTAGTAGAATATAACAGCTTAGTCCCTAACTTAGACCACAAGGTTTTCCAAAAGTAGCTAAGGAACTTAGTATCTTTATCAGAAACTATAGTCCTAGGCATTCCATGCAACCTAAAAATTTCTCTAAAGAGCAGGATTGCTACATGAGATGCATCATCAGACTTATTACATGCAATGAAATGTGCCATTTTTGAAAATCTATCAACCACAACAAATATAGAATCCTTACCAGTCCTGGTCTTAGGTAATCCAAGCACAAAATCCATAGAAATATCATTCCAAGGATGCAAAGGAATAGGAAGAGGAGTATACAACCGTTTGACTGAACTTCTGCTTTGGATTGCTTACAAGTAACACATCTACCACAAACTCTCTCAACGTCTCTCTTCATATTGGACCAATGGAAATGGTCTCTCATCACCTCAAGTGTTTGGCAATGCCAAAATGTCCCATGAGCCTCCACCATGAACTTCCCTAACAAACAAGTCTCGAAGAGAACAATTAGGTACACACAAGCGGTTCTCATAAAACAGGAACCCATCTTGTCTATGGTAATGTCCAGAAGAAAATTTATCACAAGCTTTATATATAACTTAAAAATCAGAATCAGTTTCATAAAGCTCTTTAATCTGTTCAAATCCCAAAAGCTTTGCATCAAGAGTAGAGAGTAGAGTGTACCTTCTGGATAATGCATCAACAACTACATTATCCTTACATTTCTTATACTTGATGACATAAGGGAATGTTTCAGTGAATTCAACCCACCGAGCATGTCTCTTATTGAGTTTATGTTGACCTTTCATATGCTTGAGAGATTCATGGTCAGTATGGATGATAAACTCCTTAGGCCACAGATAATGTTGCCATGTTTACAAGGCCCGGACCAAGGCATAAAGCTCCTTATCATAGGTTGGGTAGTTCAAGGTATTTCCTCCAAGATTTTCACTGAAATAGTCAATGGGCTTCTTTTATTGCATCAAAGAGCTCCAATTCCTATACCTAAGGCATCACACTCAATTTCAAATGTCTTAAGAAAATCTGGTAAGATCAAGACAGGAGCATTAGTAAGCTTCTCTTTAAGGGTATGGAATGCTTCTTCTTGTGCATGTTTGATATGTCTATATTTTCATGCATATAGGATAGTGTTTGTGCTTGATTTATCTTCTTTTCCTTTCATTTCTTCCTTCCTTTGTTGTTTCTTTGTGTTGCATTTAGAGTTTAGGCATCTAGGACTAGGAGTTTGTGTTTTGGTTTGTTTTGGTGTGTTTTAGGTTGGTTTCTAGGTGTGCAAGGAGTTGTTGTGGAAGCTTGGAGCATTGGAGGCATTTAGAGATGTGAAGGAGTAAAAGAAGTTGATCGGAGGGAGCCCGTCGCGGTTGGACTCGCGGTCGTGTCCCAAACCGCGAGCATGCCTTGGGAGCTGCACGAGACGACTCGCGACCAGTCTCGCGGTTGGAGGTGCAGACCGCGACACACCGAAGCAACTGCCCAGAATCGTCCGAGGAGGCTTGCGGTTGGTCTCGCGGTCGATCCATGAACCGCGAAGAGCACTTCAGGACAAGCCGAGGTGATACGCGGTTGGCCTCGCGGTTGAGCCATGAACCGCGAGAGGTGTTCGAACCCAGACCGTGGAGCATCGCGGTTACCCTTGCGGTTTGTCCCAAACCGCGAGCGGCCAAATTTCGTTGACTTTCTGAGCTTTGACCAGTTTTGACCCGTTGGATCCGGGTCAACACCCGGTTTGTCCCGGGTTGACCCGGTTCGTTTTACTGTTCACTATTTAAGTCCAAAACCTAATTTTTGGAGGATCTTAAGCTTGTTTTTGGTTCTAAGTTCTTGTAAGACAAAAGTTTAATATTTTCTTAATCTAAGACTTGTTTTGTTTTGATTCTTCATCTCTTTTCTTTAATCCTTCACAAATCATCATGCTTAACATCTTTCTTATGGATTTTGTTGGGCTAAGCATGATTTGTGAGTAGTTTCATTCAAGGATTATGGGTTAGGTAGATTAGGGCCATTTAGAGTGAATCAAGGATGTTTAAAGCTTATTTATGATTGATCTCACCCTTCTAGATGTGCTTAGTGCTAGATTATCCATGATCAAGTTAATCTAGATCCTTAGGCTTTTGTTGCACACCAAGTGTTTGATGAAATGCAAGTTAGAGTCTTCTAGGGAATTTTCATATTCTAGCTCATGAGAATGAATGTTTAGAATGATTATTAGCTTATGGAACTTGATTGTTAATGCTTGCCTTGTCTTATTTCACAAATGAGAATTTGATCTTGAAATGTGATTAGGGAAAGTGATTAGTGCCAAGAAATTGGATTAGTCAATTGTTAATGTTCCTAGCTTGGGATTTGCTTCTTGATCGATTGTTTAGGCATCCTTGTTAGCTCTAGATGGTTCTAATCATTGACCTTAGCCCATAAGCCTTGTCTTCTTTATTTGATTATCTTTGTTTTATCTTGATTAGTGATCTCTTGCTTGATTGATTGTTTAGTCTTTGTTAATTTGCTTAGAATTGTTATGATCTCAGTTTGAACTGGTATAACTTGGCTTTTAAGGTTGGGTGAATTCTTTTTGGTCTTTTTCACTCCCAATTGGTTCGATATCTCAAGACTACGCGATCAGCTTGAGGGATTGATACCTCGGGAATTAGACAAAATTCCTGTTATCAATTTGGCGCCGTTGCCATTTTGGGAACTTGGATAGATCAATTCGATTTCCTTTCCTATTTAGATCAAGTTTTGGTTACTAATTTTGCTTCTTCATTTCTCTTTGATGTCAGGTGCATGAACTTGCGGAGCAGAGGTCCTACAGATTTGGTTGCGCGGGTTTCAGATATCAAAGCACTAGAAAGACAGTTAGCAAGAGAGAGAAGGGCACTAGAAAGAGCTGTTCACTTAGAGAGACTCGGGTTGGAACAGGAAGTAGTTCAGCCTTTGCTTGAGCCTCAAGAGCAGCCAGTTATGGATTTAGAGGGTCATCAGGACCAGCAAGGCCAACAGGGCCATCAAGAACAGCATCAACAGGATGCGGATGCTAGAGATGCACAGGGACACAGGATCCCGGCTCATCGTGAGAGACCAGCTCGAGCCATTGGTGATGGAGATACACCCGACACCAACGCTATTCGGCGGGGTATCATTCCACCACCTGTGAACAATAACAACTTTGAAATCAGAGCCATGGTAATGAATATGGTGCAGAACAACCAATTCCATGGACTTTCCTCAGAAGATCCATTGAAGCACTTGGACACATTCGACAAAATCTGTGATACTACTAGACTCAATGGTGTGACGGATGAGGGTCTCAAGATGCGCCTCTTTGTATTCTCCTTGGCAGATAAAGCCAAAGATTGGGAGAGCACTATTCCTCCAGGGTCTATCACTACATGGGCAGATCTCAAGAAGGCTTTCTTGAAGAAATTCTTTTCACCTACAAGAACCGCCCGCTTTCGCAATGAACTATCTGGTTTTGTGCAGAGAAACAATGAGACTTTTGCTGAGGCTTGGGACAGGTTCACTAAGCTCACCACTCAATGCCCCCACCATGGATTCACCAAAGAGACACTGCTCAGTAACCTCTACAGAGGAGTGCTTCCTAGGATGAGGGCAATGCTGGATTCTTGCAGTAATGGTCACTTCTTAGGAAAGGGAGTTGATGAGGCTATGGAATTGATTGAGAACTTGGCCACAAGTGATGGGAATTACAATGAGGACTACGAGAGGACTCCTAGAGGATCATCTTCAATGGATGAGAAGTATGAGAAGGAAATCAAGTCTCTAAATGACAAGATAGACAAGATGATCTCATCCAACCAAAAGCAAATAAGCTTTGTGGAGAACTATGATGACTCCCCACCAGTCCTATTCAGTGTTGAAGGAGATATGACCCAAGAAGAGATCAATTTCATTGCTGGCCAAGGGGGTTTCAACAGGGGTTTCAATCCAAACTACAGGAATCACCCCAACTTCTCTTACAGAAATCCCAATGTTGCCAACCCACAGGATCAGGTTTATCCTCAAGCTCAAACACAACCCCAAGCTCAACAACAAGGGCAACAAGGCTTCACACAACCTCAGCAACAAAAGCCTTTTGTCCCTTATACTAATCAGCAAGGGTTTGCCAACAAACCACAGTTTCAGAGTCAACAACCCTTTGTCCCCAAGCCACAATACCCTCCACCCGGATTTAACCAACAACAACCACAAGCCTCTTCTTCTTCAGGTTTGGACAGTGAGTTGAAGGGTATGATGCAGCAACTACTTCAGGGACAAGCCTCAGGAGCTATGGAAGTTCGAGATTTGAAGAATGAGTTGCAGAGTTTGACATCTAGGGTCACCAACATGGAGAACAGAAATGCTTCAACCTCTAGAACTCAAGGAACTCTACCCGGAAAATCTGAGCAAAACCCAAAGGAGTATATCAATGCCATAACATTGAGAAGTGGTAAAGAGCTGCAACCTCATCAAGTTCCCAAGCCTAAAGTGATTCCTCAACTCAATGAGGACATTGAAGTTCAAGAGGGGGAGGAGAATTCTGCTCTCAACAGAGAAAGTGAATGTGAGATTGCCAAGAGAAAGGGAAAGGCTGTGGTAGAAGAAGTAGTGGAAGAGGCACCCAAGAAGAAAGCTAGTGAGTTTGTTCCACCCCCCTATGAACCCAAGTTACCCTTTCCGGGCAGATTCAAAAAGCAGCTCTTAGAGAAGTATAAAGCTCTTTTTGAAAAACAGATGAAGAATGTAGAGCTCACAATGCCCTTGATAGATGCATTTCTACTTGTTCCTCAATACAACAAGTTCTTGAAGGATGCCATTAAGGAAAGAACTAAGGAGGTGCAGGGTATGGTCATGCTTACTCATGAGTGTAGTGCATTCATTCAAAGGAGCATTGTCCCTAAGAAGCTTGAAGATCCGGGCAGTTTCACTTTACCATGTGCTATTGGTCCCTTCAGATTTGAGAGTTGCTTGTGTGACCTTGGTGCAAGTGCTAGTCTAATGCCTTTCTCAGTAGCCAAGAGGCTGGGCTTCTCTACCTACAAAGCTTGTAGGATCTCCTTGGTGTTGGCTGATAGATCAATTAGATATCCCATTGGTCTACTAGAGGATCTTCCGGTAAAAGTGGGAGGATTTGAGGTTCCAACAGACTTTATTGTGTTAGAGATGGATGAAGAGCCAAAGGATCCTCTTATTCTTGGGAGACCATTCCTTGCCACAGCTGGTGCTATAATTGATGTCAAGAAAGGGAAGATTGACCTCAACCTAGGGAAAGAAATAGTACTCAAGTTTGACATCAACAAGGTGATGAAGAAGCCAACCATACAGGGGCAGCTATTTTACATTGAGACTATGGATATGCTAGCTGATGAACTTCTTGAAGAATTGAATATGCATGATCCATTAGAAGTGGCTCTAACAAAGGAATGTGGAGAGTATGGTTATCTCAGAGAAGAGAGTTGGGCTTACATGAAAGCTCTCGATTCACACAAACCTCTGCAAGGAGAAGTTGATTACATTGAGTTGGGGTCAGATTCAGTTGGCGAAAAGACAGAGGTCTTCACAGTGGGTAAGGGAGCTGAAGGCGCCTATGAGACTGAGGTTGTAAGGGAGCAGTTTGCAACTGATGACTGGAGTGAGCTCAAGGCACCGAAGATTGAGTTAAAGCCCCTTCCGCGGGGGCTTCGGTATGCATTTCTTGGTCCTAATTCCACTTACCCTGTCATTGTCAATGAATTGTTGAGTGATGATGAATTGATTGCCTTGACCACTGAGTTGAAAAAGTTTAGGAAGGCTATAGGCTATTCTCTTGAAGATATAAAAGGGCTGTCACCTAGTTTATGTACCCATAGGATTCATCTTGAAAACGAATCTATGTCCTCAATTGAACATCAGAGAAGATTGAATCCTAATCTTAAAGAGGTAGTAAAGAAAGAAATCCTTAAGCTTCTTGATGCTGGTATAATTTACCCAATTTCGGACAGCACGTGGGTCTCTCCCGTGCACTGTGTCCCGAAAAAGGGAGGGATTACTGTAGTAAAAAATGATAACAATGAGCTAATCCCCACTAGGACCATCACAGGACACAGGATGTGCATAGACTATAGGAAACTCAATGCAGCCTCTAGGAAAGATCACTTCCCTTTGCCTTTTATTGATCAGATGTTAGAAAGGCTTGCTTGCCACCCTTTTTACTGTTTTCTCGATGGGTACAGTGGGTTCTTTCAGATCCCGATACATCCCAATGATCAGGAGAAAACGACATTCACTTGTCCTTATGGTACCTTCGCATATCGAAGGATGCCATTTGGCTTGTGTAATGCACCAGCTACTTTCCAGCGGTGCATGATGTCTATTTTCTCAGATCTTATCGAGGACATTGTAGAAGTCTTTATGGATGATTTCTCTGTGTATGGCTCTTCGTTCTCCTCTTGTTTGTTGAACTTGTGCAGGGTACTGAAGCGATGTGAGGAGACAAACTTGGTGCTCAATTGGGAGAAGTGCCATTTCATGGTGACAGAAGGAATTGTGTTGGGTCACAAGATTTCAGAGAAGGGTATTGAGGTGGACAAGGCCAAGATAGAGGTTATGACAAGTCTTCAGCCACCAAACTCAGTTAGAGGGATCAGAAGTTTCTTGGGACATGCTGGTTTCTACAGACGGTTCATCAAGGACTTCTCTAAGATTGCTAGGCCACTCACTCGGTTGCTGTGTAAGGAAGCTGACTTTGTGTTTGACGAGGAGTGTTTGGATGCCTTCCACAGGATTAAGGAAGCCTTGATTAGTGCTCCAATTGTACAAGCTCCTGACTGGGATTTGCCTTTTGAGATCATGTGCGATGCAAGTGATTATGCAGTTGGAGCAGTTTTGGGGCAGAGGAAAGACAAGAAACTCCATGTCATATACTATGCTAGTAGGACATTGGATGACGCTCAAGTGAAGTATGCAACAACTGAGAAGGAGCTTCTTGCTGTGGTTTTTGCCTTTGAGAAGTTTAGATCATACTTGGTTGGGTCTAAGGTAGTGGTGTACACGGATCACGCTGCGTTGAGGTATTTGCTTGCCAAGAAGGATGCCAAGCCAAGGCTTCTAAGATGGATCTTGCTGCTACAAGAATTTGACTTGGAGATCAAAGATAAGAAGGGTATAGAGAATGGAGTGGCAGATCATCTTTCAAGGCTGCGAATCGAGGATGGTATTCCCATTGATGATTCACTTCCTGAAGAGCAGTTGATGGCTGTTAAGACCGTGAGAGAAGCTCATGAAACAAGGCAGAAGTTGGAGGCGGCTAACTCTCTTGATGATAAGGAGCCATGGTATGCTGATCTTGTAAACTACTTAGCTTGTGGGAAAGAACCTCCAAATCTTGACAGCTACCAAAGAAAGAAGTTCTTTCGGGATGTCAATAGGTACTACTGGGATGAGCCATATCTCTATACCTTATGCAAAGATCAACTCTACAGAAGATGTGTAGCAGATGAGGAGGTGGAAGGGATCCTACTACATTGTCATGGATCACCCTATGGAGGTCACTTTGCCACATTCAAAACTGTTCAAAAGGCCCTACAAGCTGGTTTTTGGTGGCCAACAATGTTTAAGGATGCTCAGACCTTCATCACAAAGTGTGATCCATGCCAAAGAAAGGGAAACATAAGCAAGAGGAATGAGATGCCTCAGAACCCAATTCTGGAGGTAGAAGTGTTTGATGTGTGGGGAATAGACTTCATGGGGCCATTTCCTTCCTCTTATGGGAACAACTATATCTTGGTGGCTGTGGATTATGTATCCAAATGGGTTGAAGCAGTGGCAAGCCCCACCAATGACTCTAAGGTTGTAATCAAGCTCTTCAAAAGCATAATATTCCCGAGGTTTGGAGTTCCAAGAGTAGTGATTAGTGATGGAGGATCTCATTTCATCAACAAGTTGTTTGAAGGCCTCTTGAAGAAGTATGGAGTTAAGCACAAGGTAGCAACTCCATATCACCCTCAAACAAGTGGACAAGTTGAAGTGTCCAACCGGCAAATCAAGGCTATCTTAGAGAAGACTGTTGGAGCTTCAAGGAAAGATTGGTCCAAGAAACTTGATGATGCTTTGTGGGCTTATAGAACAGCATTCAAAACTCCCCTTGGAACCACTCCTTTCAATATGCTGTATGGGAAGTCTTGCCATCTACCAGTTGAGGTTGAGTATAAAGCTATGTGGGCTGTCAAGTTGCTGAACTTTGACATCAAAACCGCAACTGAGAAGAGATTGATTCAGCTTAATGAATTGGATGAGATAAGACTTGAGGCTTTTGAAAGCTCAAAGATCTACAAAGAAAGAACCAAGCTCTTCCATGACAAGCTGATACTGAAGAGAGAGTTCAAAGAAGGTGATCTTGTGCTTCTGTTTAACTCCCGGTTGAAGCTGTTTCCCGGGAAGCTCAAGTCTCGATGGTCGGGACCGTTCAAGGTGAAGGAAGTGAGACCGTATGGAGCGGTTGTGCTTTGGGGAAAGTCCGATGAGGAATTCACGGTCAACGGTCAACGCCTCAAGCACTACTCCGCTTCAGAGGCTATAGAGGAAGGGACCTCGGTTCCACTCTCTAGCCCTCCAACCGTCTAAAAGCCCGGTTTGAAAAGTCGAGCTTACCGACTTTAAACAAAAGCGCACTTGGGAGACATTCCCATGTTTATCCTTGTACATATGATGATTTTCTTGCTATTTTTGAAGTTCTTCTTTAGTTTTTCTTGTTTTCAGGTGATTGAATTGGTCAAAGGCAGGATGATTGGCACGATTGGAAGTTGTCGAAACTCGGACCAGCCTCTCGCGGTCACCATCGCGGTTTGACTCCAGACCGCAAGCGTGAATCGAAAACACGCCGAGCTTATTCGCAGTTACACTCGCGGTATAAGCCAAACCGCGAGCACGGTCACGAATCCGGCCGAGCTTTCTCGCGGTTACCGTCGCGGTAAGAGCCCAGACCGCGAGCGTCAATCGCAAACCACCCGCCCCTTCTCGCGGTCACCATTGCGGTCTGGCCCAACCGCGAGCGTCGCCCAGGTAAGTCCTCTAACCCGAATCCAGTTTTCTAAACCGGATTTAAACCGATTTTCGCGACTTGAACCGACTGGGACCCAAAATCCCCCTTGTTTTCTCCTCCTTCAACGCCATTTCTTCTCTTCTTCTTCCCAAAAACAAACTTTTCTCTCAAAAACAAAGTTTCTCAACTCATCTCTCTTTCTCTAATCAACTTGGTTTTCAAAGGTTTTAAGCTCATTTTTCATCACTTCTAAGGCTCTATTCCATTTTCTAGCTATCTACTCCATCCATTTATCAACAAATCAAGGTAAAACTCTCAAATGCCTTGGTGATTTTCGAGTTTGAAAAGTGCAAACTTTTGAACTTCAAATTTAGACTTGATTTCTTGTTGGTAATGCTTGAGAATGTTCCCCAAAGTTGTTTAGAGGATTACCCATCACCAATTTCACTCTAGGATTGCATGAATTTGAACTTTGGTGAATTAGGGTTCTTGAGGATTTGGAATTTCGAAAATTTTGGGGGAATTCTTGTTTGATGGTTTCTATGGACTCATTAGGATGCTAGTAGACTATGCTTGAGAGAATACTTGATTTGCTTGAACTTCACTTCACAAAAATTTTGAAATTGCATGAGAGAGTCTCTTTGAAAGGTGAAATTGGGTTTGAAGTTGAGTAGGGATTTGATATGGATTTGATTGTATGCTCGAATGCTTGTGGGAAGTTTATTTGATGCTTGACAACTTGTGTGATTATCAAATTTGAAAAAGGTCACTTGTTAAGCAATTTGTCAATGTGATCAATCTTGGAGATAAAGAGAATGTCTTGTGGCTTTGTGCATTGATATTGGCTTATATTGCTTGTTGAGATGAATGTGTTGGTGGATTGAATTTTATACTAAGACATCTCCGAGCTTTGTTGTTTTGTAGGGACATTATGGTCACCACACGACAACGAGCCAATGCACCGCAAGACAGGGGAAAGGCGAAAGTTGTTGAGGCACCGGTTCAACAGCCAAGTAAGAAGAAAAAAGGTGAAAGTTCTGGCACAAAGAAGAAAGACACCGCGCCAAGGGACAAGTCTAAACTTCCATCTGTCAAGAGGCTGTATGAACACCTCAACAAAATGACATGGATTCCAACGAGGTTTGGGGATTCTGAGACACTCGCCAAGCTCGGGATATTAGAGGATGTGCGTGACCTTCTACGCGTGCTCAACTTGGACTGCCTCATAAGTATGGCTCACCCCACTTACCAGGATGTGGCGAGCCAGTTCTTAGCCTCCCTCGAGATAACTAAGGATGCTCACGAGCTGTATGGTGATGCTGGATATGGGATCCTCTCTTACAAGATCAACGGAGAGGATTATGAGACCACTTTTGAGGATTTAGAGGAGATCTTTGGGTTTAGAGATAAGCAACTTACCGAAGTTCCTTGGGTTCCAGGGTTATCAGCTGCAGCATGGGCAATCATGGGAGTAGGGATTTGGCGGCCGGGCCGCAGCAAGAGCTCACATATAGGCCATCCCGGGATCCGTTATATCCACCAGCTTTTAGCCAACACACTATATGCCAGACATGATCTGGGAGGACCCTTAGATGAGGAAATGGGGTTGATGGCATGGATGATGGCCCAGTACCTCCCGCTACCGAATCTGCAGGGAGATGCACTAGCGGATTTTCCCAGCCTCGGCTCTGCCGGACTGTTTGCCAACCGGTTGTTATACTACCAATGGTGGGCATGGTCCACAACTGATAAGGATCCCAAGATGCGCATTGGCGGCCTCATTACGCCCATCCTGATGCAGAAGGGGATTGATTTGGGTGTACAAACGTGTGGATATGAGTTGATGAACATATCTTACTTAAGGAAGCATCACTTCCTGTATTCTCGGATGACCATGAGGTTCGCTTACACATTCTATGTGCGCCGCTCCGAGACAGCAAGAGTTATCCTCCCGAACACCACTATCACGACGCTCTCTGATCCGGAAAACCTCCGGTTTGTCTTGGATGCTTCATTACTTCTCACTGAGGCCGACGAGATGATGGATCGCATTCATGCTTCAAAGAGAAGAAGGAGTAATTCCTCCCAAGCTGAGATTGATGAGGAGATACTTGATGACCTTGAGGAGCTTGTGGAAGAAGACTCTCCGGAGCATATCTACGGTAGTGCGCGGTACCACTTCCAGCCTTATATGCAAGCTCTTCCACCGGGCCCGATCCGTGATGCGCATGGTCATATAAGTGTGCTCCAACGCTGGAACAAGTTCCAGGACAGGATTAACATGAGGGTGATACAGAGCTGCAAGGACATGAAGAAGGGGTATGACGAGCTGAAGAGAGGTTATGACCACATGAAAGAAGGGTGCAAGCTGATGCAGAGGCAGCTCAAATCCCTCACGGATAAGCTCAATTGTGCCTCATCATCAGCAGCGGATGCCTCGGCGGGACAGCCCATGCCTATGCAAATGCCGGAATTCGATTTTGATCAGCCTCCAGTAGCGAGGAGACACTCCTATCAAGGAGAAGGAGCATCGGGCTCAGCCCCCAGACAGCGTCGCAGAGCCTCCATCACCGGCCCGAGATACAGCGCTCGTTATTCACCGGAGCTTCCTGACAAATCATCCAGCAACGAGTCTCCATCGCTCTCTTCTCCACCACCTCGGGAACCATCTCCCGAGTCTGAGACCTTTTGAGGTACCACCCTAGCACCATTTTGTAAATACTTGCATTTAGATTTTCTTTTCGTTTCATTTGAGTCTCTTTCTCAAGTTTACTTTCACACCGAGACGGTGTGAGGTAAGTTTGGGGGAGAGACTAACCAGTCGCTAATCTTGTGTTCTTTGTTCTTAGTCTTGTGTTTAATTATATTTGAGTCTCATGCATCTAAGGCATAGAAAAAAACCAAAAAATTGAAAAATTTCAAAAATTTTCACAAAAAGAAGCATGTAAGATTGAGTCTAGTTAGTAGTTTAGGATTCATGCATTGGGGACAATGATGATTTTGCCTTGTAGAGGCTCACCAATTAAGTTGCTCGTTGCTTTAATTGATTTTCAAAACAAAGGAAAACCCATTGCTTGACTTTGAAATTCCGAAATTCCCTATCCTTGTGAAGCTTGCATGAACTTAGCTCAATTCTGTGATATTGGACTTAATTTGAATTTTGAAATATCTTGCTTAGGGGCTTGAAATGCAATCCCATGGTCCTTGCCCGAGTTATACTTTCCCCTTTACCACTCTTTTGTTTAACTCGGGCAACCATTGATCTTATGATCATGGCTTCCCCTACCCAATGGACCCAAACCTTTCCTTGAAGCCAAAGTGATTTGTGAGTGAGGCCTGTTCTTGATAGCTTTTGGCATGTGCAAAAACTTGAGAGTATCGGGAACGACAATGGTCTTTTCTCATTTTAGCTAGCTCTATTTGCCATAAGAGTCTAGCATTAGGATGGGAAATAAGTTTGGGGGAGAGATGAGAGTTGTTTTGGGAATGAAAAGGATCAATGAAAAGTGTTTCAAAAAGGTTCTAAAGAAAAAGTGAAGTCACTAGGAAATCAAGTAAGAAGAGAGCATTGTGCAAAAAGAAAGAAAAAGAAGTAAGGCCCCTAGATTGAAGCAAAATGAAAAGAAAGAAAAATCAAGTGTTAAGAGGGGTTAGTTATGAAAGAGTTTGCTCATGTTTGAAAAAGAGAAAGATCAACTAAGTGTTTCCTAGTGACAAAGAAAAAGAAAGAAAAGAGCTAAAGGGGTGAGTGTTTTGGTAAAGATTGATCATGAGTTGGGGGTTTGGTGAGTGTTTATCTTTCATGGTGGGATTGTTTAGAGAAGTCTTCTAGGAATTGGGTAGAACAATGAGAAAAGAACTTTGTATGCATGAATTGTTCCCTTTCTTAGATAGATTTTGTGTAATGCCAATTGCTCCTATTCTTGAGAGTTAACCACCCCAAAAGAAACTCCTCTAAGCCACCTCAAATAGCCTTTCTTTAACCTTGCCAATTGGGATTGATTGATTGCCCCTTTGTGAGATCGCACTGAACTTTTAAATGAATGTAAGGAATTGAGTTGATGATTGCTTGTGTTCTATAGGATCTCGGGAGTTGGAGTAGGGATTGAGGGAACGGTAATGTGGAAGTACATGATTGGTTAATAAGATTAGAGCAACTTGTAACTTCTTTGAAAGATCTTGTATCTTGTTGTGAGTCTTGTGGTTTTGAGTTCCCACCTTCAAACCTTTCTCCCAAATGGATTGATTGTCTTATGCTTGCTTGTGGACAAGCAAGATTCAAGTTTGGGGGAATTGATATGTCTATATTTTCATGCATATAGGATAGTGTTTGTGCTTGATTTATCTTCTTTTCCTTTCATTTCTTCCTTCCTTTGTTGTTTCTTTGTGTTGCATTTAGAGTTTAGGCATCTAGGACTAGGAGTTTGTGTTTTGGTTTGTTTTGGTGTGTTTTAGGTTGGTTTCTAGGTGTGCAAGGAGTTGTTGTGGAAGCTTGGAGCATTGGAGGCATTTAGAGATGTGAAGGAGTAAAAGAAGTTGATCGGAGGGAGCCCGTCGCGGTTGGACTCGCGGTCGTGTCCCAAACCGCGAGCATGCCTTGGGAGCTGCACGAGACGACTCGCGACCAGTCTCGCGGTTGGAGGTGCAGACCGCGACACACCGAAGCAACTGCCCAGAATCGTCCGAGGAGACTTGCGGTTGGTCTCGCGGTCGATCCATGAACCGCGAAGAGCACTTCAGGACAAGCCGAGGTGATACGCGGTTGGCCTCGCGGTTGAGCCATGAACCGCGAGAGGTGTTCGAACCCAGACCGTGGAGCATCGCGGTTACCCTTGCGGTTTGTCCCAAACCGCGAGCGGCCAAATTTCGTTGACTTTCTGAGCTTTGACCAGTTTTGACCCGTTGGATCCGGGTCAACACCCGGTTTGTCCCGGGTTGACCCGGTTCGTTTTACTGTTCACTATTTAAGTCCAAAACCTAATTTTTGGAGGATCTTAAGCTTGTTTTTGGTTCTAAGTTCTTGTAAGACAAAAGTTTAATATTTTCTTAATCTAAGACTTGTTTTGTTTTGATTCTTCATCTCTTTTCTTTAATCCTTCACAAATCATCATGCTTAACATCTTTCTTATGGATTTTGTTGGGCTAAGCATGATTTGTGAGTAGTTTCATTCAAGGATTATGGGTTAGGTAGATTAGGGCCATTTAGAGTGAATCAAGGATGTTTAAAGCTTATTTATGATTGATCTCACCCTTCTAGATGTGCTTAGTGCTAGATTATCCATGATCAAGTTAATCTAGATCCTTAGGCTTTTGTTGCACACCAAGTGTTTGATGAAATGCAAGTTAGAGTCTTCTAGGGAATTTTCATATTCTAGCTCATGAGAATGAATGTTTAGAATGATTATTAGCTTATGGAACTTGATTGTTAATGCTTGCCTTGTCTTATTTCACAAATGAGAATTTGATCTTGAAATGTGATTAGGGAAAGTGATTAGTGCCAAGAAATTGGATTAGTCAATTGTTAATGTTCCTAGCTTGGGATTTGCTTCTTGATCGATTGTTTAGGCATCCTTGTTAGCTCTAGATGGTTCTAATCATTGACCTTAGCCCATAAGCCTTGTCTTCTTTATTTGATTATCTTTGTTTTATCTTGATTAGTGATCTCTTGCTTGATTGATTGTTTAGTCTTTGTTAATTTGCTTAGAATTGTTATGATCTCAGTTTGAACTGGTATAACTTGGCTTTTAAGGTTGGGTGAATTCTTTTTGGTCTTTTTCACTCCCAATTGGTTCGATATCTCAAGACTACGCGATCAGCTTGAGGGATTGATACCTCGGGAATTAGACAAAATTCCTGTTATCAATGTTCCCATTTCCAACCAACTTTTTTTTTCTAACTTCAGTGAGTGGTGCAGCAATGGTGCTAAAGTCCTTGATAAAACGTCTATAGAACCCAGAAAGACCGTGAAAGCTTCTCACTTCTCCTACTGTCTTAGGACTTAGCTAATATTTAATAGCCTTGACTTTCTTCTCATCTACTTTAACTCCATCTGCACTTACAACAAAACCTAGAAAGACAAGGTTATCTGTGCAGAATGTGCATTTGCTAAAGTTAGCATAGAGTTTCTCATGTTTAAGAACACTTAAGACAGAATCAAGATGTTGAACATGCTCTTCTAAACTTTTTCTGTAAATCAGAATGTCATCAAAATACACTACAACAAAATGTCCAATGAAAACTCTAAGAACATGATTCATTAACCTCATGAATGTACTAGGTGCATTTGTCAAACCAAATGGCATAACTAACCATTCATACAAACCATGCTTAGTTTTAAATGCAGTTTTCCATTCATCACCCTCCTTCATCATAATCTGATGATAACCACTTTTAAAATCAATCTTAGAAAATATGCTAGAACCATGCAATTCATCAAGCATATCATCTAATCTAGGAATAGGGTGTCGATACTTTACAGTGATATTGTCGATTTCTCTACAATCAACACACATGCACCAGCTCCCATCCTTTTTAGGCACAAGTAAGACTGGTACAACTAGCCCTGGGACTTTTAACCGAACCGAATTTGCCGAACCGTACCGAACCGAAAAATTTCGGTTCGGTTCGGTTCGACGAACCGTCGGTTAACCGAAGTTTTTTTTCTTTTTTTTTTTCTTTTTTTTATAAACCAAAATTAACCGTTTTTAACCAAAAATATTAAAATTTTCGCAAAAAACCGAACCGAACCGAACCGAAATAACCGAATATACCCAAAATCAACCGAATTAACCGAAATTACCCGAACTGAACCGTACCGAATAACCGAATATATCCAAATTTAACCGAATAAACCGAAGTAACCGAAATTAACCGAAATTAACCGATTTTTCCGAAAACTTCGGTTAGTTTCGGCAAAAAAAATAATAACCGAAAAAACCGAAAACCGAACCGAACCGAACCGAAATTTATTTCGGTTAGTTTCGGTGAAAAAATAAAAAACCGAAAAAACCGAAAAACCGAAAAACCGAAAAACCGAACCGAAACCGAACCGAAAAACCGAAGTCCCAGGCCTAGGTACAACACATGGACTCATGCTTTCTCTGATATGTCATTTGGCCATGAGCTCATCAACCTGTCTTTGTAGTCTTTTGTTTCCACGGGATTGGTGCAGTATGTTGGACGGTTTTGGAGTGTGGCTCCTGGTATGAAGTCAATCTAGTGTTTAATGCCACAAATTGGTGGTAGATCACTTGGATTCTCCTCAGGAAACACATCCTTATAGTTCTGTAAAAGCTCACTTAATTCACTCGGCAAAGCCGGTGCTTGGTTAGTCAAGCTCACACGAGCTTCTTTAAATACAAACAAAAAGATTGGCTTATCTGAATAAATAGATTTCTTAACATCATTAGCCTTTATAAAAAGATTTGGTTGTTTGATTAACCTGGTTTCCTTGCGTTAGAGATAGAGTTGATCCTCATAAACCTCTTGTGGTGTCATAGGAATAAGAGTGGTCTTTCTGCCCTTGAACATAAGAGTGTGCTTATTGGTGAAGCCAACATGAATCACCCTCCTATCAGATTTCCATGGACGTCCAAGAAGAATATGTCCAGCTTTCATAGGTAGCACATCACACAAAACTTCATCCTCATACTTTCCAATGGAGAATGGCACAACCACTTGGTTCTTGACCTTCATTTCCCCTTCTTCATTAAGCCACTGAAGTTTATATGGTTTAGGATGCTTCTTTTCCTCCAAACAGAGCTTCTTAACCATTGTTTCACTTGCCACATTGGTACAGCTACCTCCACCAATGATTAAGCTACAGACTTTTCTTTTGACATGACACCTAGTGTGAAACAGATTCTCCCTCTGCTCTTGCTCTTCAGCTTGGCTTTGGATGCTCAAAGACCTTCTAGCAACAAGAGACAGTCCTTTGTCTACTCTTTTACAATCTTCAGAAGATGAATGATCTTCTTGCTCAGGTTCATCCTCGGACTCAATCTCCCCATTATCTCTAAGAACCATGATTATGCGGTTAGTGCACTCATTTGCATAATGTCCTCTACCTTGGCACTTATAACACTTAAGATCACGAGTTCTGGATGCAGTAGCTTCTGATTTTCCTTTGTCCTTCTCTTGATTGGCTGTGAATGGCTTAGCTTCTGGTTTTATAGTCATGATTTGATTTCCTTCTCTTTGATATCTCAGCTTGCTTGAATCATAACTAGGCCTTGAGGTTCCTTTCCTCTTAACTTGCTGCTCAACCAGAATTGCTTTATGCAACATTTCTTCAATATTCTCATAATGATGCATCTCTACTTTGTCTTGCTCTTCTCTATTTAACTCTCCTAGAAACCGAGACATAATAGCTTATCTATCCTCAGAAATATGAGCTCTTAGCATCAGGGTTTCCATCTCTTGGTAATAATCTTCTACTGATCGGTTGCCTTGGTACGACTTCTTTAGCTTGGAGTCAAGCTCAAGGAGCTTCAATTTTGCAAATCTTCTCAAGTGATAATGACTTGGTACAAACCTTCTTCTCATAAGGAGCTTCAATTTTGCACAAGCTTCAACAGTATATTCTCCACTGCGTCTCATAGAAGTGACAATCTGATCCCACCAGCTCAAAGCATAATCAAAGAACCCAGTAGCAGCCACTTTAACTATGTTGACTTCTGCATAATTTTGACAATTAAAGACTAGCTTAATCTTCTTCTCCCAATCCAAGTAAGCATCTGGATTGTTGGTTCCATGGAAGGATGGGATTTTGATCTTCAATCCTTTGAGGTTCTCTTGCATCAAGTCTCTGCCTTCCCTTGCACACCTAGGTCTTCTATGATTTCTATGAGATGAATGGCTATGGGTACTATAATAGTCATGTGCAGCTCCATCTCTACGTTGTCTTCCGCCTTCTCCAATTTCTTGCTATTTTTCTCTTTCAGAAGCATGACTCCCTCTTATGGTTGACTTATCCTTGTTTGATGAAGTGACATTCAGATCTTGTCTTATGGCATCAAACATGTCATCCATTAGCTTATTCATTTGTGCAGCATTTGGGCTGTAATAGCTTCAGCCAAGAGTTTGTGACTTCTGTTGATACTGGTTTCTTCTTCTTCTTCAGATATCCTGAAATAATTCACACAAACTCAGCAGTAATTGGTTCTTACAAAAAATTTGATGCAGAACTTAAAACAGAACAGAAACACCCAATGAACTAACAACATATTTTCGAAATAAAAGTGCAGAACACTTAACAAATTGCAGACAGATTATGCAGGAACATAATCACAGACTAAATGATTACAAATGCAAGTCATAAACTGAACAGAAGCAAAAGATGATGGTTTAGAAACGACCAAAAACAAATCCACAGCAACAACAACTTTAATCAGTGATGAACAGATCAGATTAGAAGATGGAAGAGTCATTTTCGTACTGGTATATGTTGGTGAACAAATCAGTGACATAAATGATAATTTTGATGATAGAAAATGCAAAGGATCATGTAAAAATGATTGACACAAAGATAGAACAGAATAAACACAACAAATCTGCAGATCTATGATGAACACAGAAAAACAGAACTTGAACAAACAAAAACGAAAATTGCAGGATAGAAAACTCAAATTCTCAAGTGTGCTCTGATACCACTTGATGAGCTCTTCCCTAGATCGGCACTTGTGAAGTTGAGACTTGGATAGATTGTAGCTGTGAAGCCGTGATGATGGAAGGAATCAGATGATCCATTGGTTAGATCAGATATTTGCGGAATGAATCTCTAAACACCACAGCTTTATCTCTTTCAGAATCACACCAAAAGAAATCAAGGGTTTATTGATATGAAACACCAACAGATTTGTTTAATCCAAACTCAGGAATATTTTTGATTAAAAGATTGGATAAATTCGTAATGAAAGCAGTACATGAGTTTAAGAAGAGTTCAGAATATGGCTTGCATAAAGAGCAAGCATTAAATGACCTAGGAAATAACTAAAACACTTAATACAAGTCATTTTCGAAATTTAAACTCCTATAGAATATTCTAGATGAATTTTAAAGTTATGGGCTTGAGGAGAATCAACTAATGGGCCAAACAATGTTAAACAATTGCCTCATTAAAAAATTTTCCAAGAAAACTCATTGGGACAAAACTTGGACAAGGGAAAAGAGTATAATTGATTCACATACCCAATTAGTGATTTATTTGGACATGAATCAAAACCAGAATGGTTTGATTGAATTGTTCATGCTTCATACTTAAGTGATTAAGCATTTCTCCAGTGACTTTGTTAGCTTAGCTCTTGCTCGGGTCATTGGTCCACTTGGTGCAGTTACAACATCCTCATCTCCATGTATATGATCTAGTTCAAGCTTAGCATCCTCAGGTTCCAGCTCTGGTCCAAGCTCCATGTTCTCCTTGCTAGCCATGATCATATCATCCTCTCCCACTTGAGAAAAAATTGACCTCAAATCTGCTTCATCTGCAATAAAAGGAACAAGATCAGAAACATTGAAACTATAACTTACATTATACTTACCTTGGAGATCCAGCTGGTAAGCATTGTCTCCTTCTAATTGTTTTGAAAGGTCCGTCGGTTTGGCATGAGCTTTGATTTCCTTTCAGATGGAAATATTTCTTTCCTCAGATGCACCCACACAAGGTAACCTTCTTTAAAGATCAGGTGGCGCATGCCTTTGTTAGCTTGTTGAACATACTGCTTGGTCTTTTCTTCTATGTTCTTTCTAGCTTGTAAATGGATCTGCTTAACCAACCCTGCCTTTTTATTTCCATCAATGCTAGCTCTTTCACTTAAAGGAAAAGGGATTATATCCAAAGGTGACATAGGATTAAAGCCATAAACAATCTGAAATGGTGAATACTTAAAATCAGAATGCACAACATGATGTATGCAAACTCTATATGAGGCAAACAATCTTCCCATGTTCTAAGATTCTTTTTGATTAATGCACGCAGGAGAGTTCCTAGAGTCCTATTAACAACTTCAATTTGGCCATCAGTTTGAGGGTGACATGTAGTAGAATATAACAGCTTAGTCCCTAACTTAGACCACAAGGTTTTCCAAAAGTAGCTAAGGAACTTAGTATCTTTATCAGAAACTATAGTCCTAGGCATTCCATGCAACCTAACAATTTCTCTAAAGAGCAGGATTGCTACATGAGATGCATCATCAGACTTATTACATGCAATGAAATGTGCCATTTTTGAAAATCTATCAACCACAACAAATATAGAATCCTTACCAGTCCTAGTCTTAGGTAATCCAAGCACAAAATCCATAGAAATATCATTCCAAGGATGCAAAGGAATAGGAAGAGGAGTATACAACCGTTTGACTGAACTTCTGCTTTGGATTGCTTACAAGTAACACATCTACCACAAACTCTCTCAACGTCTCTCTTCATATTGGACCAATGGAAATGGTCTCTCATCACCTCAAGTGTTTGGCAATGCCAAAATGTCCCATGAGCCTCCACCATGAACTTCCCTAACAAACAAGTCTCGAAGAGAACAATTAGGTACACACAAGCGGTTCTCATAAAACAGGAACCCATCTTGTCTATGGTAATGTCCAGAAGAAAATTTATCACAAGCTTTATATATAACTTAAAAATCAGAATCAGTTTCATAAAGCTCTTTAATCTGTTCAAATCCCAAAAGCTTTGCATCAAGAGTAGAGAGTAGAGTGTACCTTCTGGATAATGCATCAACAACTACATTATCCTTACATTTCTTATACTTGATGACATAAGGGAATGTTTCAGTGAATTCAACCCACCGAGCATGTCTCTTATTGAGTTTATGTTGACCTTTCATATGCTTGAGAGATTCATGGTCAGTATGGATGATAAACTCCTTAGGCCACAGATAATGTTGCCATGTTTACAAGGCCCGGACCAAGGCATAAAGCTCCTTATCATAGGTTGGGTAGTTCAAGGTATTTCCTCCAAGATTTTCACTGAAATAGTCAATGGGCTTCTTTTCTTGCATCAAAGAGCTCCAATTCCTATACCTAAGGCATCACACTCAATTTCAAATGTCTTAAGAAAATCTGGTAAGATCAAGACAGGAGCATTAGTAAGCTTCTCTTTAAGGGTATGGAATGCTTCTTCTTGTGCATGTTCCCATTTCCAACCAACTTTTTTTTTCTAACTTCAGTGAGTGGTGCAGCAATGGTGCTAAAGTCCTTGATAAAACGTCTATAGAACCCAGAAAGACCGTGAAAGCTTCTCACTTCTCCTACTGTCTTAGGTCTTAGCTAATATTTAATAGCCTTGACTTTCTTCTCATCTACTTTAACTCCATCTGCACTTACAACAAAACCTAGAAAGACAAGGTTATCTGTGCAGAATGTGCATTTGCTAAAGTTAGCATAGAGTTTCTCATGTTTAAGAACACTTAAGACAGAATCAAGATGTTGAACATGCTCTTCTAAACTTTTTCTGTAAATCAGAATGTCATCAAAATACACTACAACAAAATGTCCAATGAAAACTCTAAGAACATGATTCATTAACCTCATGAATGTACTAGGTGCATTTGTCAAACCAAATGGCATAACTAACCATTCATACAAACCATGCTTAGTTTTAAATGCAGTTTTCCATTCATCACCCTCCTTCATCATAATCTGATGATAACCACTTTTAAAATCAATCTTAGAAAATATGCTAGAACCATGCAATTCATCAAGCATATCATCTAATCTAGGAATAGGGTGTCGATACTTTACAGTGATATTGTCGATTTCTCTACAATCAACACACATGCACCAGCTCCCATCCTTTTTAGGCACAAGTAAGACTGGTACAACACATGGACTCATGCTTTCTCTGATATGTCATTTGGCCATGAGCTCATCAACCTGTCTTTGTAGTCTTTTGTTTCCACGGGATTGGTGCAGTATGTTGGACGGTTTTGGAGTGTGGCTCCTGGTATGAAGTCAATCTAGTGTTTAATGCCACAAATTGGTGGTAGATCACTTGGATTCTCCTCAGGAAACACATCCTTATAGTTCTGTAAAAGCTCACTTAATTCACTCGGCAAAGCCGGTGCTTGGTTAGTCAAGCTCACACGAGCTTCTTTAAATACAAACAAAAAGATTGGCTTATCTGAATAAATAGATTTCTTAACATCATTAGCCTTTATAAAAATATTTGGTTGTTTGATTAACCTGGTTTCCTTGCGTTAGAGATAGAGTTGATCCTCATAAACCTCTTGTGGTGTCATAGGAATAAGAGTGGTCTTTCTGCCCTTGAACATAAGAGTGTGCTTATTGGTGAAGCCAACATGAATCACCCTCCTATCAGATTTCCATGGACGTCCAAGAAGAATATGTCTAGCTTTCATAGGTAGCACATCACACAAAACTTCATCCTCATACTTTCCAATGGAGAATGGCACAACCACTTGGTTCTTGACCTTCATTTCCCCTTCTTCATTAAACCACTGAAGTTTATATGGTTTAGGATGCTTCTTTTCCTCCAAACAGAGCTTCTTAACCATTGTTTCACTTGCCACATTGGTACAGCTACCTCCACCAATGATTAAGCTACAGACTTTTCTTTTGACATGACACCTAGTGTGAAACAGATTCTCCCTCTGCTCTTGCTCTTCAGCTTGGCTTTGGATGCTCAAAGACCTTCTAGCAACAAGAGACAGTCCTTTGTCTACTCTTTTACAATCTTCAGAAGATGAATGATCTTCTTGCTCAGGTTCATCCTCGGACTCAATCTCCCCATTATCTCTAAGAACCATGATTATGCGGTTAGTGCACTCATTTGCATAATGTCCTCTGCCTTGGCACTTATAACACTTAAGATCACGAGTTCTGGATGCAGTAGCTTCTGATTTTCCTTTGTCCTTCTCTTGATTGGCTGTGAATGGCTTAGCTTCTGGTTTTATAGTCATGATTTGATTTCCTTCTCTTTGATATCTCAGCTTGCTTGAATCATAACTAGGCCTTGAGGTTCCTTTCCTCTTAACTTGCTGCTCAACCAGAATTGCTTTATGCAACATTTCTTCAATATTCTCATAATGATGCAACTCTACTTTGTCTTGCTCTTCTCTATTTAACTCTCCTAGAAACCGAGACATAATAGCTTATCTATCCTCAGAAATATGAGCTCTTAGCATCAGGGTTTCCATCTCTTGGTAATAATCTTCTACTGATCGGTTGCCTTGGGACGACTTCTTTAGCTTGGAGTCAAGCTCAAGGAGCTTCAATTTTGCAAACCTTCTCAAGTGATAATGACTTGGTACAAACCTTCTTCTCATAAGGAGCTTCAATTTTGCACAAGCTTCAACAGTATATTCTCCACTGCGTCTCATAGAAGTGACAATCTGATCCCACCAGCTCAAGGCATAATCAAAGAACCCAGTAGCAGCCACTTTAACTATGTTGACTTCTGCATAATTTTGACAATTAAAGACTAGCTTAATCTTCTTCTCCCAATCCAAGTAAGCATCTGGATTGTTGGTTCCATGGAAGGATGGGATTTTGATCTTCAATCCTTTGAGGTTCTCTTGCATCAAGTCTCTGCCTTCCCTTGCACGCCTAGGTCTTCTATGATTTCTATGAGATGAATGGCTATGGGTACTATAATAGTCATGTGCAGCTCCATCTCTACGTTGTCTTCCGCCTTCTCCAATTTCTTGCTATTTTTCTCTTTCAGAAGCATGACTCCCTCTTATGGTTGACTTATCCTTGTTTGATGAAGTGACATTCAGATCTTGTCTTATGGCATCAAACATGTCATCCATTAGCTTATTCATTTGTGCAGCATTTGGGTTGTAATAGCTTCAGCCAAGAGTTTGTGACTTCTGTTGATACTGGTTTCTTCTTCTTCTTCAGATATCCTGAAATAATTCACACAAACTCAACAGTAATTGGTTCTTACAAAAAATTTGATGCAGAACTTAAAACAGAACAGAAACACCCAATGAACTAACAACATATTTTCGAAATAAAAGTGCAGAACACTTAACAAATTGCAGACAGATTATGCAGGAACATAATCACAGACTAAATGATTACAAATGCAAGTCATAAACTGAACAGAAGCAAAAGATGATGGTTTAGAAACGACCAAAAACAAATCCACAGCAACAACAACTTTAATCAGTGATGAACAGATCAGATTAGAAGATGGAAGAGTCATTTTCGTACTGGTATATGTTGGTGAACAAATCAGTGACATAAATGATAATTTTGATGATAGAAAATGCAAAGGATCATGTAAAAATGATTGACACAAAGATAGAACAGAATAAACACAACAAATCTGCAGATCTATGATGAACACAGAAAAACAGAACTTGAACAAACAAAAACGAAAATTGCAGGATAGAAAACTCAAATTCTCAAGTGTGCTCTGATACCACTTGATGAGCTCTTCCCTAGATCGGCACTTGTGAAGTTGAGACTTGGATAGATTGTAGCTGTGAAGCCGTGATGATGGAAGGAATCAGATGATCCATTGGTTAGATCAGATATTTGCGGAATGAATCTCTAAACACCACAGCTTTATCTCTTTCAGAATCACACCAAAAGAAATCAAGGGTTTGTTGATATGAAACACCAACAGATTTGTTTAATCCAAACTCAGGAATATTTTTGATTAAAAGATTGGATAAATTCGTAATGAAAGCAGTACATGAGTTTAAGAAGAGTTCAGAATATGGCTTGCATAAAGAGCAAGCATTAAATGACCTAGGAAATAACTAAAACACTTAATACAAGTCATTTTCGAAATTTAAACTCCTATAGAATATTCTAGATGAATTTTAAAGTTATGGGCTTGAGGAGAATCAACTAATGGGCCAAACAATGTTAAACAATTGCCTCATTAAAAACTTTTCCAAGAAAACTCATTGGGACAAAACTTGGACAAGGGAAAAGAGTATAATTGATTCACATACCCAATTAGTGATTTATTTGGGCATGAATCAAAACCAGAATGGTTTGATTGAATTCTCCATGCTTTATACTTAAGTGATTAAGCATTCCGCCACTGGCTTTGTTGAATAGCTTAGCTCTTGCTCGGGTCATTGGTCCACTTGGTGCAGTTAGAACATCCTCATCTCCAAGTATATGCTCTGGTTCAAGCTTAGCATCCTCAACTTCAAGCTCTTGTCCAAGCTCCATGTTCTCCTTGCTAGCCATGAACATATCATCTTCATTGCTCCTACAAAACTCATACAGACAGTATGAGATAACAAGATTAAAGAGAGATTAAGAAAAAAAATTAAGAAGAAATAAAGAAGTACTCAAATTAAACTCCAAATCAAAGATTACAAGATTCAAGTCCTAAAACAAAACTAAGGCTTAGGTAGCTTACGGTTTTTAATCCCCCAAAATGAATATTTATAGTTGGGAGCCACGCAGTGGCATTTTTGTAAATAAAGTGGTCTGAAAATGGTCTTCGCAGGGAAAAGATTCGGGCGATTTTGCTCGATACAAACAAGCCGATACAATGATGTTGGAAGTATCGGGTGCTTCTGGCCGATACAAGTGCCTGATAGATTCCTTGTGGAAAATGCGCTCCTTGGACTGTGAAATGTATCGGTTGAATCTGCCTGATATGTCCAGGCCGATAGAAACAGGTAAAATATATCGGCATGTTTTCCCCGATACGCTAGGCCGATAGATTCTTTGGGGTTACTTTTCTCCACCATTTCAGCTCCTCTTTGCTCCATAGTTTCTCCAAACCTTCAGGTCAACTCCAAGTACCTACAAAATTCAAGAAAACACTCCCAAGGACAACAAAACATGCAAGGATCCTAAGTCTAAATGCCTATAAGTTCTAAATGCAAGAAACTTCAAGAAATGAACAAGTATGAACGCAAAATATGACTAAAATGTTATCTAAATACAAAGCTAAATGCATCAAAATGTAATGACATCAATTCCCCCAAACTTAATCTTTGCTTGTCCACAAGCAAACTCAACAACTCAAAGGCAAGCTAAGTAGAAAAGCTTAAAAATTGGAGATGAAATCCAAGAGTGTCAACAAAGGAATTCAATTCAATGCCCTTCAAAGTAGTTGCAAATGCACAAACAATCTCTACTCCAAAAGAGTTAGCCATGCTCATCAAACATTTCGCTCTAATAATCAAACCATCAAAGAAATAACAAGCAACCAAAGCAACACAACTCTTTAACATTCAAATAGGTGTTTGGTGGACTCTCTACTTGGAAACATGAACCACAAACCAAAGGGAAATGTGTCAAAGAGGCTTAGCAAATATTTTGGTGAGGGTTACAAGTGTTTAGTGGCTTATCTCAATGAAAAGGAACACAAGACTTTATGCAAAAGTAGGAAGAAAGAGAACAATTCATACATACAAGCATCTACTTCCATGTTCTACTCTTTCTTTAGCTTAAATCCCAAAACCCAAAGCAAAAACTCAATTCCAAACCCACTCTTGAATCTTTAAACTCACACCCCACTCTTTTTCACTCTTTTTACAACTTAGGAAGTTTCTCTTTCAACACTTAGCTCTTTTCTTTTCCCTTTACTTGTTCTTTTTTTATTTTCTTTTTCTTTTCTCTTTGCTTTTAGTTTCTTAGAGGACTCATATGCATTATAAACTTAAAGATATTACTTCATTTCTAATTCCTAAGCTTTTCTTTTGAACACTCATGCCTCAAGGATTTTTCTTTACTTTTCATGCTCTAAAATCACTCTTTTCTTTTGATGCGGTCATCAGAACCAGATCAAACCAGGCGCTCACTGACTCAATCGCTAACTCAACCACTACGTCAAGCAGCGCAAGGAGACCAAGAGAAGTCAAGGCCACAATGAGTTCTGATCCAACAAAAGGCATAGGATTGATTATACATCCAACAATCAATCCTAAGAAGACATATGACCCAGGAGGAATCATAACACATGTAGAAGAGATTATGGAGCCGAGAAGATCCAACAAGGCGTATGAGCTTATCTTAGCTCAAGTGGAGACCAAGGTCAAGACATCTAGCTCAGCTCATCATCAGCATGCCACTAAGAAGAGTCATCCCCAAAAGATGACACAAGAAGAAGATACCGAAAAGGAGCTAACCATATGTAGCATCACAGCTAGCTCAGGAAGTAGCATCGGCACTAGCTCAGCAGACTTGCCATATATGGAAGCATTCACATTTGGAAGGTCAATTCAGCACCAAACGTTTACCTATCAAAACTACAGTGTATTGAGCTCCTTTCCATCAAGTCTAGACGTCCCCAGCTGCACAAGACCACACAAGATTCTCCATAACTTCAAGAAGTCATACTTACCATTTTTGGAGAAGAAAGAGATCAAACACCAACGGCTTCTTTCCAAGAATGCAAGCTGCGAGTTATTTGTCAATCAAGCTGTTCCAAGGATCCTCACTTATCCCTTAAAGCCATCCAGATACAAGGAAATCATCAAGAGCTTGGATTCTTGCCATTTTCAGCCTAACGGCTAGTTTCTCATTAAGTCTCGATTTCTTTATGATTTTTAGTCAATAGGACAGTTTGTAAAGAGCCTATAAAGGCATAGTTTAACTCATTGTATTATTCACCTTTCAACCTTTCAATCAAAGTATTATTCAGTTTCTTCAAAGAGTGTTATTTGTTAAGATCTTTTGTCTTAGGATTCATTTGAGTGATTCAATTGTTTCCAAGGATTATCGGATTAGATTTGCTTGTGTGACTCAAGCAGAACTAGTTCACCACCGATTGAGAGAGTCAATCAAACCCACCGGTTGAGAGAGTCAATCATTTTATTCATCCATTCCACCCATTTTGGTCAAGTAAGAGAGCTTTTAAGCCAGTGCTTGTCCTCCATCAATCCATCGCTCAAGCTTCCGCTCCGGGGCTACATCATCTGGTATCAGAGCCGAAAGGTTCCTAATCAGGTGTTATCTATCCTTACCTTTCGGTTTTCATTTTATCTAGATTCATAGTTTTGTTTTATTTGCATCCTTAAAGAAAAAGCCATAAAAATTGTTTTCATTTTTCATCTATTTCATTCTTTGTTTTTGTTTTACATCTTAAATCAAAAAAAAAAATTTGTTTTGTGTTCTTGTTTTTGTTTTATAAAAACCAGAAAAAGTTTTAAAAAGAAAGAGGAGGATTTTTTTTTGTTATTTGATTCGATTTCTTAAACCAAAAGCTAAAAAAAAAGGTGTTATTTTCATATTAGTTTTGTGTCAATCCGAAATTTAAAAAAAAAAAAAAGTTTACATTTAAGTTTTTGTCATAATATCTTGTTTCTATTTCTGTTTCAAATTGTGTAGACTTTTTAAGAAAAAGGAAAGGTTGGATATACCAAATTTCCATTCTTTTACAATTCGAAATTTGAACTATTCCTTTGTGAGATCCCATTGATACTCTCTTGTTTAATTTTGTTTCAGGAAAAGAAGCATGGAAGATGCTGATCAAACTTGTATGGCTCAACTCCTTGAGGTTATTCAAACTATAGGAGAACGCATCACAAAGCTGGAACATTCTCAGCCTACCCAACAACAAGAATAGAATGGACTTGGGAATGCACCAGGAGCTACTTATGTGGAGCCTAAACCACCAGACCAACCTTGGAGAACAAGAACGACAAAGTCACATCCACCAAGGACTTCCCAACGAAAATCAGGGAGTGACTCAAGCCGTGCGACATTCCAAGCCACTACAAGTCAAAAGTCAGGTTAATTTGGGATGATGGATATTATTATTATGGACCTGAATTCTTTGTATATCCAAAAGGTAAAGCAAGCTATATAGATTGGGAAAGCAACATGGAAGAGTACTTTAGCTATTATTGTGTTCCTGATGAAGAGCGACTCCATATAGCACTTGGACAACTCACCAAAGAGGCTCTAAGATGGTGGAACAAAGAAGAGTATGAGAGATGGTACTACAAGGAGCCAAAGATCAGAACATGGGATGACTTAAAGTTGAGCATGTGGGAGAAGTATTGTTCACAGAACAAAACTACTTATCCACCGAAGAGATCATCAACTCCTAAACTTGTGCAAGATGCCAATAGCTCTCAAACAAAGTATCAAGGTAAGTTCTCTGTCTCTAAGAATACATTAGAACTAATGTGTTGTAAGTGTAAGAGCAGGGATCATGTTGCTAAGGACTGTCCAAGAAAGAGGACCACAACATCAAATGGTGAAAATCTAGTACCACAAGAGACCAAAGGAGGAGAAAAGCGACCAGCAGCCTCTAAACCATTTAATGAGTTTCCCATCTTCAGATTTGCACCAGTAGAACACACTCACGAAGTCTTGAAGGAGAAGCAAGAGTTGAGCACCAACTCATTGTCTAAATCGCAAGACATGCCAACACAAGGTAAGTGTTCTAACTTTGTGAATTCCAAAGAGCCAACATGTTATAGGTGCCATATGAGAGGACATTTTGCTACAAATTGTCCATCTAGAAAGTTGATCAAAGATATAACATCAGAGTTCAAATTGGAAATAACTGACACAAATGATAACTTTGTACAATCTGATATTTTAATTTCCAATTCAAGACTCATGCACTTGTCTTTGCCCAAGGATTTTGAATCAGGAACAAGATCAGGAGAAGAGCATAGAAGTCAGAATACACTACCAAACCTGATTTGTTCAAAGGCGGATGAGAAAGTCAAGTGGACAGCAGTGCCAACATCACGACCTGATCAAGTGATGCTACCAGCATCCATAGACGTCCCACACAAGGACACATCCCATGGTGACTGCCCTAAGAGAGCTAAGATCATATCTAGAGTAAGAGAGAGTCGCAGCCAAGTTGTTCAAGGGCACAGAGGACAGACCTTGTTACAAATTGCTAGCACCATCTCTGTGAGTTTAAGTATTTCCAGATCTATTATAGCTACTTCAAACACAGATATGATGCACTTGCTCTTAAGCATTGTTTCAGGTACAAGTACTACAAAGGAAGAACTGAGCAGGAAAGAGCATGAGCAACTCAAAGTCAGTATGGAAGATCAAAGACCAGAGAAACATGTTTTGTTGGTCAGGAAAGAAGATGAACATCTAATGATCACTAGCTCACAAGCTGACAATGTAAGTACAAGTATCATACAATCTGTTTTTACTACTCCAAGAATAGATATGATGCACTTGTTCTTTCCAATGAGCATCTCTACAGATATAAAGCACAAGGGAGAAGAGAGTGTGAAGAAAAGCTCAGAAACAGTCCTTACACCAAGTGTTCAGACTGTTCAAGGCATGAGAGAAGAGGAGAACATCAAGGAGAAACCTCCGGATCAGATCAAGAACATTCAACATGTTCTTCAAGTAAGCCATACCTTAACCAGCTTTGTTTCACTTACTCTTAAGTGTGTGCTACTGAAATTACTGGAACTAAAAGAAATTAAAGCTTACACAGATGTAATTCCTTGTGTAAAAACACCATTTATCGAGGAAATTGTTTCATCTTATCATAAGAAGCCCATAATCCACTTGTTTCTTGGCCAAGGTGATGAGATATTTGCAGGTCGTAAGGAGAGCATGAGCAAGATCAGCAAAGGAAACGTCACACCAGCTCAAAGAAGAGGAGCATTGCTATCCTATCTACTCAAAGAAGAACCACCGGATGCTCCACAACCCAACCGGAATCAAAATGATTCCCAAGGTAATCTTCTAAACCCTCATTCACTTCACTGGACTAACTTGACTTATCTATGTGCAGGTTATCAAGTTTTGAGGTCAAAACTTCTTGAAGAGGGAGGGTATGATGCGGTCATCAGAACCAGATCAAACCAGGCGCTCACTGACTCAATCGCTAACTCAACCACTACGTCAAGCAGCGCAAGGAGACCAAGAGAAGTCAAGGCCACAATGAGTTCTGATCCAACAAAAGGCATAGGATTGATTATACATCCAACAATCAATCCTAAGAAGACATATGACCCAGGAGGAATCATAACACATGTAGAAGAGATTATGGAGCCGAGAAGATCCAACAAGGCGTATGAGCTTATCTTAGCTCAAGTGGAGACCAAGGTCAAGACATCTAGCTCAGCTCATCATCAGCATGCCACTAAGAAGAGTCATCCCCAAAAGATGACACAAGAAGAAGATACCAAAAAGGAGCTAACCATATGTAACATCACAGCTAGCTCAGGAAGTAGCATCGGCACTAGCTCAGCAGACTTGCCATATATGGAAGCATTCACATTTGGAAGGTCAATTCAGCACCAAACGTTTACCTATCAAAACTACAGTGTATTGAGCTCCTTTCCATCAAGTCTAGACGTCCCCAGCTGCACAAGACCACACAAGATTCTCCATAACTTCAAGAAGTCATACTTACCATTTTTGGAGAAGAAAGAGATCAAACACCAACGGCTTCTTTCCAAGAATGCAAGCTGCGAGTTATTTGTCAATCAAGCTGTTCCAAGGATCCTCACTTATCCCTTAAAGCCATCCAGATACAAGGAAATCATCAAGAGCTTGGATTCTTGCCATTTTCAGCCTAACGGCTAGTTTCTCATTAAGTCTCGATTTCTTTATGATTTTTAGTCAATAGGACCGTTTGTAAAGAGCCTATAAAGGCATAGTTTAACTCATTGTATTATTCACCTTTCAACCTTTCAATCAAAGTATTATTCAGTTTCTTCAAAGAGTGTTCTTTGTTAAGATCTTTTGTCTTAGGATTCATTTGAGTGATTCAATTGTTTCCAAGGATTATCGGATTAGATTTGCTTGTGTGACTCAAGCAGAACTAGTTCACCACCGATTGAGAGAGTCAATCAAACCCACCGGTTGAGAGAGTCAATCATTTTATTCATCCATTCCACCCATTTCGGTCAAGTAAGAGAGCTTTTAAGCCAGTGCTTGTCCTCCATCAATCCATCGCTCAAGCTTCCGCTCCGGGGCTACATCATCTTTTCAACTCACTCAAGAAATGATCTCTCATAATCGAACCCATCAAATGAAAATCAAAAACCCATCCCAAGTCATATCCTAGATCTAGCCAATCAATGCAATTGGCACATGGAAGTGAGTTCTTGTCGTTCTCCTATCAATTCAAAAGTTTGCACAAGTTTGGATTATCAACAAGAGGCATCACTCAAAAAATAACAAGGGGAAAATAACAATGGGCTAAGGTTCGAGGTGTGGGTACCATTAATGATGTAAATGGCCAATCAATTCTTGTAAGAATGTCAAAAGGAATAAGCAAGCATGATTGATTTTAGAGTTACAATTGGTGAGAAATCTAAGTTCCAAGAGAGAGTAATTGAAAGTTCAAATTAAGTTCAAGTTCAATAGAATTGTGTTACAATGGGTGACATGTATCAATAATGAGATCTAACTTTCAAGCTAGTGAGATCCAAACATGGTGCATCCTTAACTTCAAATTCACTCAAATGCAATTACAACTCCTAAAGAGGGCATTAATTCAAGCACATGAGTTGACACTTGATATATCATGGTTTTTACCCATTTTATGCCATGATATAGATGTCTTTTTAGTGTCTTTTGTGTTCTTTTTAGTATGTTTTCAGGTTTAGACACATCTGGAGCCTAATTGGACGTTTTGGGAGCATTTGGAGCAATTCTGCACTATTTAGAGACTTCACAGAGTTCACTGGCTGCATTTTCGCAGTGCAACGATCGTTGCAGTCTGTGCAACTGTCGTTGCAGTTCTGCGCCCAAAAATCTGCATTTTGGAGAAATTACAGTTTTTGCCCAGAAACTTCCCAGACTTGCAAAAAGGCCCCCAGCCGACTTTAGACCATTATATAAGAGTTTTTAAGCCATTGTTTAGGCTACGCTTTTCTTAAGTCTTATTTTATTTTCAGAGAGCCTTAGGGGCTGATCTTGCTCTCGAAAGAGAGAGGATTTCGAACCCCAGTTCTTTATTTGATTTTATATTATTTGGTTTTCTATTCAAGATGTTTTCTGTTTCGATGAACATGTCTGAGTAGTTTACCTGTTAGGTTGAAGGATTCTCATTAGGGATTTCAGAGAATTATAGTTTAAATCAATCTGTAGAGATTTATATCTGCTAGTTCTTTATCTAAGTTGTTCTTAATGCTAAATCTGAAGTAGCTAATCAGAGTTATGATGTTAGGTTGATTAATTCAGCGGAAGTTGGTTAATTTAACTAGAAAGAACTTAGATAAGCAATTAAACTGTTCGCAAACGGAAGTTTGGTTCAGGTTAATTGTGAACATATCAAACTTGGAATTAAAGCTGGTTTAATCTGTTAGTTCTCGCAAACGAAAGTTTGGTTTGCTGCACTTAGACTTAGAGAATTATCGCAAAGGAATTTGGTTAATTCTATATCAGTGTTTGAGTTCTAGAATAGTTATTGATTGGATCTAGATAGATTGATTGCTTGCGTTCCTGATTTCCTGAGAACTCCTGAAACCTAACGCTTCGCTTCCTTGCTCACAACTCGCTTGATTTACTTTTCTGCTTGCTTTAGTTTCTCATTGCTTTCCCCTAGTTTAATCTTAATAGTTTTTAATCTATCGTTGACCGGAGTCCCTGTGGATTCGATACCCTAAGTACTACAACTACATCACTGTGCACTTGCAGTTAGTATAGGGTTAAAACTACACCTATCAAGTTTTTGGCGCCGTTGCCGGGGACTCTTTTGAGTCCTCGATAGATTTGAACTTAGGGTTTAGACTAGGTTTTTCGTTTTTTATTTTTTGTTGCTAATTTTTTTCTTTTTTTGTTTCTGCGTTTCAGGTACGCCTGTAATCGCCTTGCATCGATCGACACCCCCTTAGTGTCGATCGTTGCATTCTCGAGCTTGCATCGATCGACGCTTGTCCTGCATCGATCGACACATATCATAAGGAAGATGTCTTGTTTTCTCAATCCAGGGATTGATAACTCGCAGATAACTTGGTTAAAGAGCAAAGTAGAGTCTCTGCATAGTCTTGTACTTGAAAAGTATGGGCAAAAAGCTATCAACTGCATTGGAGGGAATAAATTCTACAGTCAGGAATCAGCTTTTCAGGGACCTTTCCAGCAACAGGGCAACGCCTTCTCGAGGAACTGTGGTGTTTCTTCTTACCAAGCACCGCCTGCACCTACAGCTCATGAGAGCAGAATAGAAATCATGATAGAGCAGTATCTTGAGAGGCAACAACAGATCAATGTGTCACACCACTCAAAGATGGATGCATTGTATAAAGATCTGAATGAGAAGCTCGAATCTTTGAGCACACATATGGAGGAGCTGGATGCAGCAATAGAAAGGCGAAATGAAGCTAGGGAAGCTGAACAGCACAGATCCATCAAAGTTGTGACCTTAAGGGATGAGATTAAGTTGCTAGATGAAGAAGAGAGCATAATCTCGGATTTTCTGGATGAATATTGTCTGCCTGATACATGCATCGATCGACACCCCCTATGTGTCGGTCGACCCGCCGTTCTGACGGCAATTTCGAGTTCTTTCGAGAAACAGAATCGCCTTGCATCGATCGACACACATTATGCAACGATCGATGCAGAACGCACACATGTCCAGAAACCTGCAACAGTGCCAGAACGAGCTTACAAGCCCCGAGTGCCATATCCTAAGGTTCCTAAACCTTCCAGACAAGAGCTAGAAGTGGCTAACTGCATAAAAGTGATGGATAATAAGGTGAATAAAACACCACCAGTTGAAACTTTGCGAGTTCATGCAAAGAAGATGATCTCCACTGAAGGTGATCTGAAAGAAGAAGTTCAGATTGGTGGAACTACAGTATCTGATAGTGGAAAGAAGAAGATGGCAGTTCCTCTTGAACCTGCTCTAACATCTTCAGTACCTGCAACTGCTCATAAGCAGAAAGCCCCAAACATCAGATCTGCACCAAAGGTAAGATATAAATCACATAAGCTTAAACCTCCTGACCGCATTGTTTTGAATGCAGGGAAACGCAGTAGACCGCCCAAGCTTCGCTCCCGCCCTGATTCTGATTTCTCTTTCCTTGGAAAGCCCCATGATCATAATGCCTATACACCTCCTTGGATGAAGAGATATGCACAGAGACACTCAAAGTCTCTGTTGAAACCGCCTTGAATTAAATCTCTTCCAATAGTCAAGCTAATGACTAAAAACAAGCGCTGAGTGGGAGGCAACCCACTGTTAGGTTCGTTTTTGTTTTTGTTTTCTTTCGTTTTGATTTGGTATTTTTAATTTTTCTGTTTAAGTGTGTTCAGAGCTGAGGGAAACAGGAATAATCGCATTGCATCGATCGACACACCTAGTGCATCGGTCGATGCAGTCACGATTTGTGGTTTACCGATTCAATTGCGGTTCAGACATCGGTTATCTAAATAACCGCGAGCGATAACCGCCTTGCATCGATCGACACCCTTGTGGCATCGATCGACACAAGGCGACGACAGGTAAGTATTCTGCAACTTTTCGGTTTGTTCTTCAATTTGATTATTCTTTCACCGAGCTCATGCTTCGATTACACTGGGGACAGTGTAGTTTAAGTGTGGGGGAGGAAGCTACTGACGCACGCTTTTGTTTTCTTAGTTTTTCAAAATTTGTTTTATTGAGTCAAAATTTGTATGAAACTATGATTTTTCGAGGAAACTTTTCGCTTGAACAGGAACTAAGTGACCGTTGGACAGACTTGCAGAGCCTCTATGACTGTTAGAAAACCCATACACAGATCAGCCAACTGAGGACACCCGCATCACTTCAGGTATCAGAGGATCCTTTTACTGACTTCAATTTAATACTGACTTAGATTTCTCACCTAAGGGCTTGGTATACTTTGTGTCGGATTCCCTTGTTAGTTCTGACACAGCCTGTAAACCTGTCTTATTTAGTCCCCTTCTCCCCTTCTATAAAGTAAAAAAAAAAAAAAAAGATAATAAACTGAGGATGAGTTAGTAACTCCGAAGTGGTCATGGGAATGGTAGCAAACACTATTTTCTCTCATGTGATCCATGGAATGTGTCCAAAGTACACTCCATAACGGGAAGAACACTGATAAAAAAAATAAAATGATACCCAATGTGGGAAAAATCAGTTGTTAAAGAAGGGAAAGAGAAGAAAGGGACTAGAGAAAGATAGTATGGTGGTCTAGAGCTGATTAGGTAAGAATCCATGTGCCTTTAGATCGATACTCCTTAGGTGAGACCGCACTTAAATACTTGCAGAAGTCAGTAGGGTGAATTTGAATGCTTGAATGTGATTGTGGAGTTTA
Organism: Orychophragmus violaceus; assembly: GCA_030180135.1. Classification (NCBI taxonomy): domain Eukaryota; kingdom Viridiplantae; phylum Streptophyta; class Magnoliopsida; order Brassicales; family Brassicaceae; genus Orychophragmus; species Orychophragmus violaceus. The sequence goes on from CM058232.1 coordinate 10,637,363, forward strand.
CTTGGGACAGTTGCTAAGTGTGGGGGAAGTATATTGTGGTCTTGAGTTCTGTAGGGATGTTTTCAGTGGCTTACTAAGTGAATGTGATTGTGAAAGTTCCTAGGACGAAATGAGTTTCTGAGTTTTCAAACTTCTTTTCTTATGCTTTGGTTCTTTACTTGCTTGAGGACAAGCAAGAGCTAAGTGTGGGGGAGTTGATATATCATGGTTTTTACCCATTTTATGCCATGATATAGATGTCTTTTTAGTGTCTTTTGTGTTCTTTTTAGTATGTTTTCAGGTTTAGACACATCTGGAGCCTAATTGGACGTTTTGGGAGCATTTGGAGCAATTCTGCACTATTTAGAGACTTCACAGAGTTCACTGGCTGCATTTTCGCAGTGCAACGATCGTTGCAGTCTGTGCAACTGTCGTTGCAGTTCTGCGCCCAAAAATCTGCATTTTGGAGAAATTACAGTTTTTGCCCAGAAACTTCCCAGACTTGCAAAAAGGCCCCCAGCCGACTTTAGACCATTATATAAGAGTTTTTAAGCCATTGTTTAGGCTACGCTTTTCTTAAGTCTTATTTTATTTTCAGAGAGCCTTAGGGGCTGATCTTGCTCTCGAAAGAGAGAGGATTTCGAACCCCAGTTCTTTATTTGATTTTATATTATTTGGTTTTCTATTCAAGATGTTTTCTGTTTCGATGAACATGTCTGAGTAGTTTACCTGTTAGGTTGAAGGATTCTCATTAGGGATTTCAGAGAATTATAGTTTAAATCAATCTGTAGAGATTTATATCTGCTAGTTCTTTATCTAAGTTGTTCTTAATGCTAAATCTGAAGTAGCTAATCAGAGTTATGATGTTAGGTTGATTAATTCAGCGGAAGTTGGTTAATTTAACTAGAAAGAACTTAGATAAGCAATTAAACTGTTCGCAAACGGAAGTTTGGTTCAGGTTAATTGTGAACATATCAAACTTGGAATTAAAGCTGGTTTAATCTGTTAGTTCTCGCAAACGAAAGTTTGGTTTGCTGCACTTAGACTTAGAGAATTATCGCAAAGGAATTTGGTTAATTCTATATCAGTGTTTGAGTTCTAGAATAGTTATTGATTGGATCTAGATAGATTGATTGCTTGCGTTCCTGATTTCCTGAGAACTCCTGAAACCTAACGCTTCGCTTCCTTGCTCACAACTCGCTTGATTTACTTTTCTGCTTGCTTTAGTTTCTCATTGCTTTCCCCTAGTTTAATCTTAATAGTTTTTAATCTATCGTTGACCGGAGTCCCTGTGGATTCGATACCCTAAGTACTACAACTACATCACTGTGCACTTGCAGTTAGTATAGGGTTAAAACTACACCTATCAACACTCAAATGGAAGTTTCATCAAAACTCTTTATGCAAAATAAAATGCAATCCTAAGATGCTACTAGACAATCCTAAAGATGTTAAAGCATGACTCATTTTGTGAAAAAGTTTCAAAAAAATTCAAAATTTTAAGGATTTTCTATGCCTTAGATGGATGAATGATATTCAAGGAATGCAAAAAAAAAAAGGAAAATAAGATCACAACACACAACATTAGCAACTAGTCTCCTCCCCCAAACTTAAATCACGCAGTCCATTGTGTGAGAGAAGCAAGAGAAAGAGATCAAAGACTAAATCAAAAATGCAAAATCAAAAAGACAAAAGTTGGAATGTTACTTGGAGAGTGGAATGGAGAGGAGGAATGGGAGGTGGAGGCATCTTCGTATGTGGCATGAGACTTCCTCCAAACTTAGGCCATTGCATAGGCCTCATAATTCTTGGATTTGGCACTGAAGTCCCTTTTCTCAATCTCAAAACTCTTTTCCTTCTTACTTGCATTGACCTCAAAGCTCTCCAAAAGGATAAACATGAGAATTCCTCCCAAGTGAGCTTGTTTTAAGTCACTAAGCTTGACTATCCTTTCACTCTTTTTTTGTTAGGTATGTGGCATGATTTTGTATCACAGAGATCATACTCATCATAGAACTACCCCTTGAACTCCTTCATCCTTATCTCCTCAAAAGGGATCTTCTATGGATCATGAAAGCTTGGTGATATGGTGGAGACTATATCAAGGTAGTTGTGAAAGGGTTGAGCCATTGGAGATCCATCTTCTTCATCCTCCTTGAAGGATTCTTCATTGAGACCATCTTGTTTCTCCATAGGATTTCTTCCAATTGGCTTTTGCATGGGATTTGATTGCTTTGGCACTTCTTCCATGATTGAGAGCTCATCTGGTGTGTTCTCTTCCTTGATAACCTTGCACTCAACAACCAAACCATCTTAATAAGGTTCTTCCTCAACTCTCACAGCTTCTTTTACTCCTTCATTGTTTTCATTGGTTGAATTATCAATGATTGTCTCATCCTCATCCTCATCTTCATACCTTATCACAAGATCTTCACCAACAGTGCAAATAAGAAGCATTTCAAATTCCTTGATAGTCTCATCAGCTTCTTTCAAGAACTCATCTTGGATTTGAGCATTCTCCTCATGTGTTGGCTCAACAATTCTTGCATCTTGAGGCAAATGAGCAAAATCAGTGTTGATCATCCTTATGCTCTCACTGTACCTCTCTTGTCCTTCCAATGCCAACCTTGCCATGTTGAGAAGTTCTTCATCATATGAGATTTGAGAAGAGTGAGTTGATTCATGCTCATGCTCCATGTTCCAAGATTGGTATCCATCACCATATCCATATTGGTACTCATGAGAAGAGTACTCATTTGGAAGATCACCTTGGTAAGTGGATGTGCTTTCAAATCCCTGATGACTTGTAGGGTCCCAAGCCATCTCTCTTTCTTGAGCTTCTAGCATAGCCCTCAACATTGAAGCTATCTCTGAATCCATGCTCTCTTCTTTTTCATTGTACCTTGCAAAAAGAACAAACACTTGAAAGAGAGTTAATAACCACAAAAGTAAAAACAAAATAAAAGCTTAGTCTAAAGTAGAATATAAATCATAATGGCTATTGCTACACCTCCCAGGCAACAGAGCCAATTTGATGATAGACTTTTTCTAGGTTCTAGCTCAATTCCTCAAGTCTACTCGTGTCATTATAGTACTTAAGGTATCAATTCAGGGAGGCAAGAAGAAAAGCACATCAAGAATACAAGATACTACTCAAGCTAAGAAAATAGATAAAAATATAAGATTATCTAACAACCTAAACAACTAGAAAGCAAATAAAGCAAGCAAGACACTAAACAAACACTAAACAAAAAGACAAAGATAAAATAAGGATCTTGGGATGAGATTGTGGTGACTATATGGTCTAGAGACAATCAAGGAAGCTTCAATCAATCAAACAATGCTAAACAAGGCTATTGATCATTAATTAAGCTAAACTCATTCTCATGTTCATAACTACTATGCTAATCATGCAATCATTCCATTCTCATTTGCAAATGACAAGATAAGCATGCAAAAATATCCATCAAATACCATTTAGCAAAGCTAATCCTTAGGCTAAGAACATTAATCATTAGACTAATCCAATCTCTTGGCGCTAGTCCCTTTGTCTAATCCATAACCAAGATCAAATTCTCATTTGTGATTAAGAGATAAACAAGCAATGCAAACAAGTTCTCAATTCCAATAATCACCTTAGACAACTAATCTCTTAGGCTAAGAGTAAAATCCTCTAATTTAGTTCACTGGGACATTTTATCAAACACCTTGTGGGAAAGAAACATCCTAACATCTAGATTGGCAATCTCTTGAGAATCTAGCATAGAGCACACCAAATTAGAGAAGGATCATTCATAAATAAGTCATAAACATCATTAAGCATTCCATAAACCACCTAAATCAACCTCATCTACAAGACCCAAAAAGACTACTCTTTAATCTTCATTTCTCCCACAAACCCATAGAGATAGTATGTGATAACAAGATTAAAGAGAGATTAAGAAAACAAATTAAGAAGATATAAAGAAGTACTTAAATTCAACTCCAAATCAAAGATTAAAAGATTCAAATCCTAAAACAAAACTAAGGCTTAGGTAGCTTACGGTTTTTAATCCCTCAAAATGAGTATTTATAGTTGGGAGCCACGCAGTAGTATTTTCGTAAATAAAGTGGTCTGAAAATGGTCTTCGCAGGGAAACGTATCGGGTGCTTTTGGCCGATACAAGTGCCCGATAGATTCCTTGTGGAAAATGCGCTCCTTGGACTGCGAAATATATCGGTTGAATCTGCACGATATGTTCAGGCCGATAAAAACATGCAAAATGTATCGGTCTGTTTTCCCCGATACGCTAGGCCGATGGATTCTCTGGGATTACTTTTCTCCACCATTTGAGCTCCTCTTTGCTCCATAGTTTCTCTAAACCTTCAGGTCAACTTCAAATACCTACAAAGTTCAAGAAAACATTCTCAAGGACAACAAAACATGCAAGGATCCTAAGTCTAAATGCCTATAAATTTTAAATGCAAAAAACTTCAAAAAATAAACAAGTATGAATGCAAAATATGACTAAAATGTGGTCTAAATACAAAGCTAAATACATCAAAAATGTAATGATATTAGCAATCAGAAGACAATATACATTAATTTAATTGCCTAAAAATCACTAAACAATCTAAATATCAATTCTCATCAAAATGATTGATTCAGGAATGTAGTGGTCACGGATAAGTCGATGAGCTAATGAAACCATTGGGAGAAGAGTGTTCATTAATTATTTTATCCTAGCGGCTGCCAATAGACCACTGGAGTATTAAATAATTTTATGCTTGAGAAAATTTGATTTATGACGAAAGTGAAAATCAATAAACTACTACCACTTAATTAGTTATTGATATTTGGTGGAAATCAAGTTTCATCAAAATATGTTAACATTGGAAGAAATTGTTAACGTCAACTGTCATATAAGCCAGCTATAAGTTAAGATACGTGTATTTAGTACTTCTTCTTTTTTTTTGTCACTAACGTGTATTTAGTACTTCAAACAATAAATTTTGTGTAGCTTTAACATGTTTATTACTACGTGTATTTACATACTTCAAACAATGAGGCGTGGGCCCCAGAACCCATAGTGTAGTTGAGCCGGCCCTGACCATTCATGTAGTTTTAGTTGAGCCGGTCCTGACCATTCATGTAGTTTGATTTAATACTTCTTTCAACATAATGTATTACACACGTGAACGTATGGAATATGTGTTGATATGATGGAGGATGTCCCCCCCCCCCCCCCATTATTAATATATTTGTCTTTCAAATTGACGAACACTAACCAGACACTGCACTATCCTTACAAAAAATAATACTAATATAATAATCACGATGACATTGACAGAGTTTCTTAAATGGGAATGTACGGATTAGTAGAGTTTTCTTTGCACTATCATTCTTCACGGGTTTCTTCATTTGTCATTTATGAATAAAAACTGAGGGTTTCTTCATTCAGATGTCTATTGATGATTATTTTGAACAGGCTTGGTAATGATTATGAGAACCTCCAATTGTATTTTCTGGACTTAATTTCTAATTTAGACAGATATATTTATGCGCAGTAGCGAAACCAGAAAACAAATAATGAAACCTGATATACTATGGAAAAACATTAAACATAAAGACAGTTTTTAAACATTTTTATTAGGGGTGGGCACGGTGCAAATACCTGTTATTTTAGATATACTTGATATTTGACCAGGACCGATCAAGTAATGAAGTATCTTAACCCGTATTAGTATCACTACTAATGAACTGTTTTTGGTCCACAATCTACTAATAAACTAAATTTCAAAAATAATTTATAATTAAATTATTATAATTATAGTTCATTATTCATGATTTGGTTAAATTAAACTCCACATCGGTATTATTTAGCAATTTATGCATAAGTTATTGTATCACCCAAAATTTATTTAGCATGTTTCTTTTTATAAACTCAATGTTTTTGTTTAACATATTGAAGATAAAATCAACTATAAAATTTTTAGTATATTTGAAAAACATTTGAAATATATATATGCTTTTAATTTTAGTTTAGTTACAGGAGACATAAACATTCAGAAGAAGAAAAAAAATCAACTTTCAGCAATCCCTTAAACTTTTAACATACGCATGATCTTAAACTTTAGCAATAAGCTCATTTTAAGTGGTCAGATGTACTCATGTGGATTCTATTTAAAATGATCAAGTAATTGTTCTTAATTTGGATAGGTAAAGTGGGCTTGGATTATATGGGGGTCAATAGAAAAAACTTTAAATGGGGTCAAATATTATAAATTTTTAGAAACTCTTATAGATAACTAAAATTTGATAGTGTCAGCTGACCCCTTAACTCTCACATGCCTTCGCCCCTGTGTATGTGTATGCCAAACGTGCCGATTCCAAACTAGAAAATAGCTTGACAGAAAATGCCAATCATGAACCTCGTGTAAGTGAACCTAGCTCCGACATGATGATTCCCAACTACTCGTTAGAAAATGGCAATCATGAATACCTCGTACGTACGTGTAGGTGAACCTCCGACATGACGAGACCCAACTTCCTCGTTAGAAAATAGTTTGTGTTTTTTTTAAACCAAAAATAAAAATAGCTTGTTGAAAGCTTGACTATGCCAATCTATACTCCAAATTAACTAACAACTTTAAAACAGGTAAATAAAAACAAGAATAATTACTTTACGAAAATGTAATAACTAATAAGTAATGTGAGAATAGCTTTTTTATAAGAAAGACAAAAAAAAGAGTCCACAGTTACATATTTATAAACTTATAGATACTGGTGTATGTCTAAATCCTAGATTTGCTCCGTAAAGTATATATATCTAGTTTTCAACATATAAACTATAATTAAGTCGAAACTATATTTAATAAGAATATATATATATATATATATATATATATATAGAGAGAGAGAGAGAGAGAGAGAGAGAGAGAGAGAGAGAGAGAGAGAGAGAGAGAGAGAGAGAGAGAGAGAGAGAGAGAGAGAGAGAGAGAGAGAGAGAGAGAGAGAGAGATGTAAAAATATGCTCGATCGGGCCGGGGATCAGGGAGACAGCCTGTCTCAGACAGGTGGGTGTTAGTAATATTCTGGACAATGCGAGCAAGCTTGAAGAAGAGTTAGGTTTATTCTCAATGAATTTAATTAACTTTTGAGACAACGTCTTCTTTGCCTAATCCCAAGATCCCTAACCCTCACTATTTTAATTAATCACTCCGACTTAACTTGTTAGTTGGGACTAGGTAGTGAAGTATAAACTAGTACACACACAAAAAAAACACACACACATATGTATGTATATATATATATATATATATATATATATATATATATTGTGTAGCTACATATATATCGTCTAGATAACATAAAGTTGTAATAATATTTTTGCCATATGAATATTTTCATACAACAATTATTATATATCGTATGAAAATCTTTTTCCATAAGTATGAGTTATTTGTTGATCTATTAAGAAAGTTAACGTGCAAGTATTTTTGCAGAATTCGTTTTAGTATTTTTGGAGCTAGATTTCGTACCAATTCTAATCGACAAAACTCCACTAACTTTAACATAACTATATATGAATTAAGGCATACGTTTCTTTAGCTCGAGTTGAGCCCAGCTGGTTTAATTTCTAAGACAAATCCACTTCGACAAAAATGAGCTCGCATGCGGAATTTGATCTACGAGTTATACGACCTAGAATATGGAACTAGAGGCTTTAGTTCTAGTGATTCTTCTCCCACTTATTTTTACATACGAAATCGCTCTAGAAGCTCTTGTAAAGGTCTTATTCGTGACCACCTTGTATACTTTTGTTGATTCAATATAAATACAATCATGAAAATTCAGTTCATTTAAATTTCTCTTGGATTACTTCATCAGAAAAAAATCACTCTTTGATATATCATATGATTTCTGAGGTCGATCCTGATTCTTTATCTAACTCAATTGAAAAAAACAATTGTTGTGGATTTCTAGATCAACAGTATCAAATTTTAGTAAAAAAAAAAATAGTTAGGACTTAGGGGTATTGTAGTTATATGGCGTATGATAGGTAACATGTTGTGGTGAGATATTTTTAGTGGTAAGAATACGGATACTTTTACGGTATGAGAATTTAAAGTGATAAAGGATGACTGAATAGTTAGATATTGAGAAATAATTGTACATAAATAGATGATACCGGTTTTAATACCACTGAACCTGCCTAATGGTGTATATATATATATATATTAACAAGACACGTTATTTAATTACTGCAGTGACAAGGAGTTGTAAATCACAAATCACAATCATACCATGGTAGTACAAACTAATTATAGTGTGAAATGAAATAAATACAACTCGATTAATTAACCATGTTAAAAAAATAAAAAGTAAAGATTTTTCAAACAAGGTGCTTCATATTCATATGTAGCTTATTCTGTAATTTTTGATACTTTAAAAGAAAGGTGATTTTAATTAATAACATATAATATAATAATTAGGTGAGTATTAAACTTAGTTTAAATTAATTATTTAGGTAAGGAAACAATGTTAAAAGTTAATGGTTCGATTGATGAACAAAAGCGGAACGGTTATTGATTATATTAGCTGTTAGTAAAAATAGTAAACAATTAAATAGTGCAAAACTGAGAGAGAAAGCTGTTAATGAAAGCTGTTAGTGAAAACTGTAGCAAAAAACTAAAAAAATCGTTTTTACTATAGTTTTTCATACAGTTTTTATGATTGGTAATATGTAAACGGTATAACTCTAACCTTTTTAATTTTTGGTTACCAATCTAACCAAAACTGATAATATCCTTATCGTTTTGTTTATTTACATAAAATAATTTCTGAAAACTATATTCAGGCAAACTGCAAACTGTTCATTGCCACAACAATGTTCACTGATGGAAAACAGTGTTCATTGATGAATGACGTTTTTCATTGGGAAAAAAAAAAATCATTGTTAATTGTGTTTGCATTATAATTTTAGTATATAACTATTTGATTAACACACTAACTAGTATTATAGTACCATAATTTTATATTTGTTGTTTTAGCTTTGTTAACAGACTACCAAATATATATAAAAAATAAAGAGAATTACGAACAAATAATTTTGGATAAGATTAATATATTTTTTTGTGGAAAAAAAACAATTTTGACCGAACTATTCACTAATAAAAAGATATGACAGTCCTTACTGACCCTATAATTCTCTTTATAGACATAGACCATATACTCATCTATAATCTATGAATAAAATAATAAAAACATGAAATGGATTCTCTACTAGGCATACTACATTGCTCTATAATAGTATTTCTCAGCAGAAATTCTCTCTCTCTCTCCTCTCTGACCTCTCTCTAAAAGAAAAGCGAAGCCGAGTGATTCACGATTCCGGTCGTCGGCGGAGCCGGCGACCGGGTTACTTTTGGGTCTGTTTGTATTATACTTTTGTTTTTTGTGTTTATCTTCCGGCAGAATCCGGATCCAATAATACCGATTAATATCGGTTTCCTTCTCCCGGTGTTTCTGCCGGATTTTGGTGTCTTCCGGGCTACTCCCGGATACGATCGTCCTCCCCGGCGCATCTTTGCTAGTCCTTCACCGATTTTCTTGGGTTTTGCTTGAGATTTTTTCAGATCTGTTAGGATTTAATTATCCGGATGCTCTTGGCCGTGCTCGTGTTCGCGGCGAGTTCACGGTGTAATAGGCGGACTTTCTTATGGTCCTGACCGGCGCTGGATCTCCTTAGCTCTGTCAGATCTCGGTGATTCTCGAAGCTGTCTCTTCTTTCTATGCGGTGATGTCTAGTATCTCTTCTGGTGGGCGGCTGATCGGCAAAGGTAAGCTCGTGTACTTGGTTCATCCTCCGTCTTCGGTGACCCGCGAAGTTTCCGACGCCGGAGCCGCATGGCGGATCAACTGCGGTGGTGACGCGTGTCTCCTTCTCATCGCCGCGTGGCGTGCTCTCCTTCCACTCGAGTTGAATGGACCGGATCATGGCCCGTTGTTGGCCCGTTTCATTTGTTTTAGTAAACCTTGTATGTTGGCTACCTTTTGTAATTTTGGCCCATTGGGCTCTTTTAATGAAATGCTCTAAGTTGACAAAAAAAAAAAAATACTACATTGCTCTATGATCAAATTATGTTTGGGGAAAAACCAAAAAAATACACCAACTGAACTCGTTTTTGCCGAAAAATACATAGACTTTGCGATAAGAACACATATCTTTACGATATTAGAGCAGCTCCATTGCAGAGACGCTGGTAAGTCTCTTAATCTGATTTTTTATTATTATTTTTTTTTTTTAAAGGCGAAAAAAAAAAAAAAAATCGACCAGTAGTAACTCGCCACGTGGCGAGACCAAGCTAGAGACGTATCTTAAACAAGGAATTGGAGATACGGTTTTTAAAAAAAAAAATGGGTCCCACGTGGGACCCACATTATTTTATTATTTTTTTTTAAGAGACCCATGGCTAAGAGACGCCGATGGATTTGCTCTTAGATGTTTAGATTTTTAGAATTTTTATTTTATCCAAATGATCTAAAACTAATTATTGTATAATAAATAATTTATTTTTTAAGGTTTAGGATTTAGTGTTTAGGATTTAGTCTTTAGAATTTAGGGTTTAGTATTTCTGATTTAGGGTTTGGGATAATGGTTTAGAGTTTAGGATTTATTGTTTAGGGTTTAGTTTTTAGGATTTAGTTTTTAGGATTCATGGTTTAGAGTTTAGTTTTTAGGGTTTAGTGTTTAGAGTTTAGTGCTTGGCTTTAGGGTTTAGTGTTTAGAGTTTAGTGTTTAGCTTTAGGGTTTTGTTTTTAGGGTTTAGAGTTTAGGGTTTGGGTTTAGAATTTAGGGTTTATGATTTAGGGTTTAGTTTTTAGGGTTTAGGGTTTGTGTCATGTTTAGGGTTTAGTTTTTAGGGTTTAGGTTCATGTTTAGGGTTTAGTTTTATAGTTTTGGGTTTGAGATCATGGTTTAGTTTTGAGAGTGGATTTAGTTTTTAAGATTTAGGATTTACATTTTAGTTTTTAGAGTTTTAGATTTAGTTTTTAAGTTTTAGAGTTAGAACTTAGAATTTAATGGGTCATGTTGGTAAAAAAATAATATTAACTATTTTGTTACATTTTGATTTGCATTATAATTGCAAGTTACCTACGATAATGAATGATATTAGTATTTTAGTGGGTTATATTGGTAACTTAAGTTAACTCCAACATTCAAAACAATTGTAGACCACACAATAAAATTAAGTTTGTAACCACACATTCTTTCTAAAGAACAACTTTATTTATTGTTATATTCATTTTCTTTGTCTAAATGTAGGAGTAATATAAAGAGGAAGTGGTGTATATATTTTCTCTAATCTTATTTCTACACTTTGAAGAATATTTACTTAATAAAATAGATATGGGGGTTTTTACACCAAAATGTCTTAAAATTGAATCGAAATAATCAATTCTATTTAATTAACATGATGACATTATTATTATATTAACTCAGATAGTATATTATATATATATATATGTTAAATTAGTGATCATTTTATAAAAAATTAAATATATGTTAACTCACTTATAATATATTATAAAAATTGATATAATTGTTTTAGATTTATCATATAATAAAAAAATTTATGTTTCTTAAAATATCATAGCATATAAACGATAAAACCTATATAAATTGTTGTGTTAACCTAGTTATTATATATAAAAATATGTGTTGTTACATAATTACTTGGGTTATGGTAATATATTACACATAATTATATCAATAACTCATAAATTTTTGGCAAGAAGCCGCTGACGCCGAGTCGGCTCCTATGCCGCTACGCTACCTATGCCCTGCTTGGTAGGGCTGAGATTATTATCCGGGATCCGGATCTGATCCGGTATCCGCTCCGGATCCGCTCCGAAAAAACGGATATTCGGAGTGTCGGATCCGAATCCGGATAGTAAAATCATGGATCCGTCGGAACCGGATCCGGATCCGGATAATAAAAATTTTCAGAATCGGATATCCGATATCCGTTTGTATTATATTATAATATTTTTATTATTATATATGTTATAGTAAACATCCTAAATTTATTTGTATTAACCATAAATTATGGAAACATAGAATTATATATGTACATAATGATAATGGATATGTACAAATGAGTGCTTAATGCGTGTAATCATTTTGGAAGTTAACGCTAGTTGCGATCATGTCATTTTCCTTAAACTAATTGTAATATTGTTTGTTAAGCTTGAAATTTTTGATGGGTAAAAAATCTAACCGTAATTTAAGCTGTTTTTTTTTCAGTCATATAAACACATATACAATTAATACAGAAGTTGACATGTATAATTCAGTCATATATTTTTTCGGTCATATAAACAGTCGTAATGCAGAATATAGATATGGACTTGAAGATACAATCTATTTTGCTTTTTATCTTATGTTACTTGATCTTTTGTTAGTTAAGCTATTTCTTTTTATCTCTTTCACAATGATCTTTTGCTACTATATCATCACATATGATCAGAAAAATGTAAACTCTAAAAAAATTAGTTAAATTCCATATCGGATCCAGATATCCGTGGATATCCGCGGATATCCGATATTATTACGGATACCCGAAAACTGGATATCCGGAATAAGAGGATCCGGATCCGGATCCGGATAATCATATTGCATATCCGGTGCAACCGGATCCGGATCCGGATACCTCAAAAAAACCGGATATCCGGATCCGTTCCAGGCCTACTGCTTGGTAACTTTTTTTATGATTAACTTTCTTTCTTGTTCTTTTTATTCTCGAATACTATCTATCCCGTGAAAGATTGTTCACTACCATACAAATTAACACTTTTCACCCAAGATACTGTTCATTCTCAACGTTGATCTCTTCTTCTTCCTTTTGAACAATGTTCTTCTTCTTCTTTCGTCTCAACTTTTTTTGGTGAGAGAGATACTTCAAAAGTGAATAGTGGTTGAGTAGAAATTTTTCTGTTTGGTTTTTTAAAGAGTAATACACTCATATTACTCAGAAAAAAAAATTAGATAAAAGGAAAAATAAAACATTTACAACCCACGTCAAAACTTTCGCTTTCACTAAGAAAAACGTACGTAGTAGCCTAGCTATGTATACATATAGCCATGACCCCTTAATACCCAGAGATGCTATGTATAAACTAAACATGCATTACGAAATCACATATCTCCCTCACTAGTAATAATCTTTTTCTCTTTATAAGTAGAGTCTCTATCACACACGAATAGAAGTATATGAGAATAAAAGGATGGGAAAGAGGAGAAGAACTGAGGAAGGAGAGAATCATCAAGAATACAAGAAAGGGTTGTGGACAGTTGAAGAAGACAACATTCTTAGGGACTATGTCTTTACTCATGGCCAAGGCCATTGGAACCGCATCGTCAGGAACACTGGTCACTCTCTCTCACCACTCAGACCATATATATTTTACTGATCTTTTGCTAGATCATATATATATATATATATATACCTTAACTTGATTTGGTATAAAATATTATAGGGTTGAAGAGGTGTGGAAAAAGCTGTAGACTGAGATGGATAAATTACTTGAACCCTAATCTGAATAAAGGCAAATTCACTGAACAAGAAGAAGACCTCATTATTCGTCTCCACAAGCTCCTCGGCAACAGGTACGTCTCTTTTTATATATAACATGTCTTCATGGATAGGTCTTTAGTATTATCCGCCATCATATCCGTTCTAAAATCTGGATATATGTGGGGGTTGGATCTGACTACTAAATATATTAAAATATTTCTAATATATATATTTTTTACATATTTATGTGTTTTTGTAAAAAATTAAATATACTTTATTTGCAGTCATATTTTCATAAAATATTTATTTTATTTTCAAAAAAATTATTTTATGAATATACTTAATTTTTTAACATTTTATATTTATTTTTAATTATTTTTAGTTAATCTATACAAATATCATGTTGTTTAGGCGGATATCTAAAAGCTCATTCCGATACGGAAAATAACTACATAGATCTGGGGGATCCAAATCCTGATCCATGCAGCTGCATGTTTTCGTACATATGCTTCAAGTCTTTAGATATGTGAAATACAACTCGTGTTAAACGTAAAAATAAAGAATTACAAAAGAATTTTATTTTCTTCAACTAACCTGACTGATGTGTTGGTATATTTTGTAAATTTTAATTGATGTTTTCCTGCAAAAATAAAATAAAATAAAGATGTTTTTCATCAGAAAATAAAATAATATTGATTTTTAAAAACTCATAATATGTTCAAATTTCTTTGAATAACTCCATTTGTTCCCTCTTTCACAGTTTTCTGTGTATATAATTATGAATCTATGCATTAGTAATGTATGAATGACATAAAATGTCAACAAAATGAATCATATACATGAATTGATCCAAGCTATACATCTACATGAATTATATAGGTGTTGTACATACATATAGATTATAATTCATGTTATATTATATGATTTAAGTATCTGATGATATTTTCTCCCCAAATATCCAGATGGTCTTTAATAGCTAAAAGAGTACCTGGAAGAACAGATAACCAAGTCAAGAATCACTGGAACACTCATCTTAGCAGAAAAGTTGTCGGAGATAATTCCTCCCCTGTCAAAACCACCGGAGAAAAAGACTCTGCACCGTCAATGGTCATCACCGCGGCCACAACTTCGTCTCATCATCATCAACAAGACAAGATCTGCGACAAGAGCTTCGACGGCCTCGAACCAGCTTCGTACGAGAATACACCAAAAGCGGGTTTGACGCAGAGCGACGTCGTAGTGGGAAATACTAATGATACGAGTCTCTACTTCCAAGAGAGAAACAACTTTGATAGCAGTAACGCTTTCTGGTTTAATGAAGACGAGCTTGATCTGAGTTCATTCACTCTGATGGATTTTTCTTCGGGTGATATTGGCTACTTCATCTAGTTTAATTATTGTTGCGTTTAGTTGTCTTAATTAATTCTGATTCACTAATAGATATAGACACGATCTACGAGCGAGTACTTCTTTATATTTCCCTCATAAAAATAATTAAATATGTTATCAATTTATGAGACAATGTAACGAATTATAAAAAGATGATGCCGTAAAGGACTAATTGGATTAATTGAAATCTTCCCGTAAATAAGAGACAGCGTACATGCCAAGAGATTCGCGATAATACCTTATCAATGAGAAATTAGTAGTTTTGTGGAGATAGTTTACGAGAAAAAAGGGAGTTTAAGAGCAGCTCCATTAGGGATTTTTAGGGAGGGTCTCTTAAAAAAATATAATAAAATATTGTGGGTCTCACGTGGGATCCACATGAACAGTTTAAAAACAGTTTCTTAAAATCCTTATATAAGGACCGTTTCTTACACGTGGCGTCTTCTCATTGGTCGATTTTTTTTTTAATTTTTTTTTGTCTGTCCGAAAAAAAAAAATTAAAATACAACTTTAAGAAACTCACTAAGGGTCCGCTGATGGACTTGCTCTAAGATATCTCACTGAAAAAAGGTTTTACGTTAGTCCATGCCTACTAGCCATAAGTCAAGTGTGGGCCAAATTATTTCCATCCAAAAACATGCACGATTTATGCAAGTTTAGGTCTAATCCCGAGACATACTGAAACTCATTTAGAACCTAAATAATAGCAATGAGAAAAGCTTCTGAACCGTCAAAGAAAACCGGTATCTCATCTGCTAAGGAGAGGTTAAAACAAGTCCTTGTTTCGTTACAAGCATTTACTCTGCGACTTCAAAGGTAAGAAAGTGGAGGCCAATTCTTGATCACATTTGTCTAGAGATTGATCCTGTGATGAAAATAATGCCAATTGTGTTGATAAGAAACACAAACAGTGTGTCATTGTCACTTTATCCTATAGAAGTTATAAAAGAGATAAAGAAGTTGACTTTTTGAGTAACGAAGTGGATTCAATGATTTCAGTTAGAAACGCATGTATGAGTTATGGTCTCCACGGACTTTTGGAAGCTACTCAGAAGAAATGGCAAAAGGGAATTTGAAAGTAGGAGAGGGAGGAATGTTAACAACTTAAAATGGAAAACCACACAAGACAATTACATTTTTGGCAAAAAAAAACAACTTCAAAAAATATTGTAGTAACGTTAGAGCAAGTCCAATGGGAGTCTTTAAGGGGGTTTCTTAAGAAAAATAATAATAAAATATTGTAGATCCCACGTGAATAGTTAAGAGACAGACTCTTAAAATCCTTAGTTAAGAACCCGTCTCTTCACTATTCATGTGACGTGGCGCATCCTGATTGGTTACTTTTTTTAATTTTTTTTTGTTTCATCCATAAAAAAAATTAAAATAATAATAATTTTTTTTTTTTAAGAACCCCAAAGAATAACACCATTGTATATGCTCTTAAAACTCATCTATAGTAACTACACTAATCTTTAATAATTATGTCGTCCAATTAGGAATGTGTACTTTCTAGAGTTACGAAATGGGGTACATAGTCTGTAGTCTATATATTAGGAATGTGTACTTTCTAGAGTTACGAAATGGGGTACATAGTCTGTAGTCTATATATATATAGATAATGGGCCTAGTCTAAGAGACAATTACTCTATCAAGAAAATATCATTCATTCGAAGTTAGTAGATAGCATTTATGTAGTAGCCCAGTTAGGAATGTACAACATACTCCCTTCGATTGATTTATTTGATGTTTTAGAGTTTTTGTTTTATTTCAAATTATTTGATATTATGTTTTTAATACATAATTTAGTTTTACAAGACATGGAAAATGCAAAAGATAAAAATATAGTTTTTAAGCATTATTTATTGTTATTTTTAATTAGTAATGTAAAAAAAAAAATCATAATATATGCATTCATGCAAAACATCAAATAAATTGAAACAGAAAGAATAATTTTTTTTCTTGAATACAATGGAATTTCGGGCTTTAGACCCAATAATATTTCACGAGTTCGGAATCAATTTTAGATAATCCAATTTAAAGATTAATCTTTCGTACAAAAGGAAATTTGAATCCGAAGCACAAAAAACCCAACCCATTTGTGTTACCACTATATCAACATAGTTACATATATGACCACTGATGGTTACATAATACAACAATTCTGTAGATGATAGCCCTAAGCCCCTAATCTAAGCGACAATGATTTTTATCAACTTTGCAGTTGGTAGATGGGCGTTTACGAAAATACTGTCCACTCCATTCTTTGTGAGAAAAATAAATATAAAGAAAATAGAGTACACTTGTCATTATATGATTTATGATGTCCATCTATATTCATTTACATTCGTGTTTCTATCATACATTATCTTCTTCTTTTTTTGTCAACGTAGAGGCTTTTGCATTAAAGTTCAAAAGGGCAAATACAACATGAGATACATAAAGGCCCAAACAGAGAAAATAGGGCAAATACAACATGAGATACATAAAGGCCCAAACAGAGAAAATAACTAAAAGCCCAATTCATAATTTAAGAGATAAGAAGAAGAAGGCCACGTGGACGCACAGTGGGGACGCCGGCATGCATCAACCGTCAGCAACGACGCCCAATCTCTGTCACTAGAAATACCCATGCTGCCGATCAACACATCCGTAAGAGATACCGTCGGAGAAGCACCGCGTAGAGGAGGAAGACAACTTCAATTGACTCACCGGAAATGCCATGCCGAAGAGGCTTCACCGCCGGCCGAATACATCATCGATTCGGCCATTTAATTCCCAAAGCAGAAGGTGGGACAAAGCTGTGAAGATATTAATCTAAGAACATGAAATCGCCAAGAGAGAGAATGAAAAGATCGGACTTCACGGCAGGGAGAAAACAGGGACAAGAGATCGCAAAGCTCCGATGTTAATCGGAAGAAAACTCAGAAGGGAGCAATCCGGTGGAACCAGAACCGAAACCTTATTCAAACATAAAACCGATCGAGATGAACAACAGTAGGATCGGCAAGACGAAACAGAAACTTTGGGGAAAAAAGATTACCAGCTCATAAGAGATGAAGATGAGAACAAAACTGAAATCAAGAAAAAAAAGAAAAAAAAAACTCAAAGATTAAACACCCATATTTACAGAGAAACCATGGCGATTCTCTCTCTGAAGGATATGATAGAGAGAAGAGAGAAAAGCCATGAGAATGCTTTGGCCTACGGAACTCCCTATCATACATTATCTTCCTCAACAAATAACCTCCAACTTGCAACTTTTTTTATATTTCTTACCATATTTTGACCTTTTAACTGCAACTATATTTACATCAAATCCTGCACCCAAATCAATACTATTAAAAAATTAGAGTTTGGCCATGGTACATAAATGTTATTTCCGAAAAGTGCCATTGATATTATTAGGATTTGTAACCTTCATTAAGGGTAAAACTGTAAAACAATTTATATTTGATTTATGAGTGATTTATTCATAATATCTTATAATATCTTTTGTTTTCCTTTTTCTAACCTAATCATATCTAACTTAATATTAAAATAAATTCAAAATTTAATAAAATAATAATTAATTTCGAAATTAATATTAAAATAAATATTATAAATTATCCTTAACTAAAATTTAACTTAAAGAAATAAAATCAAGCATAATTAAGTTATTAAATCAATTGGTACATATAATTATATAATTTAATACATAATTATTTTATAAATTATATAATTATTAAAATTAATAAATTATTATTAAAATAAGAAAATTTATACTATTAAAATAGGAAGGTTTTTTGAAACTAACATTTGCCTCATGTGTTATTTACAGGCCATGCCATTGAAAATTGGGCGTAAATATGTGGATTCATTAAGGGTATATAAGTCAATTGTATCGATCATAAATGTTTTACAAATGGGCGAGACCCGTTTATCGTCCGGATAAACACGCGGACTTTGTGTTTCAGTGGGCGATGCCAGTTTCTTTAGTAATTTAGACCCAATTCATGTGCAATATAGACCCGGTTTTAACAAGAAAATTCAATTAAAATCTTGTCCGTTGACTTCCACATATTTTTGGGCTTTAAATTATTGATTACATATTTCAACCTACAAATATACCTCAATGGGCGTACATATTACATACTTCTTGGCCATCATAAAAAATAGCTATCTACAAATTGATGTTTTTAACAATTACATTTTTTACGGGTTATTTCATCAAAATTATAAAATATTTAAAACTCTACAAAACGAGTTGATAATTAACTATTATAAGACGGATTGAAAAATATACTAAATATTATAAAATGGATAGAAATATATATCAATCATTATAAAAAATCTTGCATTTTATGTTATATGATTAAAAACGGGTTGAAATGTATTAACTATTATTAAACAGGTTAAAAATATATTAACTATTATAAAACGGGTTGAAATATATTATAAAATTTATTATAAAATTATTTAAACTACACTACTAATAGATTTTAAAATGTAATTTTTATACAAATGTAATGATTTCTTATTAATATTCATATGATTATATTTTCTAAATTAAGTTATAAAAATGATTGATATATAAAACAAACGTAAACTCGCGATTACTTTAAATAAAAAACATATAAATTAAAGTTTAAAAAACACATATATATTAAAATTTCTAAAAATCCATAATAACTAACTATCACGCGTAAAACAATATGAAGACAAAAAAAACAAAATATTTTATGGTCATGTTCTCGATAGGTAGTTATCACTATTTTATCATATTATATAATTAATAACAAGTTATGATTTATAACTTATAAAAATGATTTATGAAATATCAATATATAATAAATTTAAAATATATAAAGGAAATATGAACCCGCGTTCCTATAGCGCGGGTCAAAATCTAGTTATATCTTTAAAAAATACAACATCGTATGAAAATGATCAAACGTGTACAACCCCAGGTAAAAAATAATAATTTGAAGATGTAATTATTAAAATACACATCTACATCTTTTACAAGCTATGAGATATTGTAATACATTATTAGATACGATACGAATGTAAACTCGTGATTCTATTTTTCTTCTCAGAGAAAAATAAAAAAAGGCAAAAAAACTAAAATTTCGCCGAATAGATCCAAAGAGAGTTTGTTTTATCCATTATTGTTGTTGTTGTTGATCAGAAGGGATGAAAAGCTTGTCAGTATCTGTTGGAGAAAAGTCCAACAAGAAGATGTTGCCTGTACGGTAGATATGATTTTCTCTTGTCTTCTTCTTTCATTGCTTTGTTTCTCAAGTACAACTTCTCATGTGCTGATAAAACTTTCCCCTTCTTCTTCACCGTCGTCTCCTTGATCTTCGGAGATAAAGATGAACATGATTCGTCTCTGCTGTTAGTCGAACTTGACCAATTTAGGAATTTGAGAGATTGTTTCCCGTCGCTGTGACTTCTCTTGAGCAGATCTTTGATTCTCCATCCTCTCCTCGACCATGACGATGTCGTAGACGATCCTGTCGATTTGCTCTTTCTACAACCTCCGCTTGGAGACATCTCCGCTGTTGATCTCTCCGGCGTCCATGCCCTATAGATCTCGCTAGGGATCATGTCCAGCTCCTCTTCCTCGTCTGACGATGATGATGAATACGTCTGCGGTGGCGGCTGATTGTTGCGCTCACGTAGGAACAGATCTTTTAAAGGAGTCGCAACCTTTTCCACGGAGGCGGAGATGAGATTCTGATCGAAAACAGGGAATACTAATCCTATTCCACCGTCGCACGCCGACTCAAGATCCGTTTGGAGAATAGCAAACTCGAATTCTTCGTCTTCTCTCTCTTTATAATCGTCTCCGCCAACTCGTTCGGCGATCTCGCCAAGTCGATCGCCGGAGTAAGTGCTGAAACTAGGTGAAAAAGACGCCGTGGAGGCACTATAGTCACCATCATCTATCTTCTCCATTATTTTTGCTGAGGAAGCTTCTTACTCTCTAAATGAAAAGAGCGTGAGAGATAGATTGAGGTTTTGTTTAATGGTGTTTTTGTCATCTTCTGTAAACAGCCGTATATATAGGTGAAGCGGTTGGGGTTATGAGGTAGAAGCTTTAATGTGTCATTTGTATCGAACTATAGTCAAGCATTACGTGGACTTTCTAGAAGCGTATCCCGCTACTTGATCCGGAGGCTTTTCGGTGGAGATATTTTTAGTACATTTAAATCATTTCACAATGATGTATTTTGGCTAATAAACTATTTTATTTTAAAATAAATACCAAACACCAACTCAGTATTTTATATTGGAACGCAAATTGTATTGCTATGTTTAAACTGTTTTACTTAATATTTGTGTTTTGATTATGATCGGAAATGATTTATATTTTAGATTTAATGGTATTTTTGGTCATCTAATCATATTACAAATATTATCAGATCAAATTCAACTACCATTCTCGAGACTATGACAGACTGCTCTAGTAAAGTACTATGTCAATTTTGTTTCAATTAATATGCGGAAATTTCATTTTTAATCAAATTCCAGATTTCATGTAAAAACTTCAAACCCTTAATTATTGAACTAAAAAAATTTCCGTAGATTTAATCACAAACAATCATGGTGATTAATTGACAATAAAAATAATGAACGTGTGTAATACTGTAATGTATCTATCATTCAGACGAAATTTGTAGTTTTGGCAGAATTAGTAAATTGGTTAATTTTGATTATATATGATAAATATAAAGTTTATTTCAACTTTGTGTGATAAACAAAATTCATCAGTTATTAAATATCTATTTTCTAAATATCTTATCTATTAAAAAAGTCCTTTTTAGTACAGTGTACAATTTTTTTTAAAAAAATTATTTTTGTTTTATTATTTTAGTTTATTCAATATATAATAATAAAACTAACTTTAATTCTGTATTAGTTACAATTAAAGTGGGTAACAAAATCAAACCCATAATTTTTTATAACGATTTTTAGTTTTTAATAGTTATTTATAATTTTCTAAGTTAAATTCTTCATATATTTGGAATTGAAAATCGTCCAAATCCATTTCCTTAACATCCATTTAAATCCCTTTATCTAATCTATAAATTTAATGCATAAACTCTGTTATAATCACGTTTATAATATTGCTTTCCTAATATATTTTACACAAGATATTAACCAAAATTTTAATTTATTGACTAAATCTGAAATTGTTTTCAAATTAGTTTCAGAGTATTAAATTTAAACAATATTTAAATTCAAGTCTGTAAAAAACTACATAATAATTAGCTATCACACGTAAAACAATATGAAAACAAAAAAAAAACAAAATATATGATTATGTTCTTTTGGTAGTTAGCACCATCTTATCATATGATTTAATTAATAACAAAATCTAATTTAAGTTTTTATATAACTTCATTTATAAAATATTAATATATAATAAATTTTAAAATATATAAAAAAACATAAATTCGCGTTCCTGCAGCGCGGGATTAAAATCTAGTTGTTATGTTTAAATTATTTATTTAACATTTGTGTTTTGATTATGATCGGAAAGTTATATATATTTAGATTACTGGTATTTTTGGTCATCTAATCATATTACAAAAATTATCAGATCAAATGCAACTACCATTCACGAGACTGTGACAGACTGCTCTACTTAAGTACTATGTTAATTTAATTTCCATTAATATCCGGAAATTGCATTTTTAATCAAATACCAGATTTCATGTAAAAACTTCAAACCCTTAATTATTGAACCAAAAGATTTTCCGTAGATTTAAATGTAAATTTAATCACAAACAATCATGTTGATTAATTGACAATAAAAATAACGAACGTGTGTAATACTGTAATGTATCATTCAGACGAAATTTGTAGTTTTGGCAGAATTAGTAAATTGGTTAATTTTGATTATATATGATAAATATAAATTTTCTTTTAACTTTGTTTGATAAATATAATTCATCAGTTTTTTTTACTGAGAAAGGTAAACTACTGACAGGAAAAAAAGTTGCACGAAAGAAGAACAAATTACATAATATTTCCAACCATTTGAATTTGTACATTATATCATATGTTAGTGAATATATATAAGCCCAAATTGCGATTACTTAAATAGCCATGTTTAAGTAATATTATGTTTATATCTCTTAATTATTGATTTTCTTATGTGATGTATGTGTGTTTGACAAGTTTAATTGTAGTCCAAGCAGCCCATTATAAGGAAATGCATACGTAATTGCTGACAAAGCAAGAAGAAACATGAATCATGGCTGCTGCGTTGCATCAATTCATTTTCTATAATATTAAAACCCTTAGCTTCTCGAAAACGAAGGTTAGAAATAATTTCTTTTCTTTTGTTTCAATTTACTCACGCAAAAAAAAAATGTATAATTGAAAGCAATAGCTTCGACCCTGCGATAAAGAAATACGATATACGCATACATGTCCAATATACGTATAATACTTCTAGATGTCGTTGTCACTTTTCTTGACCATTTCTTATGAGCGAAGCTAACTTGACTTGAATCGCTATCAGAATCAAATCAAAGATTTTTACATTTTATTGTCTTCCACAGCTAGACCAAATCGTCACACTGTTATGTGCATTAAATGTTAATCAACTTTATAATTAGCGTAATTGTCAAATATCAAATGCTTCCTCAACTTATCTTACATAAAGAAAAGGGAAGACAATGTTGACGGAGGAAATAGTCATCTCTAAAATTGCGAGTGTTTCATACGAATCAAGTAATGAAATTGCTTATTATTTATTCTTACACAACTTTTGATTTAGTCACTATAATCGACTTTATATTCAACTGCAAAAGTATACCTACAAGTTTTTTTGTCTACCTGTTATTAAAAAGAATACAAAGTTCGGTTCAAGAGACTAAATACAAAATGTAGAAATCAACAGAATACCAGAAACATAGAATAAAAATTAAGTCCAAAAGAAAACCAAAATGCTAATGTTCTAACATTTTGATGAGAGTTGAAATTGGTAAGAAAACTTCTTCGAGAAGCACATACCTTTAAACGAAACCAACAATAAAAATTCTAGAAAATGAAAAAAATATATAGGAAACATGAAAATATCAAACTATCACCAACCTCTTTCTCTCTCCTCAAATCCTCTAGCTTCTCTCTAAAGTTCTTTACGAATCCGCCACTTTCCGGCCGTCGGTGATGACTTTGGTCACGCCGACAGCTCGGATTACTTTTGATTTTCCGTTTTGCTGCGGATTTCTCCGTCTTTATGCTTTGGTGATCTCCTACTATTTTGCCTTGTACCTATATATGGGTTTCACCGACTTGGTTTTTAAAGTTTTCCGTTGTGAATCCTTTATCGGATTCTTATCTCCGGGTTGGTCCGAATCTTATACGGCCTCTACTCCATGGCGGTTGAATCTAGTCGGCAAGCACCTCACTCATGCATCTCGGAATCTTGTCTGTGGGGAATATGTTTCGTCACCGTTGTTTTCTCCTCATGTTGTGGCGTGTTCAGATGGAGCCGGTTTGTTGATCGGAGCTATTTTCAGGTCAATCTATTTGGGCCTCAGCGGATATTTAGATCCCTAAAACTTGCGGCGATTTTGAGGCATGAAGTCTTGGATTCGGTGTTTTTCCGGCAACTATAAACATGGATCTTGGTCGGCAAAGCGATTTGACGATTTCCAAATTATCAGACGGTGCCTGTGGTCCGCGAATTTTCCGACGTCGTCTTACATGACAGAGTAAATGTATTGGTGACGTGTGTCCTCGAGTCACTGTATACATAGCTGTCATTCGGTGCAATCGAGTTGAATGGGCCCAATTTTGGACCACCAATCCATTTCGTTATAACACCTTATTCTTGTTATAATTGCTCTGTTAGTAATATTGCCTATTGGACCACTTACCTAATTTGCAATAATAGACGACAAAAAAAAATATAGGAAACGTGAAAATCTAGACTCTTATGGTTAAGTGGTAGAAAACCGGTCTTCGACGCTACTATGTTCCGGATTCGATCCTCCTACTTTACAAAACTACTTTGCAATTATTTCCGACATCTAGATAGATATAAACCTAAGATAAGAAAAACCTGCACAAACTAAAACCAAATACAAGGCGAATCTCTATTCTATATCTAATCTAAATTCTAACAAATTTAAATCTAAAATTCTATATTTTCAGGTGAAATTAGTTTTAGTAAAACTAGTAAACAAAATAACTAAAAATAACACTACTTATTCAACTAAATTAAAAACAGTAGAAAAATATTGGTTGAAAATTCAGTAGAAAACCTAATGCCCAACACTAAAGTATTACAACAAGTTTACAACATATAAAAGTAAATATATTTCAATTTAAATCCAAGATCAGCCATAAAATCCCTAAAACAGCTTTAGCTATAAACTAAACACACTCATTTTCTAGCATATTTACATATTCAGTCAGAAGAAGAAAACGAATCTAAGTTGCCTAAAACACGCAATCAATTCCAAGAATCTCTTCTCGACAAATTAGCCCTAAGGTGATGCAAAGTAAACTCAACTTGCACGGGAAGCTCGCCGGCAACTGCACTCGTCCTCGTTCCAGTCTCGGGCCGTTCTGTTCTCCTCTGTTGAACAATAATATCATGGTACATCGGTCTGAACTTGATCTGAAACGCCCTGTAAGAGAAATACGGCAAGAGAGCAGAGAACGCCACGAGGACAAGAGTGAGCCAACAGATGGGACTCGGTGCTGAGGTCTCGACAAGGACCTGAAACGCCGTGGTTGAGAATGTTGGAGGAAGAGAACCGTAGATCACAAGAAACAGATACCAAAACCCTATGCTTCCCCAAATGAAGCAATGTTGGATCCAAGTGAAGTAGTTTATCGAAATAGCCATTTGGCAGTTCACCGTCCATACCACGCAAGAGTACATTGTTACGCCAAGAACAGAGTAATCGACTACTTGGCCATCGATCCGGAAAGCTTGAGCCGCCATTGTGTTGATTGTGAGGAAGAAAATGATCATTGAGCTTATGATTCCGTTCAACATCCAACCGAGGATCCGTTCCCAGCTGAATAATATGTTCTGTACTCCTTCTTGGTATAGTAATGGATACTGCAGGAAACAAGGAAATCAAGAACCGCAAAGTGATTTGGTTTTTAATCAAGATAGAAAATGTTTACCTTGAGACAAAGACGAGCAGAGACATCTTGATCAAAGACTCCGAGGGCAATAACAGGTAGTGAAGTGAAGAAGACATTGTAGCACGACATGTACCAATCATTATAAGCCGGTTTTCCGGAGAAAGAAGCATAAGCTTCGTACCAAAACAGGGTGAATCCGAAAGTGAGATTCTTGTAGAAGAAGTAACATATCTGAGTTTCACAAGAGCTAATCAGAGTTCACCCTTACAATCGAGTAAATGAGTTCAGTTTTTAAACCGTCTTACCATCATTGCTATTCGTCTATAACACCAATGGCCGTGAACAAGTAACAAACGTTCCAGAAACCGAAACTGAGCAATCGCAAAATCACTAGCCATCACCGCCTGTAATAGAAAACTTCAGAGCTTTGTCCATTTCATGAGAGGTAAGCAAATCTGTTACCTGCATTCCTTCAGCACCACTTATACCGACTCCAATATCAGCTTCTTGAAGCATTCCAACATCATTTGCGCCATCTCCAATGGCTAACGTTGTTCTACCTGTCCCGCTTTTTACCAATCTTGTAACCTAACATATGTATATTCTATGCCTCTCAATCAGATTACTTCAATGTGAAAACAGAATGAAAAGTAGGGACATGAATCTCACGAGAGCCTTTTGTTTTGGTGAAGACCGGCAACATATAACAGAATTACATCGAGTCGCAAGTTCCAAGAACTCTTTCTCCAGCTTCTTGTCCAATGCAAAAGTTAAGGACTTTCCATCAATCACTAAACCAAACATTTCTGGTTTTTCATTGGCTGCAGTAGTTTTTGACATTCCTTCTCGTAACTGCTTTTTAATACTCTGAAAAGAAGCCTATTAACAAACAAAAATTCTCATCATTTTCCATAAACATATAAGGTTTTGAAAATTATGTGCAAGTAAAAAACAACAACCTTTGCAACAGCATCTTTGTCTCCTTGTTTTTCCAAAGCTTCAATGTCAGGTGAATCTAGTGTTATTAAAATCTTCTCCATGCCCTCTCTTAAGAGACTACACGCATATCTGTCAATAACATCACAGCTCAACACAGTTCAACTTTCACAGAAAAAATGATAATCAAGAGAAGAAGAAGTCTATATATACCCAATGTTTATTGCGGTTTCAGTCTTATCCCCGGTTAAAACCCATATCTTGACCCCAGCTTGAGATAACTTTTCAATACAATCTGGAACCTTTCCAACAACAAAAAAAAAAAAAAACAACAAAATTAAGTCTTAGAAGAACTAAGACAACCAAATTTCTTTTCTTTTTGTTTGTTATACTTACACCCTGCTGGAGTTTGTCTTCCACAGCAGTAGAGCCAAGAAGAATCAAATCCTTTTCAATCTTATCAGCAGCTGCATCAATTAAAGCATCTCTATCTTCAGTGACCAAAGTCTTTGCTTTCAGAAAATCCTCTTCCCAGTTTGCGTACTCGTCTTCATCGACTTCTCTGTATGTTATCACCAGAGTTCTTAAACCTGCCTCCGCATACCTCTTGATATGTTCCTTTGTCTCTCTCTCATTTTGGCGTCCGTGTTTCGCAAGTCTTTCAAACATTACACTGAACACACAAGAAACAAGAAGATATTCCCAATGAATCATATGCAATTATCTTAAAGATTTGAATTTCTCCAGAAAGAGAATAAGTATTAACTTGTCTGCTCCTTTCGAAAGCAATAGTAACCGGTCTTCTGGATTTCGCACAATAACTGACATTCTTTTGCGTGAACTGCTGAACTCTAGGACATGAAGCAGCTCATATACTCTGAACATTACCAAAAAAAAAAATTGATTACTTTAGAAAAGTTGTTACTCTCATGTTAGTCAAAAAGAAAGACTACTTTGAGCTTCTGATTACCTGTCTACTTTCTCTCCGGTCATGTGGTCAATTTCGTGCAAGGATATATTAGTTTGAGACCTTTCAAAGAACTCAAATCCAAGCTCTCTAGAAGCTATGACAAAAGCCGCTTCGTCAGGAGACTCAGCTTCATAAGTGATCTCTCCATTATCACTATTCACATCAGGGATAGCAGTATGGCAAATAGCTAATACCCGAAAGAACTTCTGTATGAGTTCTGCATTTGGTTGATTAATCCATTGCCCATCAACTATTCTCTCATCCCAGAAGTTAAAGCCTTTAACTGACTTTGTCGAATTCGCTTTTATCTCCTTAATAGAATCATCATCAGCTTCATCTTGAGGTCTCATACCCTTTTGCTTTCTCAAGGCCATCTCTACTTCTGTCATACCACGCCCGTAAGCAGTTCCAGCTATCGAACATTTCACAAACTCCATTGAGTTGCAAGTCAAAGTACCTGTTTTGTCTGAGAGAATTGTGTCGACTTGACCGAGTTCTTCATTGAGATTAGACGTCCTTGCACGGGCAGGCCTGTCTGTTTCCTCGTGGTACATTTCTTGGTCTTGGTTGATGAAAATACTCTGCAAGACCTTCACAACCTCAATAGAGACGTACAACGATATCGGTATTAAGTAACCGTATAGCATTAGAGCGGTCAAGAAATGAAAGAAAGCAGCAAGAACCGCTCTCTGTGGTTCATAGAAAACAGTAGTCTGGTCCGGTCTAAGATACCATCTCCTTAGCTTCCCGTTACCACTAATATCTCTACTCGTTATAATCCCAAAGAACACAGATCCAGTAAAGGCTATCACAATCAAGATACTGAAGAGAATGTAAATGATCTTGTCCATTTTTCTCTCAATCTTACTCCTCTTTGAAGGAGGATCAGTAGCATTCTGCATCACTTTAGTGTCATGGCCTGTGAAAACAACAACTCCGTGGATGTAATCAGTGTTCTTCAGCTTCGAGTCTCTCAAGAGTATCTGCTGAGGAGAGAGAGGATATTGTTTCCCTTGGAAGTGAAGTGTTCCTACAAAGGAATAGAGATGCTCATTGGGATCCTCGCATTTGATCACTCCTCTGAAGTTGTTGATCGAGTCTTCATCAGATGTGATCTCCAATGCGTGCTTTAGCTTCAGATTAGTTTCCCCGTCGAGGTTCATGGTTTCAACGTAACAAATCCCATCTTCATAGCTAGATGAAAGAAGAAGAAGATCAGCTGGAAAGTATTCATCTTTATGAACTTTCACAAGATCACCAACTCGGAGATTCTTCCACTTTGTTTCACCAAATGAGCCGTTCTTACCAAAGACTTCAACTTTCCTATTGTTAGCTTCAATGTCCTTATTACACGAAGACAAACAACCCATCAGAGATCATAATCTATAACACTTAGATGCAAGAATAAGAAAACATACTTGTTTCCTTCTCCTCAAATCTTCAACTCCTTCTTTGACCATTGTGGCACCGATCACAAACAAGAGCGGTGCGAGAACACTCGGGGCAGTGTAAGGAGCCAAAGGGCTAAACGAAACGAAAGCAACTACAAGAAAGTAAATATTTGCGACTCTTCTAAACTGCTCAAACAAAGACTTTGGGATGAAATTAGCAGCTGTGTACTTAGTGGTAGATACATAATTCCCTCTGTAATTAAGCTGAAGAGCTTCAGGATTATCAGGATCATTACAGAAGACAACTCTTGAGTAACCTTTTGAACCAATCTGAGAATGATCTTCTCTAGAGAAAGGCTTAAAACACTTGAAAGAATACAGTTTACTAAAACGCATCCCTTTATGTCTTCTCTCACCAGCCATCTTGAAAACAAAAACAAAGAAAGTTTAAATTCTGTTTCCTTAAAAAGACAATCAAGACTGAGTTCTCTGTTTCTCTACTTGTTTTCTAAAAACCCAGAATTGAAAAAACAACAGTCGTGATGAATCACGAAATCAATAGCCAATTGTAGAGTAGCTGAGGAGAAGCAGCTAGAAGAAACTAATTAAGAGAGGAAAATCTAGAAGCTGTACTGAACAGTAACTATCAATTCAATATAAAGAAACATATATTATAATTAAAAAAATAATCATTTGTCTGAAAGATCCCTTACTTGGTCCCAAATGATGCCAAGATCTAGTTCCTTGCAGATAGATTGAGAGAGAGATAACAAAACTAAAGCAAAGATCCTAAAGAGAAAGAGTGTGAGCTTGCTTCCGCTGATCAATAACTCAACTTTGCCTCTTTCGTAAGTAAACGACGAGACGAGAGCATTTGCCCAAATTTTCTCTATTTTTATTTTATTTTTAATTTCACTTTTCTTCTAACATTTTCCTTATGTGATTTTTTTTTTTGGTCGGTTTCCTTATGTGATTATCTTCTTATTTTCATTTTTCGTTTTGAAAAAAAAGTCCGTCTTTTTTGTTCTTTCCCCGTACGAACAATACCGTGAAGACCGATGACATTTGTCGGTCTTCGACTTGTCCCAACGTGACATTATGACACGTGACGATATCTTACGGTCTTCCTGATTAATTATTTGGAAGAAAAAAAAATGTAACGGTGTTGTTGGATATACATTATTTATTTCTAAAACGCGGCGCCTACAGCCGGAAAGTCGCCGGAATATCGCTCGTCGGCCTATGGCCGCCGCGATTTCGACCCATTCGGTTGAAAACTCGGTGACTTTGAAAAAATATCGATATTTGGCCATTTTAATGTGAAAATCGAGTGTTCTTGAACAGATCTAGTAATTTTGGATGTAAATTTAAGGAAAACGAAGAAAAAAAGTGAAGAAACGAAAAAATAAAAACCCAGCCGCCATTTTTAGGGTTTGCTCGCGACATAGGAGGAAGAAGATGAAGTGGAAATGACAGTTCTACCCTTCATTTAATGGTTTAAATAAAATATTCACCAAAATACGTTGCAATGGGCTCGAACCCAAGACGTCTTCGCTTTAACACAAGCGCTGAACCACCACCCTACCATGATAATTTATGTTTTATATCTTAAGAATTTAATATTTACACATATAGTTAAATATAGAAGTAAAAATTCCGCCCCGCGTAAATTCCGATTAATCCCCGATTATTCGTTAACTCGCTAGGCTCGTACCAACCACACGCACAACGCCCCGCGTAAATAGCTATCTTTTTTGGTCGGTTTCCTTATGTAATTCAGCATTTGCCCAAAATTAAAACCTGAATTAACACTAAAAATACCCAAAATTTGAACCCGAAAGGTCAATTAATTATCCGAAATGCAAATAACATACCTGAAATAACTAAAAATATCTGGAACTGATATCCGAAATGTCAACAAATTACCCAAAATGCAAATAAAATACATGAAATAACCAAAAAATATCCGGAATTGATATCCGAAATATCAATAAATTGCCCGAAATACCAATAAAATACTCAAAATGTCAATAAACTACATGAAATGTCGATAACACTAATACTATATGGGCAAATGTATATATATTCGAATATTTGGTTCTTTATTTCGGTTCTTGTGTAAGAACCGGAACCAAACCTATACTTGCGGTTTCCCAACATTAGGACCCATCGGATATTTTGGTCGGAACCAAAACTGGAACCAAACTGAAATTTTTGGTCGGTTCCGGTTCGGTTCTTCGGTTCCGTTTTTTTGCCCATGTCTAGTTTGCATGAAGCCGATTCATGGTTTCTTTGACACATGGACACGATGGTGACATCTGTCTTTTATTGCTTATCCTGAAAACGAAATTGGACCGTTTTCGTTCTTGGGCCATTGTTTAGCCCATTCGATGTGTACTCATTTTAATTTCTTCGGTTTTGTCTCCATGTAACAAGTACTATCCATTGGGTTCTTAATAAAAATGTTTGTCGCCAAAAAAAAAACTTTGAATATAACACAAAAGGCGCATGTAGTTGTGGTTGAATAGTAAAAAAAGATTTGGGAATATGTTAATAGTATTCTATCTCGGTTTGATATTTTTTTAATATAAAAATACAGTCATGTGAAAGAAAAAAAACATAGTTATGTGAAAATTTTGGTTTGGTTTGACACAAACAGTTTTATATAGTAGTTCACTAACTAGTAATTTGACTATCCTATGATATTAGTCGAAAAATAAAATTCAGGATAAACAATAGGGCTATTTAGGTAGAAAATACAAAATGAAGATGAAATTAATTAGACAGACATAATGTGATATATGGGCTATTTTATGGTTGTTGTCGGTAAGTGTTTTTTACATATATACCCTTAGCTCAAAATAATTCAGTGTTATATATTTTATCTTGTTACACATTAAATATTTATATTATTAGATAAGTATTTAAATATGTTGCTAACTTTATATTTAGCGTATCAAATGATAATAACATTTATAACCAGAACAATACAAATATTAGTGATTTTGCCAAATTGCTAAAATATCGAGCAATAAATTTAATGATGATTCTGCCGAAATTCCAAAATACTGAAAAATAAATCACAAGATTTCATTATAATAGGAGGTAAATATTGAAATGTATTGCTAACTTTATATTTAGCAAAGGTTCATATTGTTTTAAACATGTTAACATGATTGTTGTCATATAAATATGTAAACATGTATCTAAGTTTCTATCTATCACACTAATCAAATTATTAATTTCAAACCTTGATAAAGCTCTCGAGAGTCTCTCTAGGCCCTAGGTGTTTCAAATCACCATCATTGTGGAATCCCATGACTATATTTTGCTATAGGTTAATGTGAGAGACGAATTGATGGGTGTTGTTTTTGAAGCAGAAAAATTCATTACTGGATGATGTCTCAAAACCCTAGGGTTTGGCGAAGCAACAATTTTGGGGATTCTGGAACCGAGATGACATGCATCATCTTGTTTGTCGGAAAAATGACATGGGGAATCTCCAGATGTAGGAACAAATCTTCTTCGATTTTGTGAGGATTCATCAGGCAGATGAATTAGAAGAAAAAGCAGAGGATGAATTAGAAGAAGAAGAAGCATAGAAAGATATATAATTATTGATTTAATTATAACTTATGGATTTATCAGGAGGATGAATTAGAAAAAGAAGCAGAGGAAGAAACTAGAGAATGGAGACGACAACTATGAAGAGAGAAAATAGATAAGATCTGTAGAATATTAGGGGCAAATTGGTCTTAAAAATTAGTAACTTAAAAATCTACTTTTTCATTTATCTAATTATAGGTTCTTGTTTTCCCATACACCCAATTCATTGTAAACAATATGATGATACTTTAGAAGAAAACCCACTACATTAAGAAAATAAATATCTATTATATACTCCCTCCGTTTCATATTAAGTGTCGTTTTAGAGTTTAGTTTTTGTTTCATTATAAGTGTCGTTTTACATTTTTAATGCAAATTTTAACTCAATTTTCCAATTTTATCCTTATTCTTTTAGTTTAATAATAAGTGTGAACACATTATATATATAATTAATGAAGGGTAAAATAGAAAATTTAATTATTTTATTAATATGTGTGAAAAACCTTAAACGACACTTAATATGAAACGGAGGGAGTATTATTATTATAAATATCTTGTCCAAACCGACTTATTGATGTCGGTTTAGTCTTCTATATAAAGACATACACACACTAATAATAATTGAGTGATTCCTCCTTCTATCAAGCTCTCACGGCTCATACTTCTCTATCTCTTGACCATTTTTCTAATAAAGATATACATATATATACTCATATATATATACAAGTTCACCTTACGAAATAATTTCATAACACGTTATCAAGTATGACTTAGGTTTAATTATGACTAATTTATTTTACAAAAAATATATATGTTTTTTATATTTCCGTTGATATATTATTCTCGGAAAGATAGGCACTGCCTTCTCCGAACATATAGTTATGGTAGGCTATGCATTCACGATCATGATCACATGGTAGACTATGTCTCCTCAGATCATATTTATGGAGTGGTAGGTTAAGCCTCCTCCTTATCGGTATGGTATGCTATGCCTCACGATCTAATCACATGGTACACTATGTCTCCTCAGATCATATTTATGGAGTGGTAGGTTAAGCCTCCTCCTTAATCAAAATTATCGTTATGGTAGGCTATGCCTCAACAATCATGATCACATGGCAGATTGTGTCTCCTCAGATCATATTTATAAAGTGGTAGGTTAACCCTCATCTTTAATAAATTTTATGGAGTAAGAAGCCATGTCTCCTTCTTGAATTTATGGTAGGTGATGACTCCTCAATTATTCTAGTCTCGCTTTTTAAGTATGCATTTAAATATTGCATTTATATTTATGCGTTTAAATTTATGCATTTAAATTTATCATATTTCTTTTAAAAAATATCACATGGATGTAGTCGTTTTGAGATGATTCTTTAATTATGTTTTTATGTTTGATTTATATTAAATTATTTCTAGAGTGGAAGGTTATGTCTCCTCCTTAATCGAGTCGTAGGCTATGTCTCCTCTAAAACGACAACGAATAAAATGATATTTTTCACGTCACCACTTACATGATGGTTTAGATAATGAACCATCATGCTCGTCCAAATGGATTGCCTCAATTCTCAAAAGTTTCATTATCAAAAGTGAATGTCGTGCATTCAGTAATTGTAATAATTTTAGATGACGAGAATGCAGATACGGTAGAGTTCGTGTCGCTTATGAATAAGGTGGTGGACATGAACGTGGAAAGAGATTTCAGTCTCATAAATTAAATGAAAAATTGTGTAATGAAAACATAAACGAGAATGTTTGTTACAGTTTTGGCAAATTGGATATGTACATGTCGTATGCCAAAATGTTCAGTCAATCTGTATGGAAAATTACATAAGACAAGAGGAACATATTAAATCGATTTCATCTCGGTTGAATATTTTTTTTCTTTAATGGCCTATGTAATAAAACTCATATTGATTTCACAAGTTTCTTGTTGATAGGATCAACAAAGAACTTAGATCGATATGACATGATGTCATGAACTGGGATTCATGATGAAGATATCGGTCTGGCAGACAATGTTACAGTAGGCATTGTAGACAATATTTCTCATGTCTCGAAAAAAAATAAAGGACTCCGCTGAAAGCGTGAGTGTCATACTGGTAATGTCAAGGTCATGATAGGCCTGGATGAGCTGGTTTTCAATGCTAAAGGGAACCAAATCTTATATTTACCTTAAATCTACGGAATCTTGTTAAGTTTCAGAGATATATGCAGGGATAGATAATAAATAACATTGAAAATCTTTGCATTACATCGGAGGGGAAACATGCACTGGAAGAGTGCCAATAATGTCCTCCGGATTATAAATATGATTGAATTATATGGTTTTTCCAAATCACTATTTTTGGTTGAAATAATTCATTGCGTATGATGGTTTGATGAAAGTGAAATCCCCGCGTTTGGGGGAGGATTGATAGAATCACCAAATGATAACACCTAGTGTGTATACTCTTTGGCTTATCTTGATTCTCCTACTAATCACGCGAGGTGGAAGTTCAAAAAGGATCTAAAAAAGTAATGCATGACCAAAGTTGATTGTTTTGTTGATTATAGAATGGGATTCATTCGAGATGGATATTTTGGAAGAGTTATCATCTCGAGGGGGAGAATTAAAGAATCCCACATCGACAATAAGTTGATAATTTTGGTAAATTGAAATTCTAGATTTGATCACTCTTGTGATTTCATGTTAAGTAATTTGTCACTTATTGTATGTCGATAAGATAAAGTTATGCATACTGATGGTTATGTTCACACTCAAAATGAGCTTATTTATAAAGTAAATCCAAGGGATTGCAATGACCAATTATGGTGAAATTTAATCTTAATGTTTTAGCATGGAACATGCAGTTTTACATGTAATAATGATCATATATATAAAGCCAATGAGTTATAATAAATATATCTCACATGAGAAATGATTCATGGTTGGAGATCATATATTTCTTATTTTAAAATTTATGGGTGTGAGATATATGCTTTCCACACCGCATATAAGTAACATCCACAAAGGAAGAAACGTATAAGCTGGAGATGAATCTCGCTCTAATAATGTTGAGATATCACTCGGTGATGTGGTTGTAGTAAGATTTGCATATTATCATTGTGGTGAGAATTTTCTCCCATCATTATAAAGAGAATCATGAATAGTTAGAATCCTTGAACAAATAAATGTGAACTTGAGGATTAAAGTTTCAAAGGATCATTATTCAGATATATTGCAAATCTAATGTGAAAGCTGATGGATGAGATTTCATTGTGATCCTTGCACAAATATATAATGAACTTGATGTTCAAAGAAATCTCATATTCCAGCTGAGAATGCTCCTATAAGAGTAGTGTGTCTATGACACGTGAGAAACGTGATAGATCCCTTTGATTCCAAAGCTAAGGTAAATCCTCATAAGAAAAAGGAGCAAATGACTATTGAAAAGGGGATTAAACTCCCGAAGAGGAGTAATGAGACCGTTGTCATGGTTAATATAATAAGATCATGTACCTGAATGAAATCAATGATATTGATAAAGAGATCTCGATTAACCATGTCATTACGGGAAAATATGGACCAAAGACATATATGATTGTTGATAAAATGAATGATATAACGCGCATGAATCTCCGCTATGTAGTTAAGCGTAGAGAGAAAATGAAGATCACGAGTCTCCACTCTGAAGATGAGTGTGGAGAGACAATGAATATAATATGTCTCCGCTCTGAAGATGAGTGTGGAGAGAAAATGAATATTATGAGTCTCCGCTCCGAAGATGAGTGTAGAGAGAAAAATATTGGCCAAATGATACATGTTTCCGGAAACTTATGAAAAGTTATTGCAAGTTAATAAATATACTTTGGGGGGAGAAAAGGCTTTGGAGATACAAGATTGTCTTCAAGCATCCCAAGTAGGCCTGGGCGTTCGGGTATCCGTTCGGGTTCGGTTCGGATCTTTCGGGTTTTTGAGTTTTCGAGTCTAGGCATATAAGACCCATTCGGTTATTTTATAATTTCGGTTCGGTTCGGTTCCATTCGGGTTCGGTTCGGGTCTGGGTACCCGGAAAATCATAAAACAAAAATAAAATTTGGTTAACTTGAACAAAAAATTGTTAAATTTAGAGAAAATATAGCAAGAAATTTTGTATATTTCGTTTATTTTGGATATTTTAGCTATTTTGGTCTAAAACTAACCAATTTATTTTTGTTTGTAATTATAATTTTGTATAATTTTGTTATATTAAGTCTAAATATAACTAATATCTTGGATATATAATTGTAGTTCGGATATTTCGGGTACCTATTCGGTTCTCGGTTCGGGTCGGGTTCGGTTCCGGTTCTTCGGGTATAGAGGTTTAGGATCCATTCAGGTATTTTGCCGGTTCGGGTTCGGTTCCTCTTTTTCGGTTCGGATTCGGTTCGATATTTCGGTTCCGGGTTTTTTGCCCAGACCTAATCCCAAGTTATAAACCTTGTAAAAGGTGAACTATTTTAAATAAAAGGAATTCTTCTAGATGCAGAAAAGTATGATAATTCTATTAACTTCTCCCAACATGAAAAATTATGGGCTAGAAATAAAATAGAAGATAATGAGGGAATGTTCTTCTTTTCTGTATCCAAAGAACTTGAAAATGAAAATGATCCAGAACCAAGGTCCGTATCGGAGTGCCAGAAAAGGCCCGACTGGGAGAAATTGCAAATAGCCATCAAGAATGAATTACTCTCTCTCAATAAAATAAATGTGTTTGGACCTGTGATTATTACACCTAAAAATGTAATGCATGTCGGTGTAAATGGGTCTTTATGCGAACAAGAAATGAGAAAAACGAAGTCACAAGATATAAAGCACGACTTGTGGCACAAGGGTTTTTCTCAAAGACCGGGATTGATTATGATGAAACATATTCCCCGGTAATAGATGCAATCACATTTATGTACTTAATGAACCCAACAGCATCGAAAAACCTACAAATGTACCTCATAGATGTTGTGACTGCATATCTATATGGATCATATATATATATATATATATATATATATATATATATATATATATATATATATATATATATATATGAAAGTCCCAGAAGTATTGAGATTTAAGATCCTAGAAGAATCTGAGAAAATTTGTTCGGTCAAGTGACAGCGATCACTTTACGGATTAAAAGAAGGTTCAGAGACAGCAAGAAGATTGTTCAAAGAACAATCCGAACGCATGTGGTATAATCGCTTAAGCGAATTTTTGTTGAAGAAAGGATTTATAAATAATGTGATATGTCCTTGCGTATTTATAAGGAAATCCACATCAGAATTTGTGATCATTGTTGTTTATGTTGATGACTTGGATATCATTGGAACTCAAAATAAGTTATGATGCAATAACTCATATAAAAGAAGAGTTTTAAATGAAAGATCTTGGAAAAACAAAATTTTGTCTCGGACTCCAAATAGAGCTTTCCAAGATGGTATATTTGTGCATCAATCAAATTACACCGCAAGGGTGTTAAAACGCTTTAATATGGATAAAACAAATCCTTTGAGTACTCCAATGGTCAATAGATCGATTAATATTGACAAGGATTCATTTCGACCTTGTGAAGATAACGAAGAAATATTGGGTCTTGAAGTATTATATCAGTGTTATATGTGCACTTATGTATCTTGCAAATTGTATCAGACCAAATATAATATTTGTTACTAATTTGCTTGCAAGATACAGTTCATCTCCTACGCAGAGACATTGAACCGGGATAAAACATATCATTCGCTATCTCTGAGGTACGATTGACTTGGGATTATATTATCCTCAAAATTTTGCGCTTGTTCTAGTTGGTTTTGCAGAGACATAATATTTATCGGATCTGCATAAAGCTTGATCGCAAACCGGATACGTTTTCACAATGGGAACTGCGATTTCGTGGCGTTCTCAAAAGCAAACTATAGTTGCCACTTCTTCAAACTATGCAGAGACAATCGCGCTTCATAATAAATGTCGAGAATGTATATGGTTAAGATATATGACTCATCATATACAAGAAAGTAGCGGGATCGTCATGAACAAAGAACCAACGAAAGTATTTAAAGACAAGAACAAAGCATATTCCTCCAAGTAGACATCCAGTATATCCGTTCAAGCGACAATGCCGTAGACCTATTCACAAAGGCGCTTCCCACTACAACATTCAAAAAACATATTCAAAGTATCGGAATGTCAGAGAAAGTTTACGTCACTATACTATTTTTCTCTTGTCATGACTTTTATCCCAAAAAGTTTTTCCTTTACAAATTTTTTAACGAAACAATTTATAATATAAAATAGATATTTAATGAGGAGTGTTAAGAAAATAAATATCCACTATATATTATTACTATAAATATCTTGTCCAAACCGATTTATTGATGCGGTTTAGTCTTCTATATAAAGACATATACACACTAATGATAACTGAGTGATTCTTCCTTCTATCAATCTCTCACGTCTCACACTTCTCTATCTCTTGTCCATTTTTCTAATAAGTTTACCTTAAAAAATAATTTCATAACACACTATAGTATTTCGGTGTATTTTTACTGGACGGACAGGATATATTAAAAAAAAATTCGTTTTTAAAATTATATTTTGTGGGCTTTCAAATCTGTCAGAAGCCCATTAGACCCACTTGGTCTTTTGCACGTTGCTTCTCCTAGTTCGCACAATCTTCTCCTGCATGATAAGAGCTCCGTGAAACTTATCCTGAATGATTAATAAGTCCACTGTAATTTTGACACGTTGGACCTCTGTAATATAATATTGACTGTGTGACAGGCATGTCAAATATTTTAAACTATTTATCCGCACCTACCTCCGCAGATAGTGGTCATTCAAAAGGTGAGGAGCTCGTGTACATTTCGACTCGGGTCGGCTCAGTAGAAATTGGCTTATCTTTAGCGATTACTGTAATGTTTTTTATTGACCTACTGTTGTTAACATTTGAGAGTATTTCTGCGTTCAGAAAACTTGGATCGGACAAAGTTTTTGACCGATCGCATTATAACTCGTTTTCCCAGTGACAAAATGATTAATAAGCTGACTACTTTGAAGCGATGTTCAGATTAAAAAAATGGTGGGTTGGATTTGATACATACATATATCATTATTGAAATGTTAAGAATTGAAGATATATGATACTATTCAGATCCATGAATATATTCTATAATTCAATCTTAAAATTACAAACTACTACATTTTATATATTTTAAATGTTTGTGTTTTTCTATTAAAAAAAACTAGTCATGATTTTCTTAACATATCTTATAAAAAGACGGATTCATGGTGCAACACATTTCAGATTCGATTCAAATGCAGTACGTAATTATAACACTTTGTTTTGGATACCCACAAAAAATGGGTTTATGTTTTAGACCTATTTACATATTTAAAGAGAGGGTCTATCCGTAGCTAGGAAACTTTGATATACAAAACACAACCATAAAATACAGATTAGGAAATCGAGATTTTCGAATCTTCATTAACTTTTCTCTCTCGGACACGACTTTCGAAAAGAGCTAATTAGTCCAAAGTCAACCCAAAAGAAGAAAAGAAACTCTCTTACCCAAAGAATAATAGGAAGAACACCAACTTTTTGACACTGCTTCGTGAAAAGTCCTCTTTAACTAGAGGTCTCTCCGGCGTCCACCGGCCGACAAACTCCTTAACGTGGCAAAAGGTTTGTCTCAACGCCGGTAGCTACTCTGCACCACTCTACAACTACTTACAGTAAGCTGCTCCCCCACTTGCAAGCGTTTTACTCCGCCAGAAAAGACCAGAAACTTTGGAAGAACTCAAATAGAAAAGAGAGAAGAGATGGACCGCCGCTACACGTATGCTGAGAAAGGCAAAGGGATTCCTAACGAAAGTGATGGACCACGAAGAATCAGGATAAGAGCACCGGAGTTTGATACATCGGCACAGATCCGCGACAACAGACTGACTTTGATAGGTCGCCTAACAAACCCATCTGCTCAAAGCCTCTGGGACATGATTCCCTACTTGTCTAGAAGATGGAATCTGAAAGGGAAAGCTACAGGATCTGACCTTGGAAAAGGGTGCTTCCAGTTTCGCTTCGAGTTTGACGAAGATCTGAAGCAAGTCTTGGATAACCGCCCGTACCATTTTGCGCGTTGGATGATTATTATCCAGAAATGGGAACCAACAATCTCACCCAACTTCTCATCCCTCATCCCTTTCTGGATCCGCATAAAGGGGCTCCCGCTTCACTACTGGCAAGAAGACCTAGTCAAGAAAATCGGGGAAGAGATTGGCAGACTGGATGAGTTTGAAATAACAACAACGATGGCTAGAGTTAGAGTCACAGTGGATGGACTCCAACCACTGATCATGGAGTCAGTCGTTGAGTATGCAGATGGAGAAGAATCGCTCATAACACTGGAATACGAGAGACTTGGGAAACACTGCTCAAAATGCTTCAGACTCACTCATGAAGCAACAGACTACCCCATCCATGAGGCAAAGGCACTTGAAAGGAGACCTGAACCGGAAAACAGAAGAGACAAGCATGGAAACCTTTCACCTAGAAGAAGCAACCGCTACCACCAACCGACTGGATCTTTCAGAGAGAAGGAATACTTCCATAGCAAAAGAGACAAACAAGGTGGGCGATATGGACAAAGGGTTTCTGATCGACAAGGAAAAAGCTATGAAACATCTGAAGTAATGAAACAGAGGAAAGACAGAGCAAAGAAAATCACAAGAACCCACAGTGAATGGAGACCAACGGGTAATTTTATCCAGAGAAGTAGATATGAAGAGATGGAAACAGAAAACCCTCAAAGGAGAGACTTGTTGAGGCAAACACCTAACAAAAACAAGCAACTTACACTGGAAGGAAACAACACTCTCCAAAACATGGAAACCCAAAGATTGGGACCGTTTGGTAGATCCCCCATTTACTACAGAGGCCATTGCTCTGAGAGAACCAAATCACCGAGGGAAGAGATGGATCAGGAGGTTGACTCCAGGCCAAATACAACACCGCTGGAGAGGAACCTTGAAATAACAGACTTTCAACAAGCGCACAAAGTCCCATCGTTTGAAGAAGTAATGGAAGAACTGGAAGAAACTACCATGAGATACCTCGAATGCAAAGACCCAATAGAGAGAGCAGCAATAATCCATAGGATTCATGCAGGAGAAGAAAGAGGAATGATGAAGGAAACATCACTATCCATCATAGAAGTAGCACGAGAAAAAGCAAAAGTTACTCATGTGACTTACCGACTGAGAGATGAGGAGGATGAAATGGAGAATAATGAAGAAGAACTCAAGATGTACCATCTCCCTCCACTCCCAATTGATAAAGAATCAGGCACTTCAAGGCCAATAAAACCTCTTAAAGGAAACCCAAGTACTCCCCTGCATCTCAAAGGGGCCAGCATGAAGAAGCAAAGATTAATGATCCACCAAGGCTCGGCCAAAAAGAGAACAACACCTGCAAAATGAAACAGAAGAATGACGCTGGAAGTAAGGACACATGGACAAAATGAGAATGACCGATCCTGTTAAACCAGGCATCCCAAACAAACCAATCACCAGAAATAGCAAACAACAGTAACAAAACCAGAAAGGATTTTCGGGCACAGGACATCTCCGGTCCTTAGCGGTAGCAGCCTGGAACTGCTGTGGATTGGGAAACCCAGCAACGTTCCAAAGGCTGAAAGAGATTCAAGGAAAACAAGAGCCCAACATCCTGTTCTTGAGTGAAACAAAAAAACAGAATGCATTTGTATCTGAGAAACTGAAAGAGCTAAGGTTTGACAACTTTTGTATGGTCCCCCCTCAAGAAACTGCTAGTGGTGGTTTGGCTTTAGCATGGTCACATGACGTGGAAGTGGAAATTTTGGAACAGAATATGAACTTCATCGACACAAGTATAAAATTTAAGAAGGAATGCTTCTTTGCAACGTTTGACTATGGAGCACCTGAGAGAGAAAGAAGGAAAACAGTATGGTCAAATCTAAGTGACCTATCTAAGACCAGGACAGGAGCTTGGTATCTCACAGGAGACTTCAACAAGATCACCAACGAGAGCTAGAAACAAGGCGGTACCTTAAGACCTGAAGGATCTTTCTCAGATTTTAGGACCTTCATGTCTGAATGTGATCTTTTTTTTTTTTTTTGAGCAAAGTCTGAATGTGATCTTTTTGACCTGGAGTTCTCAGGAAACATGCTGTCATGGAGGGGAAAAAGAGGCAACCACTTGGTCTACTGTAGACTCGATAGAGAAATGGCCAACAGTGAATGGGTTGACAACTACCCCAGTGCTAGAAGAGAATACCTGAACTTTGCAGGTTCTGATTATAGGCCGCTGATAACTTACTTCGCATTGAATAAGAAAAAGAAGAAAAGGTTGTTCAGGTATGACAGAAGCCTCAGATCAAACAAGGAAGTAGTCAACCTGATAAAAAGGGCTTGGACAGGAGATGAAAGAGGATCGATCACGGAGAGAACCAATAGATGCAGGAAAGCCATAGATAAATGGAATAAGGATAAGCACAGAAACTGCAGGAAGCAAATTGAGAAAATAAAAAAGGAACTGGAGGAAGCAATGACAGAAGCTAACACACTGGATTAGAGAGTAGAAGAGTTGAATAAATCTCTGTGTGAAGCTTACAAGACTGTAGAAGCCTACTGGAGACAAAGAAGCAGATAGAATTGGCTAGCCCTAGGAGATAAGAACACAAGCTTCTTCTTTGCTGTCACCAGGGGAAGAAGAGCAATTAACAGATT
This sequence comes from Orychophragmus violaceus, assembly GCA_030180135.1. Taxonomy (NCBI): domain Eukaryota; kingdom Viridiplantae; phylum Streptophyta; class Magnoliopsida; order Brassicales; family Brassicaceae; genus Orychophragmus; species Orychophragmus violaceus. Next base: position 10,681,071 of record CM058232.1, read on the forward strand.
GTCAGTTATTGAAGATGACGAAGGGAAGGCTTACTTCGAAGATGACCAAATAACAGAAGTTATATCAACCTACCTTGAGAATCTGTTCACATCAAAGATGACTGATCCAACGGAAGTGGTAAATAGAGCTATCAGGAAAGTGATCAATGAAGAGACAAATGAGAAACTGATAGCAATTCCAACAGCTCTGGATATTAAAAAAGCCCTCTTCTCAATACACAAGGATAAGGCAACTGGGCCAGATGACTTTTCAGCCTGTTTTCATCAATCTAACTGGAATCATATCAAGGAGGAAATGATAGAGGAAATCCAGAGTTTCTTCAGAACAGGAAGACTACCTGCTGACATCAATCAAACCCACATCCGAATAATACCAAAGACGCTCAGCCCCAAAAACATCAAGGAGTACAAACCTTTATCACTCTGCAACGTATACTACAAAGTTTACTCCAAGATCCTTACACGCAAGCTGCAAAAAGTGCTAAATGGAGTAATTGCAGAGAACCAGTTTGTTCCTAAGAGAATGATTACAGACAATGTGTTAATCACACATGACGTACTCCACTACCTGAAGAACTCCAAAGCAACTAAAAGATGCACCATGGCAATAAAGACTGACATGAGCAAGGCGTATGATCGCCTAGAATGGAGCTTTATTGAGAAGGTTTTGAGCAGAATGGGCTTCCATCCAAAGCTAATCAACTGGATCATGCAGTGTGTTACAACAGTGACATATTCCTTCCTTATCAATGGAGAAGCAAGAGGAAAGGTGGTACCATCTAGAGGAATTAGACAGGGAGACCCTTTGTCTCCCTTTCTATTTATAATCTGCAGTGAAGTTATAAGTGGCCTATGTAACAAGGCTGAGAAAGATGGTCAACTAGTTGGGATCAAAGTGGCAACAAACAGTCCAAGAGTCAACCACCTCCTATTTGCTGATGATACTATGTTTTTCATCAAGACTGAAGAGAAACGTTTTGAAACACTAGTCAACATTATTGCAGACTAGGAAAGAGTCTCAGGGCAGAAGATTAATAAAGACAAGTCTTCAGTAACTTTCTCCTCAAAAACAAGTCAAGAAATCAAAGAAAGGGTAAAAGAGCAAATAGGAATAACAAAAGAAGGAGGGAAAGGAAAATACCTTGGGCTTCCTGAGCTGTGTGGGAGGAAGAAGAAAGGCCTTTTTGCAGCCATAGTTGACATGATCAAGCAAAAAGCCTCCAGCTGGTCCTCCTCTAGATTATCAAGTGCTGGGAAGATGGTCATGCTAAAGTCTATTTTATCTGCTATCCCCTCTTACACAATGACAAGCTTCAAGATACCCATCAGCCTTTGCAAGCCTATCCAGTCAGCCTTAACACGCTTCTGGTGGGACAATGATACTGAAAAGAAGAAACTATGTTGGGTTTCTTGGAAGCAACTAGCCAAATCTAAAAAGCAAGGAGGAATCAGCTTCCGAGAGGTCATTATGTTCAATGAACCACTGCTGGCTAAAACAAGTTGGAGAATGCTAAGAGAACCAAATAACATTATATCCGAAGTGTTGTGGCTGGGAGAGAACTAATCAAGAAGAAAATAGGACACGCAATAGGCAATGGAAAATGTACTAGTGTCTGGTATGATAGTTGGTGCTTCAATGGAGATAGCAATGCAATTATAGGACCAGCAACTGAAGCATCAAAGGACTGGAAAGTGCAAGACCTGATGGTTAGAGACTCATTAGTTTGGGAAAAAGAGAAAGTAATGAACATGTTCCCACAATGCTGGCAAAGGATCCTCTGCATCCAGCCAAGTCGAACAGGAGATGAAGACCAATATGTGTGGAGAGGAAAAAAGGATGGAATCTACACCACAAGGTCAGGGTATCACTCGGAAATGGAGGAGGCCTCACAGGAAGACCCATCTCACCACCTAGCCAGCGAGTTCAACTGGATCAAAGAGGTCTGGAGTGTCAAAACTCTACCGAAAATTAGGATATTCCTGTGGAATCTTACGAGAGGGGTTCTTCCAGTTTGATCAAACCTCCTTAAACGACAAATCAGAACCTCTGGAGAATGCATTAGATGTAAGAAGGAGGAGACAACCAACTGAAGGAATTTCTAGCAGATCCTAATCCAATTAGGCAATCCTGGTCTGAATTCCAAGCCTAGGATCTAAGGTTCATGTTATTGAATCTATGGGATCTCAGATTTACCTGGTGATTAGCAGCGGAAGATTTGCAGATAATCGAGATCACGAAGCACCTCAAACGCTGTGCCTCTACTGGTATCCACACGCACACAAACTGAACAGGAGGGATGCTAGTGCCTGTAAGAGATCTAATCTCTAGAGAGGTTTCTCTTCTAGTTCTGGTGGCTGTGAATTAGGTTAGGATCGAGTTTAAGTCGACCATATATCTTATATATGTCGACTTAAACCACAACGGAATTAACCAACGATTAAACCGAATTAATCTGGTAATCCGCGAGTCGTGTCGACCGACACACTCTCTGTGTCGATCGACACTGTCGATCTGTGTCGATCGACACTGTCGATCTGTGTCGACCGACACACTTATTGTGTCGATCGACACTGTCCAAAAACTTTGTATTGAATGCATATCAAATATGCATTCACCCGATCATTACATTAATGATCAACCTCATATACTACGTCCAGTTTGCTTAGGTGTGTGACCCTGTAGGATCATATAACACTAGCAATAAGTTCTAAACTCATTGATCATAAGTGGCTTCTAGCAAAGCATTACGACTACCTAGTGTCATATGATTGTCTCATCTCGACGATACGACTTTCACTTAGAGTAAGCACAATAGATTTCAGGACATTCCCAACAATCTCCCACTTGTACTGGAATCATCTATTCCTTTAATCCCTTCGTCACTATATCTCGATCTGGCATAAGGCAAGATCTGTGTCACCCTTATTTAGCCAAGATCATGTTCATCGAACTCCTATTTATACTGACAAGACAAACGACTGACAATCACCTCGTTTGAGTGTGGCCACACATTTCTCAGTATCAAATCTTCGATGGGCCCTGAGATATTTATCTCCTGTTATATAGGAGGGAAAAATCCCATCTTGTTCCATCCCTGTTTCTTCACACGCTTCATGATACGCCCAATCAATGCCTTTATAGTCACCAGTTACGGCTGACGTTTGACAAGGTTAAAGCGGACCAATTCATATGTAAGAAAACATGATCAACTCAGGTCTAAGGACTATACTCTATAGTCGCAATGAAAACTCTCATGACACTTATATAACTATCCCGTAGAGTTCTCATCAGTGGGTCATGTCCGATCATGTGTTCTCTAACGCATATCTATGTGATTGACTTTAATACTCTTATTAATGACTCCATGAAACTTAGTCATCAGTCACCTCACATACTAGTCTCACGTGGTTGTTAATGTCCCACTTTAACAACCTTGACCAGGGACCAGCTTAATTTATTTCATTTATCACTTATAGGGTTTCATGATCAAGTCACATACTTGATGACCTATAAAATGTCATAAATTACTTTGGGACTTATTATTTAATAACCATTATTAAATAATACAGATGTCAGATTTCAATAACATAATCAAATTATGTTTATACGAACATCATATCATAACTAAAATTAACAACAACAACTCCCACTAAAATTAAGATCACATCTTAAGACATCTAATGCCTTTAGCAGTAGTTTGACCCTCATTCGCTCTTGCTCAGCGTGCGTCGAAAGACACTGTGTCTTGCTAAGAGTAATACCAAGAGTCATTTGCACAAAGCCCTTCTTGGAATCATGCATACTGGACCTGTGTAAGACCTTATCACCATAAGTATCTTGACACAATCCAATTAGCTTGTCCAATCTATCTCTATAGATTCTTATTCCAAGAATGTATACGGTTTCTCCCATAATTTTATCGAAAAACAACTTTCGAGTCAAGTCTTAACAGACTGAAACAATGGAACTTCATTTCCGAGAAGTAGTATGTTATTAACATACAATACTAGAAATGCATCTGCGCTCCCACTAGTCTCTTGTAAACACACAGTTCCTCTTCATTCATGACGAAGTCAAACCTTTTGACTGCTTTATCAAAACAAAGATTTCAACTCCGAGATGCTTGCTTTAATCCATAAATGGATCGATGAAGCTTGCATATCTTCCTAGCTTCATTAGGATCAATGAAAACTTCAGGTTGTGTTATGTACACATCCCTTTCCAGAATTCCATTAAGGAAAACTGTTTTCACATCCATCTGCCAGATCTCATAACCATTATGAGTGGCGGTTGCTAGGAAAATCCGAATGGACATAAGCACGGTGTCTGGGATTAGGTTTCTTCACAGTCAATACCATGAATTTACTTGAAACCTTTTGCCTCCAACCTAGCTTTGTACATCTGAATATAACCATCCATGTCAACTTTTCTTCTTGAAAATCCATTTACTCACAATGGCTTCTACACCATCGGGTAAATCAACCCAAGTCATACTTGGTTCTGTGACATGGATCCCATTTCGGATTCAGCGGCTTTCAGCCATTTTTGGAGTCAAGGCCCATCATTGCTTCTTCAAAATTCGCAGGCCCGTCACTTTCAATGATCAGTAGATCACGGCAATTGGTTACGAGAAATCCACATTTCTCGGGTTCGTGACGGATCCTTTCGGATCTGCGAGCTTCAGTTTTATGTAAAAGTCGCGCACATATCTCATATGTATACTTTTAATACGACCTAATTAACCAAGATTCAAACCGTAGTTAATTAAATCATAAACCAAAATATTTTGGTTCGTGATCCGTGTCGATCGATACAACTTTTGCGTCGATCGACACTGCTTCAGAAACTCGCATTTGAATGTATATCGAATATACATTCACCAGATCCTTGCAAACCTTAGGCACCACAGTTGCAGGTTCTACAACTATTTGTAGATCCAACTGCTGCTCTTCCTCATCAGGTTGAGCAGTCTCCTGAGATTTTCGAATTTCTTCGAGTTCATACTTTACTCCCACTGTTCTTCTTGGAAAGAAAATCTTTCTCAAGAAAACATTGCTCCGAGCAACAAACAATTTGTTCTCGAACTGTTTGTAAAAGTAACATGCCTTGGTTTTGTTAGGACAACCAATGAAGTAGCACTTATCAGATTTGGGTGTGAGCTTATCAGAGATTAAACGTTTTATATAAGCCTCACAACCCCAAATCTTCACGAGATACAAATCAGGAATATTTACATTCCACATCTCATGTGGTGTCTCTGTAACTGATTTTGATGGAAACCTATTTAGTGTAAACGCAGATTTTTCTAGAGCGTATTCTTAGAAGGATAATGGAAGATCTAAGTGACTCATCATTGATCGAACCATATCTAATAAAGTCCGATTCAGGAGGAGTGAATTGTGAAACACTTTCACAATCTCTCAGATGATCACTAAATTCTTGACCTAAGTATTCACCTCCCTGATCTCATCGTGGAGGTTTAATACCTTTGCCAAATTGATTCTGTACTTCATTTTTGGAACTCTTTGAACTTTTCAAAGATTCTGACTTATGCCTTACAAATAAGGCATAACCGTACCTTCTGAAAATATCAGTAAAGGTAATGAAGTACTGAAATTTTCCTCTAGCACTAGTGCTCATCGGCCCATATACATCCGTATGTATAAAGCCCAATAAGCCTCTGGCCCTTTCATTTTGTTCGTTCGCAACCTGTATCGACCGAAGCATCGTTTGTGTCGATCGATACTACCTTTGTTGAAAGGAGCCTTCGTCATTTTACCCAATAAACAAGATTCACGTTACTCATTATGATTCATAATCAGATGAGCCCAAAAGCCCATCACTATGGAGCTTCTGAATCTGTTTCTCATTTATGTTGCCCAAACGACAATGCCAGAGAAAAGGTTTGATTCGTATCATTTGACTTGAATCTCTTGGTATTAATGTTATAGTTAGGCACATTCTGGTTTAGAATATAAAGTCCATTCTCTAATGGATTGCTACTATAAAATATATCATTGTAATCAAATGAATAACACTTATTCTTAATTTGAAAACTGATATCTTTCCATATCCAAACAAGGATTAGAAATAATATTTCTGCTCATAGCAGGTACATAGTAGCAGTTTTAAGTTCAGAACATGCCATAAAAGAAAACAAATGAAATACTCTTACGGCTAATGCAGCAACTCTTGCTCCATTTCCCACGCATAGATCCACTTGTCCTTTCTTCATAGTCCTACTTTTGCTCAGGCCCTGCACATTTTCAAAAAATATGAGTACCACACCTGGTATCCAATACCCAATAAGTAGGACTATAAGAAGTAACATTTACTTCTATAACATAATACTTGAAGAAGAAGTCTCGTACGTCTTCTTCAGCTTCTCATAATCTTCCAAGAATTTATTGCAGTTTCTTTTCAAATGCCCATAACCATTACAATAACGGCACTTAACATCTTCAGAAGGACTGGTTTTAACCTTCGGAGCATGGCCAGACTCGCTTGGATTCACAATCGAGCTCGTCTTGCCATCACCTTTGTTCTTACCAAGTTTCTTAAACTTTTTACCCTTTTGTACCATAAGGACATTTGGGGTGTCCTTCTTGATGTTAGGTTCAGCAGTCTTAAGCATCCCATGCAATTCAGTCAACGTCTTCGTCAAGTTGTTCATGTTATAGTTCATAACAAATTGATCATAGCTTGACGGCAGTGACTGTAAAATGATGTCAGTAGCCAACTCTTGGCTAATGGGACAATCCAGTTTCCCCAGGTTATCAATATAACCCATCATCTTAATGACATGAGGACTAACTGGTTCGCCCTTTGGTAGCTTGCACTCAATCAGAGATCTAACCGTCTGGTATCTCTGAGTTCGTGTCTGCTCCTGAAACATACTTTTCAGGCCAGTGATCATCTGTATTGGCGACTCCACGTACTCATATTGCTTCTGCAATTCCGAGTTCATGGTAGCCAACATGAGACAACTCACATCCACCGCGTCATTAGAATGCTTATCCCAAGCATCCTTATCTGACTGCCAGGCATTGGCGCGGTACTTTCTGGGGAGAACTTTCTCAAGGACATAGTCCTTTTCTTCTGTTTGAGAACAATTCTCAAGTTCCGATACCATTCAAGAAAGTTTGATCCATTTAACTTGTCATTCTCAAGGACGGATCGCAGGGAGAAATTGTTACGATGGTTTGTGCTAGACATAGCTGAAAAACAAGGGAGGTTTTAGTTATGATGTTCAAGAAATGAGAAATCTTAACTATTAAGAAGACTCGCATTATATTCAAAACAATGTTTCCTCAAATGAATATAATGATCCAAGACTCATACTTCACTGAAACTTGAGTGAGCCACTGGCTATCGCCCAAATTTTAGTTATCTAGGTAAGCAACAACTTTGCTAGTTATATCCAATATAACTCTTGGTTGTGGATTGACATCTCATGTCAAATCCACCTGATGTCTCTGGGCCCAAAACGATTTTGATAGTCCAGTCAAGTAAACCAATCTCTTAAGTCATGTAATTGTTGATACCTTGCACTGCAAGCCTATCAACACGATTACCTCATGCCTTACTCATGTAATTGTGGACACCTTGCACTGCAAATCTATCGCACAATGAAACGAGTCTTGACAGTTGACAAGATTGGAAAGACATCAAGTATCACTTGATATTTGATTGAGGAACAGAACCATTTAAAACGTTCAGTTTTATTATGTTTTAATTCTTCTAATTAATTGATTTATCTTAATTTGGTTTTGTGATTTCAGGTTCCATAACCTAAACAATCGAATCTGATGTCGACTGACACTACTATAGTGTCGATCGATGCAGAATAACCAAAAGCAATCCACGATAACCGATCAATCCAATTGATCCGGTTTTGAATACCGGTCGGTGTCGATCGATGCTACATTAGCATTGATCGATACCAACCTGATCAAACCAATCGCAATTAAACCATTCACAGTGTTCAACCATTATTAACCAAGCTCGATAACCGGTCCAATCCAATTGAACCGATTCATCAAATTCTCGCGAGGTTTGTGTTGACCGACACAACTCTTGTGTCGATCGACACTAGGCGAAACAAATTTTATTCGGGTTATCCTTATGTGTCGACCGACACCGGCTTGGTGTCGATCAACACAGGGCGATAAACCCTAATCGATTTTCAATCAAAAAACCTAAAAACTAGATTTTCATGAAAACGAATTTTAGCATGCTTGTATCAACTATACAGAGATTCAGATTCAACTAATCTAATCAACATGCTACAGATTCAATGGAACCCTAAGGCTCTGATACCACTGAAGGAATTTCTAGCAGATCCTAATCCAATTAGGCAATCCTGGTCTGAATTCCAAGCCTAGGATCTAAGGTTCATGTTATTGAATCTATGGGATCTCAGATTTACCTGGTGATTAGCAGCGGAAGATTTGCAGATAATCGAGATCACGAAGCACCTCAAACGCTGTGCCTCTACTGGTATCCACACGCACACAAACTGAACAGGAGGGATGCTAGTGCATGTAAGAGATCTAATCTCTAGAGAGGTTTCTCTTCTAGTTCTGGTGGCTGTGAATTAGGTTAGGATCGAGTTTAGGTCGACCATATATCTTATATATGTCGACTTAAACCACAACGGAATTAACCAACGATTAAACCGAATTAATCTGGTAATCCGCGAGTCGTGTCGATCGACACTGTCGATCGACACACTTATTGTGTCGATCGACACTGTCCAGAAACTTTGTATTGAATGCATATCAAATATGCATTCACCCGATCATTACATTAATGATCAACCTCATATACTACGTCCAGTTTGCTTAGGTGTGTGACCCTGTAGGATCATATAACACTAGCAATAAGTTCTAAACTCATTGATCATAAGTGGCTTCTAGCAAAGCATTATGACTACCTAGTGTCATATGATTGTCTCATCTCGACGATACGACTTTCACTTAGAGTAAGCACAATAGATTTCAGGACATTCCCAACACCAACCACTTACTTTTTCTCTGCGAGTACGCAAAAAAAGTTTGGGACTTGGCTCTACTGAATAAGAAACTGCATGTCAATGGAGAGGAGACTTTCATGGATATTTTACAGAGAGCAAACAAGCTTCAGAACCTACCACCAACTGGACTCAATGCAGGCCTCCTTTACCCTTGGATTTGTTGGGAGAATTGTGTGCAAGGAACAAAAAAACTTTCGAGAACAGAGGAAGAAGTGTGCAAGAAACGATCACATCAGCAATAAAGGCAGCCCGAGAATGGACCAAAGCACAACATGGAATCAAGGAGGAAGCAGAACTTAACAAAAAAAACATTGCCTTTGACACGAACTGGTAGGAGGGAAAGAGATGAAGTAATTTGGAAAACAGATGCGGCTTGGAAAGCGGAGAACTACAGAGCTGGACTAGGATGGCTCTTCCTAGACATCAATAACGATATCTTCTCACAGAGAAGCAAGCAGAGAGAATTCATGGCGACAAAACAAATAGCGGAAGTAGCAGCTATTCTGGAAGCGTTACAAGAGGCAAAGGAGATGAACATCTCAAAAATAAGGATAGAGTTAGATGTTGCTAGCCTAGTCAAACAAATTAACAACAACAACAACACCCCCATAGACTGCTATGGCATCACAAGCGACATAATCAATTTGTCAAAATCTTTTAGAAGATGCATCTTTGTTTTTGTACCAAGGATTGAGAATAGGAAAGCTGATGAATGAAGTTTCAGTTTTAGACCAAAAAGAAAAAAAAAGAAAAAAATGGTCAATCCATGGGTTGCACTTTTTAAAAGGTTAATTTGATTCTTTTCATAAACCGAGATACCTCTAGATTAATAAAAAAATCAACAATAATTATCTCAACTTTCAAATAGATTTTTTTTTTAAAAAAAAAACTTACAAGAAGAATTATCAGTAAATAAATAACAAGAAGCTAAAAAGTAACAAGAAAAGAAAGTATGAATCATAGAAGGGGAAATAAAAAATAGTAAAATGATTTATAATTTCTGTTTTTCTATTACAAATGGAATTTCATATCAATGTATTATATGGCCTTGAGTATTTGTTTTTGTTTTTGTTTTAAAGTGTTGTAAGAGTAGTTACCTCAGAAAGGAGCTACGGTTTCAGGGTAGCCTGCACTAAGACCACGTACATCGGAGAGTCTTGACACAATATCTTAGGTAAAAAGTATTATTTTTAAGAGACTTAGTGTAGGGAAGGTTCTTATTTAAGAACTATTAGAGCATGTGTAGCCCTGGGATATAAAACCGAATCGAAATTATCGAACCGAAACCGAATTTTAATGAACCGAAACTGAACCGAACCGAAGAAAAAAACCGATTGGTAGTTTTTTTAAAAATAGAAAAAACCGAAAAACCGAAAAACCGAACCGAAGAACCGAAGTCCCTGACCTATTATTCATTATTGTAGACTTATAGTTGTCGATCGGTTTAAATTTTCATAAAAGTTTCAATATTTCCATATATATATTTTTGTCAGTTTGTATTTGTGTGTTTGATATATATATATATATATACATATAGCTTTGGAATATAAAATCGAACCGAAATTATCGAACCGAACCGAACCGAAATTTTATGAACCGAAACCGAACCGAACCGAAGAAAAAAACCGATCGGTAGATCTTTTAAAAACAAAAAATCCGAAAAACCGAATAACCGAACCGTAACCGAACCGAAGTCCCATGCCTAAGCATGTGCATCAGTGAACCCCCATAATTTTTTTTTTTTTTGCAGATGGAAAAAAAAAATTAAAAAATAAAATAAAAGAACCTGTCGCCATGTGGCGTGAACAGTTAAGAACTCAGCTCTTAAAAACTCTTAATTAAGAACTTTTGCTAAGAACTTCACGTGGAACCCGCAATATTTAATTATTTTTTACTTAAGAACTTTTGCTAAGAACCCCATAAGAATCACTAATGCAGATGGTCTTAGGCACCGTCTCTTCACTGTGCCACCCATCGTGTTCAATACTGATTGGTTCCTTTTTTTTTTTTTCCTTTTTGAATTTTTTTGACCGTACATAACAGTGAAAGCCGAGCCGAGCTGAATAACCACTTCACTTGTACTAGACCAACGTAAAACCCTTTTCGCTCACCTTTAAATTCATTTCCCTTCCATCAACTTCTTCATCAAAACAAACAACAAAACGAAACAAAAGCAAAGACGGAGAATTATGAGAATGATTCCTAAGAAAGAGAACTACGAAGCAGAGCTTGCGGAGCTAAGCTTCTCCGTTGCTGTCTCCACCGGGACTGAGAGAAGGCAAGAAGATGACAAATGGTTCAAACGGTCAGAAAAAGCCGTTAATGTTTACGATATTGATAATGCTAAGGTTGTCTGTATAACGGACGGTCTCACGTTTCTCGGGCGAGCCATTGTAGAACGGCTCTTACTACATGGCTACACCATCCGCGTCATCGTCACTGGCCCAGGTAACATAAATAAACCACCCCGTAGATATCATGATCGCATTATTACAAGGAAATGAAATGATAACAAACTATGTATACCTAAAAAAACCCAACAATGTCTTACATTTATCATTTATGTTAATATGTTATGCTTGTATAATATAATTCTTGTATGATTTTATGTAGATGACCTTGAGAGATTGAGGATGATGAGGGATGAAACGGCTACGTTACATGGGAGAATCGAAGCAGTGACGGCAAAGTTAACGGAAACAGAGAGCTTAATTGATGCATTTGACGGGTGTAACGGCGTTTTCCACACTTCCGGTTTCATAGATTCGTCCGGTGTCTCTGGATACTCCGTGAGCTCTCTTTCTTTACCTTCCACGATTGATTCTAATTTTGTAGACACCAACAAATTGAATCTATCTGTCATTGCTATTATAGTAGTACAACTTTCCATAAAATATTGCCAAACCCTAATTAATACGATGGAGTGTACAAGTTGCATATTTCTTCTACCGATACTTCCAAGCCAATACGGATATTAAATTGGTTCGTCCATTTATATGGATTGTACAACGTTCGTGCATTAAATTAAAGCCGTCAGCAAATTGTATAGTTATTAAAAACCTACTTTATGTTTTCAGAAATATATGGCTGAGATAGAAGCAAAGGTTAGTGAGAACGTGATGAACGCTTGTGCGATGACGCAATCTGTGAGGAGATGTCTCATGACTTCTTCCTTGTTAGCTTGCCTGTGGCAAAACGGAACGCACTTGGATACCCCTTGTGTGATTGATCACTCTAGCTGGAGCGACGAGTCTCTCTGCAAGGACAAAAAGGTAATTGACTTCCCGATATTTTTCTCGTTAATAAGTTTTTCTTTTAAAACTTTTGATAAGTATATGGCTAAACAACCATTCTATGTGTAAGATTTGTCTTGTATGGTTTTTAAATATAGGTTTTATTACAATTATATTGTGTTTTGGTTTGGTATGAATTGTTGGCTGATTTATGGAATTATATGTGAAGCTGTGGTATGCATTAGGGAAGCTCTGTAACATACCCAAACTGGCCCAATTAAAAAATTTGAGAAAAGAAGAGGAAAGCCCATTAGCCCAAGCCCAAAAGCCCTCTTCCTTCCCAAAACCCTAGCATTTCTCTTATAAATAGGAGCCACCTCCTTTGGAGAAATCAAGAAAAAAGAGATCTCGGCGAAGCCCTACCTCTCCACCGCCGCAGCCTCAGCCTCCAGAAGATAGATCTGATGCTCCTCCATCGAGTAGAGCCTAAAGAAATCCGGTAAGCCCATTTTCAGATCTGTTTCCTTTCAACCCGAGATCTAAAATGGCCGTATCTTTCTGACCGTGAGGAATCTGGGAAATCCGAGACCACCATCGCGTTCCTCTCGTCGAGACGAAGCCGTAGCCGCAAACCGCACCTCCATCAGCCTCCGGACGCGCCCGCAATCGCCGAGAGAATATTCGCCGGTTTCCCACGCGCCGCCGCCGTCCGCCGGGAGCCGCCGCCGTCGCCACCGTCCGCCGCCCCCGGAGCCACCGCCGGACCGCCGCCGAGTCAACTCGGCCGGCGACCGAGTCAACTCGGGTTGACCGGGGCGGATCGGTTCGGTTGACCGGGACGGGTTGACCAGGTCGGATCGTTGACCGGTTCGGTTGACCCAGTTCAATCCGGTTCAATCCAATTCTGGTCTGGTTTAGGTTAACCGGTTCAATTCCCAATTTCAATTTCAATTTCGATTTCAATTTCCGGTTTAAGTCGGTTAAGCTGGTTTGAGATGGGTATTTTCAATCGATCATATCTAGCTCATCCTAAGCCCGATTTAAGCGATTCAAAAGCCTATCTCACTCGATTTCTCGTCCTCTTTTCAGAACCGATGTCCGTTCGGGTTAATGGAGTTGCTAATTCACGGTTTTTCCCTCTTCTTTGGCTAAGGTGAGGACCGTTGGTGATCTCCCTTACTCTATTCAATTCCGGGCGATAGTCCCTTGTTAATGTCGTCTTTCCTAGGTAGTCTAGGCTAGAGATACCGGTGATTGATTGAAAGAACATAGAATGCTAGGTTATCGCTGAGCCTGAAAACGTTGATTGTGCGTGATGGATATGATTGTATAGAACTGTGATAGGTTCCCCGAAAGGGTGTTTCTTGGCGGCTCGCGTATAACGAGTTTTGGTACGCGACCCTTGTATCGTCGGAAGGGAGGTCTTGGCGAGCCTCCCCAGTTTACCGTGCCTTCGGGTCGGTCGTGGAAGTGATACCGGGTGGGCCGGTTGCGTGAGACTTCGGGCTAGAGTAGGGGTTCGCGAGTGCGAAAGCGCGAGTGGACGTAGTTTGCGTGGTGAAAGCCTTCGGGCCTGTTTGCAAGGTGATATTAGCTTAGGACTTGTGATCCGTAGTTGTGTGGTGTAAGCGGGATAGCGGACTCCCTAAGTCCGTCCTCACTGGGTGATTGTGTTTGAAACAATTACTCAGGCCTCCTTTTCCCTTCTTTTTCCCTCGCAGGTCCGGATGAAGGATTGACCGATCGAGTGACGTTATTGGTGGATTTGAATACGAAGGAAGCGCCGGGTCCTGGGACCAGTTGAGATGGCGTCCCGGTTGGACCATTTTCGGTTCAACGGGCGTCCTAATGCCGCGTCTCCGGTTTAACCGGGAGACGGGTGTTACAAGCTCAATGCAGAGAAAGTTGCATGGAAAGTTGCAGAAAATAAAGGATTTAAACTCACAACAATATGTGCTCCTCTCATCACTGCCCCTAACATACTTAGCCACAATTCTACTCCAACAATTGCTTATCTTAAAGGTAATTAGTTTTTTCCTTTTTTTCTTTTACTTATATCTAAGAGTACATATACTTTATATTCATTTTGTGTCCGTGTAGGTTAGGTTCTCACTGGTTAACTAGGGTTTCAGTGGTTTGGTTTTACATTTTGGTTTCGTTGTACCCGGTGGACTCCCGATTTGGGGTCGGTTTAAATTAATTATAAATTTATATTAAAAAAATATAAAAGACTACATATACTTTATAACATGCAAAAAATTATACTCAGATAACTTAATACTGCAGTAAATAAATAAAATTACTCAATTCTAAATTAAGTTTTTGATATAATTAATTTTTAATAAATTATTATTTTATTAATTAATAGATTTAATTTTATTTATTTATGGAGTTTTTTACTATAAATCAAATCTCGCAATACATATCATTGTTATTTGATTACTTTATTCATTGTAAGTGTTTTAGGCGGTTGTTTACGCCTCCGTCTAAACGCCCCATAAACCGTGGCGATTTTTTTATAATATGCCTAAAATTTATAATATTCTAATAATAAATTAATATAATATTTATTATTTATAAATTATGATAATTCATATATTGCATTATAATATGTTATGATAATAAATTAACATAAATTTTATTATTTATAAATCATGATATCTCACATATTTTGTTGTATATATTTAATATATTGTTTAAGCATTCTAGGCGTTAGGCATTGGATTACTAGCGTCTAATGCATTCTTAAACACTGATTATAAGTGAGAGAGAGAAGAAAAAACAATTTTCACCGGTTTTCAAGATTCCTCTAGATTTCGACCTACTGTTTTGTTATTTAGTTTGGACAAAAGCATAAAAATGATCAGAGATTCTAATGTTATTATATGTACCAAATATAATAGTTTAATTTCTTATATTTTATATAGGAGCCGAAGAGATGTATGTAAATGGAGTGCTAGCCACCGTGGATGTACGCGTATATGAGGAAATGAATAAGGCCGCGTTTGGCCGATACCTTTGTTTCGATAAGGTCGTAACGCGAGAATACGAAGCAGAGGAAATTTCAAAAGAAACGGGAATCATGATAGTTTTTGAGATTAAACATTAGTGTTCTTGAGAGAATAAAGAGAGAGGGAGATGGAGGCGTAGAAGAATAGGAGTAAGAGAGACTCAAAACCCTTGCTTATTATTTCTCAATTACAAGCTTTTATAAGGGATACACAAGACTGAAATACTTAACCTAAAATAATGAAGCTTACACGACACTAGTGTTTTTATATAGTGTACTATGTAGTCTCCCGTCCAGTATGTCGCCGACACCATAGACAACATACGTAGTTCAGAATTATTTTATGTATCCATGTCGCCGACACCGTCGGCAACACACAAACTCATGATTCTCTTCAGCATCCATGATCAATATCCATGTCGCCGACACCGTCGGCAACACACAAACTCAGGATTCTCTTCAGCATCCATGATCAATACTCCCCCTCAAGTTCAGACTTTGGAATCACCCTAAAGACTGAACTTGGAATAATCATGGCAACACCTCATTAAAAACCTTGATGTGGAAAACCACTTGGGACAAAACCACATCAAGGGAAAAAGAGTATGCTGCTCATGAATCAGAAGAGTTCTAATCATGTATAGCCACCAGCCCTAGTTTGCCAAAGACATGAGTGCAAACCTTAAGACTAGCAGCCTTGGTGAAGATATCCGCAAGCTGATCTTCACTCTTTGTGTAGCAAGGCAGAATGGTTCCATCTTCAATCTTCTCCCTTACCTTGTGACAATCAATCTCTATGTGTTTGGTCCTCTCATGAAACACTGAGTTTGTAGCAATGTGTATAGCAGCATGGTTGTCACAATGGAAGGTGATTGGACTTGGTTGCTCTATGCCAAAGTCTTTGAGAAGAGCTTTCAGCCATGTTAACTCGGTTGCAAGCTTCCTCATTGCCCTATACTCAGCTTCAGCACTAGAACAAGACACCACCTTCTGCTTCTTTGTCTTCCAAGTTACCAAGTTGCCTCCAATGAAGGTACAATAGCCGGTTGTTGATCTCCTATCACTCTTGTCTCCAGCCCAATCTGCATCACAATAGCCAACAATTTCTGTGCTATCATTCTTACCCATCCAAATGCCTTGTCCAGTTGATCCTTTGAGATATCTGAGTATCCTCTCAATCAAACTCCAATGGTACACTGTGGGTGATTGCATATGCTGGCTCACTTGATTCACAGCAAAGCATAAGTCTGGTCTTGTGAGAGTGAGGTAGATAAGCTTCCCAACCAGTCTCCTATACAATGAGACATCATTGAACTTGACTTCATCTGATTTCTCCCCCTTTCTATTGACTTGGTAGCCATCTTCAAGAGGAGTCTTTGCAATCTTGCAATCAAGCATACTTGTTTCTGTCAACAAGTCCTTAACATACTTCCTTTGGGACAGAAACAAACCATCATTGAATCTGCAAACTTCAATGCCCAAGAAGTACTTTAACTCTCCAAGGTCTTTAATATCAAAGGAACTCTTGAGAAAATCCTTTGTAGACTGAATCCCATCATTATCACTTCCTGTGATAATCAAATCATCCACATATATCAAAACTACCACCACTCCTTGAGCACTTTGAAGTGTGAACAATGTGTGATCAGATTGAGATTTCTTGAAACCATGGTCCATAAGAGTATGACTGAGCTTATGGTACCATGCCCTTGGTGATTGTTTCAAGCCATAAATCGCCCTTCTCAGCCTCAATACCTCATCATCTTTACACAAGTGCTTCAATCCAGGTGGTGGAGTCATATACACTTCCTCTTCAAGTTCACCTTGTAGAAAAGCATTCTTCACATCCATTTGCCATAAATTCCATGAGAGGTTTGTGGTTAAGCTCAACGTGACTCTCACTGTATGAAGTTTAGCCACTGGTGCAAACGTGTCTGTATAATCTTCCCCATAAGTTTGGGTGAATCATCTTGCCACTAGCCTTGCCTTGTACCTCTCTATGTCTCCATTGCTTTTATACTTGATTGTGAAGACCCATTTAGAGTTAACAGTCTTCTTCCTTTTTGGCAGCTTCTCCACAATCCAAGTGTGGTTCCTCTCCATAGCCTCTTTCTCATCCTTTACTGCATCCATCCAAACCTTGATACCCTCTGCCTCTTCATAGGTTTTAGGAACATGATTCATCTCTATCTTCCCAAGAAAAGCGCAATGACTTGATGGCAACAAGTCAATAGAACACACGGACTGGTTGGGATGAGCAACAACCTGATTGTTGAAGTAGAACCTCTTGTTGATGTAGCTTGATAGATCCGTCTTTTCTCTAGTACTTTTTCTGAGTTGTTGGACTGGTTGAGCAACTTCCTCTACACCCATCTCTTCTTCTTCATGATGAATAATCTCCTCATCATTCATATTCAAGTTGTCTTGATCTTGATTCTGAGGTAGAACTTCCTCTTGAGTTTGAGTGGATTCATGTGTGTGTGTTGCTGGTTCAGTATCCTCCTGTGAAGCCTCTTTGGTAGCTGTTTCAGGCTTCTCTGGCCGTGGGTTATCATTCCCCAAGTGCTCCAGCAAGTACTTTAAACTTGTAGCCAAATCTGAAGGTGATCTTGAGAGGTCCTTCAAACCTTCCCAATCCTTCTTCTCATAGTATCTCTGCCCCTCCATGAACTTAACATCCCTTGAGACATATGTCCTGTTGTTGCTTGGATCAAAACACTTGTAGCCCTTCTGAGTTGTGGAGTATCCAAGGAACATACACCTTATGCTCTTAGCATCTAGCTTATCCCTTTGATCTCCTGAGATATACACAAAACAAACACAACCAAACACCCGTAAGTGTTCAATAAATGGTTTGGCTTTGTTCAATACCTCATATGGTGAAATGTCTTGAAGGACTCTAGTTGGGATCCTGTTGATGAGATAACAAGCTGCCAAGACTACATCTCCCCAAAACCTCTTAGGAACATTGGTGTGGAACATCATAGACCTAGCAACTTCCATGAGATGTCTGTTCTTCCTTTCAGCCACACCATTTTGTTGAGGAGTATGGGGACAGCTGGTTTGATGAAGGATCCCACATTTGTTCAAGTGAGCTTTGAATCTTTGGCTTGTATACTCTCCTCCATTATCTGACCTAAACACTTTGATCTTGGCATTAAACTGATTAGTAACATAGTTTTGGAAATTCAAGAATGCATCAAACACCCTATCTTTAGTTGGCAGCAATGTTACCCAAGTATATTTTGATTTTTCATCTATGAAAGTCACAAAATACTTGTTTCTATCTCTAGACAGACAAGGTGAAGTCCAAACGTCAGAGTGCACAAGATCAAAGCAATGTTCATAGATAGTAGTTGATTTAGGAAAGATAGTTCTACAATGTTTGCCAAGAATACAAGCTTCACAAGTTGAATGATCAAAGCTAACATTAGGCAACATTAAGTTCAAAGCACGAGCA
The DNA here is from genome assembly GCA_030180135.1 of Orychophragmus violaceus. Classification (NCBI taxonomy): domain Eukaryota; kingdom Viridiplantae; phylum Streptophyta; class Magnoliopsida; order Brassicales; family Brassicaceae; genus Orychophragmus; species Orychophragmus violaceus. The sequence goes on from CM058232.1 coordinate 10,699,809, forward strand.
TGGGGATGTCCTAGTCTATCATGCCATATAACATTTTGATTGAAAGAAAAACAGGATTTAAAAGCTAATGAATCCGAGTTGCTTGGAGAAGTGTCTTCAAGGAGGTAAAGCTCATCTTGTGTACCACCTCTTCCAATAACCTTTCCATTCTTAATATCCTGAAAACAAACTTCATTAGGCCCAAAGATAACATTGCAATTCAAGTCTTTAGTGATCCTCTTAACCGACAGCAAGTTAGATTTAATAGAAAGCATCACTTTCCTTGTTAAATAATCTTAACTTTCCTGTACCAATTATAGGAATCCCTTGACCATCAGCTATAGTTACTCTTCCTAGGACAGGTTTAATATCTTTTAACAACTTAGCATCACTAATCATGTGGTGAGAAGCTCCTGAATCTACTACCAACTTATGATCAGTTTTACTAAGCAATTTATGTGAAAATAAAGAGATACCAGAGAACTTAGAGGCATAAGCCTTGATGATGTCCTCAAGGTCACTCTTCTTAACATACTCAGTGGCTGTGTAGAGTGCAAGCTCCCCTTCTTGAGCTGAAGTGGAGGCAGGTTCATTCACAGCTTCTTGAGAGATGTTTGCATTTGCCCTTGAGTCCTTGAACTTGGCTGGTTTGAGGTGGGGATGAAGGATCCAACACTTATCCTTGGAGTGGCCTTTCTTCTTGCAATGCTCACAAGCGCCAGCCTTCTTCTCCTCAGGTTTGATGCCTGCTTTGTTGGCAGTCACCAACTCCCCCTTTCCTCCAAACAAACCAATGTTTCCTTCTTCCTTTTGGAGCCTTGAGCACACCTCTTCAAAATCAGGAAGTGTAGTCTCCCTTAGGATCTTCATGATGGCATCATTGTAAACCGGATTCAAGTTGAGTAGAAGGCCAAAGATCTTGTCTTGCTCCTTTCTCTCAATGAGAGCCTTGGGGTTCATAGTACTTGGCCTTAGCATCTCAAGTTCGGACCATGCTGAAGAGAACTTCCCAAGATACTTGGTAAAGTCATGGTCTTCTTGTTTCAGCTCACTTATGGCCTTCTTCACCTCATACACTCTGCTCAGATTTGACACATCTCCATAAATCTTCTTGAGAGTATCCCACAGTGACTTAGCTGTCTCACAATGAGAATAAGCTTCAAAGATGGATGGGTCAAGAGAGTTTTGGAGAAAGCCAAGCACCAGCTGATCTTCTTGAAACCATTTAGCCTCTGCCTTCTTGGTTTCCTCATCCTTCTTCTTGGCTTCATCTTCTTCAGTTGGAGTTTTATCCTCCAAAATATGATCCCACAATCCTCTTCCACAAATGGCAGTCTTGATGGTTCTTTGCCATGTTCTGTATTTGATTCCTTTGAGCACAACAGGAACAACAGTAGGCCTCAAGCTTGCGCTTAGATGAGTGGAGTCTTCCATGGTGAGAGAGAGATGAAACAAGCGTTAGGGTTTCTGGGCAGAGAAAAGGTGTTGATAAAGATAGCTAGTATCAAGAGTATCTTGAGGCAAAGAGAGTATAAGAACAGAGAGTTTTAGGACAGAGATTAGGGACATAAAGTATTAGGGATTTTGGGGCAGAGAATGATGAAAAACTTAGAGAGTGATGGAACTTGAACAAAGAGATTTAAGAAACAAAAGAGAGAATCAAGAGAATAGAGATCTATGCTCTGATACCATGATAGTTTTTGAGATTAAACATTAGTGTTCTTGAGAGAATAAAGAGAGAGGGAGATGGAGGCGTAGAAGAATAGGAGTAAGAGAGACTCAAAACCCTTGCTTATTATTTCTCAATTACAAGCTTTTATAAGGGATACACAAGACTGAAATACTTAACCTAAAATAAGGAAGCTTACACGATACTAGTGTTTTTATATAGTGTACTATGTAGTCTCCCGTCCAGTATGTCGCCGACACCATAGACAACATACGTAGTTCAGAATTATTTTATGTATCCATGTCGCCGACACCGTCGGCAACACACAAACTCATGATTCTCTTCAGCATCCATGATCAATATCCATGTCGCCGACACCGTCGGCAACACACAAACTCAGGATTCTCTTCAGCATCCATGATCAATAAATCAATCTACACAAGATTCGAGGGGAAAAATACTACTATGGTTACAGAGATAGTACGACAACATTTAGCTTGTCGAACAGAAGATAATCTTCTCTAATGTCAAAAACTCCGATTAGTTGTCTGGATTAAGACAGAACAAACACATAATGGTTTCGTTATATTTATCAATCTTATTGTGCTAGAATCGCCTTAATGGAATCTTTTATATGTTTATCAACGATGTTTCAAGAAAAAAATAGAGCCTGATGAAAAGCCACGAATGTTATATGTTTATGTACAAAATCATGAATATTTGATCAATTCAAAAGAATCGACTGATAGTGGATGCGACTCAGCTGAACGATACGAATAGGTACCGTTCCAACAAGTTCTACAACCAGGAAGAAAGCATTTAGTCGGTACTAGTGAGGTGGTGTTGGGGTCAACGTGGGTTCAGAGTATTGTTCAACCAAGCGTGCGAGAGCGATTAGGATGTGGAGGCATTCACCGGAGAGACTACAGCGGGAGTGAGCAGGGAGTTTCAAGAGTTGCGGGAAGTGCTAGAAGAGTTGCGAGAGACGTTGGAGTAGCTGCAAGGAGTGCTAGATGAGTGCTACAGGAGCTGCAAGAGGTCGATGGAAAGACCAGATTGCGAGGAGTGCTACAGGAGCTGCAAGGGGGTCGATGGAAAGACCGGATTGCAAGGAGTGCTACAGGAGCGGCAAGAGGTCAAGGGAAAGACTGAAATTGCAAGGAGGTCATTTGGAAGTGGCGGTGCTCCTACTGGATTAAGCGTCAGGAGTTGCTTGATTTGCTTGGATCACAAAGATCAGCGGGAGGCTACCCAAATCTGTTCCAAGTAGGGAATCTTGGGATCGTTTTGTGACATCAAATTCAATGAGTTATGGACGGCTCGTTGAAGATTGATCAAGCGGGAAGCTGGAGAAGATCTTCGTGGCACGACAGGCTCGAGATTCAAACGGTGGGACCGGAAAGGAAACGGTCTGCCCTGGAGTTCTTTGTGGATTATTGGAGCAGCTAATGGAGTCCCGCAAGACGGAAAGAAGATCGCAGAAGCGTTTTGGGAAGAGGCGTGTGGCATTTGGAATTGCCTGGCAAGCCGGACTTCTGAAATTGCAAGCTCAAGTGGACAAAGCTGGTTATTGGAAATGGAAATCCAACGGAAGAGTGTTAGGAAAACACTATGGAGGATTGGCAAGAAGCTGCAAGGAATAGCAAAGGAGCGCAAGTCTAATGGGGAAGGAAACCCAAAGGATGGTGTTTGGAAAGCACTATATCTGGATCACAAGGTAGGAAACCTTGGGCTGGAGGTCATATTGGAAGCTGGTTTGGAAATCAGAGTGCGCAGCGGAGGCGTGGCATTGGAGCATATCAGGAGTTAAGTGGGTCGTTCCCCACCAGCCGAGTAGTCATAATGGACATGGTTAGTTGCATCGGTCATAGGGGTTAGCAAGGATGTCTGCTCGGGCGACAGTCAACGCCATAGTGCACGGTAATGGAAAACCGTCATAGAGAATCCATTTGGAAGTGGATGATGTACTGTGGCACGGTAATGGAAACCGTTGAGGAGAATGGGATTGGAAGTGGGGCATCGAATTCAAGACTTAGAACCACTCGAGGGATGAGTGTTGTTTCTAAACGTTGGAGACCGACCCTAATGGACATGGGCGGTAGTATGTGGCATTGTAATGCATTCTGGGAGCTGCTAATGGATTGGTACCAAGGAGAAGGACACTTCAGAGCGTGGTTGGAAATAAGGGGGGGAGAAGCAGTCTGCAGGATTCAAGCATGTGAGCAATCAAGTCTGTTTCGGTTCAGTGAAGTTGCGGAGTGTGGTTGGTAAAGAGTTGCAGTGGAGAACTCCCGCCACGGAATTCGGGACGAATTCTTTTCAAGGGGGGGGAGAATTGTAACATACCCAAACTGGCCCAATTAAAAATTTTGAGAAAAGAAGAGGAAAGCCCATTAGCCCAAGTCCAAAAGCCCTCTTCCTTCCCAAAACCCTACCATTTCTCTTATAAATAGGAGCCACCTCCTTTGGAGAAATCAAGAAAAAAGAGATCTCGGCGAAGCCCTACCTCTCCACCGCCGCAGCCTCAGCCTCCAGAAGATAGATCTGATGCTCCTCCATCGAGTAGAGCCTAAAGAAATCCGGTAAGCCCATTTTCAGATCTGTTTCATTTCAACCCGAGATCTAAAATGGCCGTATCTTTCTGACCGTGAGGAATCTGGGAAATCCGAGACCACCATCGCGTTTCTCTCGTCGAGACGAAGCCGTAGCCGCAAAGCGCACCTCCATCAGCCTCCGGACGCGCCCGCAAGCTCCGCCGCCGCCGACCACCGGAGCCACCGCCGGACCGCCGCCGAGTCAACTCGGCCGGCGACAGAGTCAACTCGGGTTGACCGGGTCGGATCGGTTCGGTTGACCGGGTCGGGTTGACCGGGTCGGATCGTTGACCGGTTCAATCCGGTTCAATCCAATTCTGGTCTGGTTTAGGTTAACCGGTTCAATTCCCAATTTCAATTTCAATTTCGATTTCAATTTCCGGTTTAAGTCGGTTAAGCTGGTTTGAGCTAGGTATTTTCAATCGATCATATCTAGCTCATCCTAAGCCCGATTTAAGCGATTCAAAAGCCTATCTCACTCGATTTCTCGTCCTCTTTTCAGAACCGATGTCCGTTCGGGTTAATGGGATTGCTAATTCACGGTTTTGCCCTCTTCTTTGGCTAAGGTGAGGACCGTTGGTGATCTCCCTTACTCTATTCAATTCCGGGCGATAGTCCCTTGTTAATGTCGTCTTTCCTAGGTAGTCTAGGCTAGAGATACCGGTGATTGATTGAAAGAACGTAGAATGCTAGGTTATCGTTGAGCCTGAAAACGTTGATTGTGCGTGATGGATATGATTGTATAGAACTGTGATAGGTCCCCCGAAAGGGTGTTTCTTGGCGGCTTGCGTATAACGAGTTTTGGTACGCGACCCTTGTATCGTCGGAAGGGAGGTCTTGGCGAGCCTCTCCAGTTTACCGTGCCTTCGGTCGGTCGTGGAAGTGATACCGGGTGGGCCGGTTGCGTGAGCCTTCGGGCTAGAGTAGGGGTTCGCGAGTGCGAAAGCGCGAGTGGACGTAGTTTGCGTGGTGAAAGCCTTCGGGCCTGTTTGCAAGGTGATATTAGCTTAGGACTTGTGATCCGTAGTTGTGTGGTGTAAGTGGGATAGCGGACTCCCTAAGTCCGTCCTCACTGGGTGATTGTGTTTGAAACAATTACTCAGGCCTCCTTTTCCTTTTCCCTTTTTTTTCCCTCGCAGGTCCGGATGAAGGATTGACCGATCGAGTGACGTTATTGGTGGATTTGAATACGAAGGAAGCGCTGGGTCTTGGGACCAGTTGAGATGGCGTCCCGGTTGGACCATTTTCGGTTCAACGGGCGTCCTAATGCCGCGTCTCCGGTTTAACCGGGAGACGGGTGTTACAAGCTCAATGCAGAGAAAGTTGTATGGAAAGTTGCAGAAAATAAAGGATTTAAACTCACAACAATATGTGCTCCTCTCATCACTGCCCCTAACATACTTAGCCACAATTCTACTCCAACAATTGCTTATCTTAAAGGTAATTAGTTTTTTCCTTTTTTTCTTTTACTTATATCTAAGAGTACATATACTTTATATTCATTTTGTGTCCTTGTAGGTTAGGTTCTCACTGGTTAACTAGGGTTTCAGTGGTTTGGTTTTACATTTTGGTTTCGTTGTACCCGGTGGACTCCCGATTTGAGGTCGGTTTAAATTAATTATAAATTTATATTAAAAAATAAAAAAGACTACATATACTTTATAACATGCAAAAAATTATACTCAGATAACTTAATACTGCAGTAAATAAATAAAATTACTCAATTCTAAATTATGTTTTTGATATAATTAATTTTTAATAAATTATTATTTTATTAATTAATAGATTTAATTTTATTTATTTATGGAGTTTTTTACTATAAATCAAATCTCGCAATACATATCATTGTTATTTGATTACTTTATTCATTGTAAGTGTTTTAGGCGGTTGTTTACGCCTCCGTCTAAACGCCCCATAAACCGTGGCGATTTTTTTATAATATGCCTAAAATTTATAATATTCTAATAATAAATTAATATAATATTTATTATTTATAAATTATGATAATTCATATATTGCATTATAATATGTTATGATAATAAATTAACATAAATTTTATTATTTATAAATCATGATATCTCACATATTTTGTTGTATATATTCAATATATTGTTTTAGCATTCTAGGCGTTAGGCATTAGATTACTAGCGTCTAATGCATTCTTAAACACTGATTATAAGTGAGAGAGAGAAAAAAACAATTTTCACCGGTTTTCAAGATTCCTCTAGATTTCGACCTACTGTTTTGTTATTTAGTTTGGACAAAAGTATAAAAATGATCAGAGATTCTAATGTTATTATATGTACCAAATATAATAGTTTAATTTCTTATATTTTATATAGGAGCCGAAGAGATGTATGTAAATGGAGTGTTAGCCACCGTGGATGTACGCGTATATGAGGAAATGAATAAGGCCGCGTTTGGCCGATACCTTTGTTTCGATAAGGTCGAAACGCGAGAATACGAAGCAGAGGAAATTTCAAAAGAAACGGGAATCAATCAACACAAGATTCGAGGGGAAAAATACTACTATGGTTACAGAGATAGTACGACAACATTTAGCTTGTCGAACAGAAGATAATCTTCTCTAATGTCAAAAACTCCGATTAGTTGTCTGGATTAAGACAGAACAAACACATAATGGTTTCGTTATATTTATCAGTCTTATTGTGCTAGAATCGCCTTAATGGAATCTTTTATATGTTTATCAACGATGTTTCAAGAAAAAAATAGAGCCTGATGAAAAGCCACGAATGTTATGTTTATGTACAAAATCATGAATATTTGATCAATTCAAAAGAATCGACTGATAGTGGATGCGACTCAGCTGAACGATACGAATAGGTACCGTTCCAACAAGTTCTACAACCAGGAAGAAAGCATTTAGTCTAGTCCAATTGGAATGACATCTCTGCAATCAACAGGGTTCTTCGATCGGGAGGCATACAAAGGTTTTGAATTGTTTCATATTCTGTAAACAATCCTCATAGATATTTTGTTTCTCAAATGATATTAATTTTTAGTAAAAAAAAACTCTCAAAATACAGAAGAAAACATCAATAGACACAAGTGAAAGAAATTGATTTGAAGAAAAAGGGGTTTGATGCTCATATTCTATGGGTGTAATGTGAGTCTATCAAGCCAATGGCTGTTCAGTACGAGGAATTACTTTTACAATCATCGCATCCCTCAACCCCAATTTTCCAGATCCATTTTTCTAAAAACAATTCAAAACAAAAATTAACGAAACTATAGATGCCAAAAGTATATCGGGCTCTTCTCATACAAGAAAACGAAGGCTCAGAAATTTTGCATAATGTGCTCAAAGAAGAGTTTATCAGGCTCTTCTCATACAAGAGGTGTCAGAAATATTAAGCATTATTCATCCTCGCCATCATCCATACTTGAGAAATCAACAAACACAGAAAATAACACAAACAAAAATCTTAAGTCGTAAAGACTCGTTAGCTAAAGAGAGAGCAGCGGCGGATAAAGACAAACGTATTAGGGTTTTGATTTCACTTGCTGGTGTGAGAGATGAAGAATCATGAACCGTATATATAGATTCAATATTAGGCCCATCAATGAGTACTCGCTTAACCGCCTCATTGAGCGGCTTGTGATGTATGCTACCTCGAAAGTTGGTCCAAAAAAGTTTTTTTATGGACCATTAGAGGAGCCCAACTTTATGATCCATTAGAAGTTTTATTATCCATATATAAATATGTACTTATGTGAATGTGAGCTGTTGATGTAATCAATCGAGTGTTGTCTGTTAACCGCAACACTCCTTCTCCTCTATTATATAAAATCATTTCAGATTTAATTTTCTTGCAGACAAATTTCAAGTTTTCATTTTTCTTTTATTTCTTGTTTAATAAAGCTCCATGAGCTATCTATTTTCATTCTTAAATTTCTATCATATCAAGCTCATTTGAGCATAAATCTATTGTTTTGAATCTGCTCACATGGTATCAGAGCTTCAGTCGGTTCATGGGTTTGCTCTCCTACAGCTTATACTTATCTTGTCATCATCTCAAATATCGATCTCCTACCCATTTCTAGAAAACGTCGATCCAAATAAATCAACATGTTTTGAAAGATTCTCAACAAGTTTGATATGAAGAAGAGGATGGCATCCATCTGACAGAAGATTCAGAGATGTCAACCCAAATATATCAACAGTTTTGGTGGATTCTCGATATGTTTGATTTGAAGAAGAAATGATGTTCTAGCCCAGATTAAAGGTATTGCTGGGTTGTTTAACAAATTTGGATAAGTTGCTAAAAGATGGTTACAAGGTTCTGTTGATTTCAATGGCGTTTTTGCACTGTGCACCTAAGCTGCTCGAAGAAATGCCAAACAAACTTGGCTCCGTTGCTTACTTCACCCGATGCCAAATTTGCGGAGGAGTATTGAAGCCCAAAGAGAAACCCAACTTTATGATCCATTAGAAGTTTTATTATCCATGTAATTAGGGTTTCTTAGCTCATATATATATATATATATATATATATATATATATATATATATATATATATATGTACTTATGTGAGTTGTTGATGTAATCAATCGAGTGTTGTCTGTTAACGGCAACACTCCTTCTCCTCCATTATATGAAATCATTTCAGATTTAATTTTCTTGCAGACAAATTTCAAGTTTTCATTTTTCTTTTATTTCTTGTTTAATAAAGCTCCATGAGCTATCTATTTTCAGTCTTAGATTTCTATCATATCAAGCTCATTTGAGCATAAATCTATTGTTTTGAATCTGCTCACAGGTTGACCAAAAAAAAAAGTCATGAGGAACGAACAGTCGTCTTCTTTACCTTGTCCAGCAAGTATCTTGATTCATCTTCAAGTTTCATCTTCAATTCTTCCTGAATCTCTCCTCCCTCTGATTCATCCAGTAACGCTCTCATCTCTTGAAGCTTCTTTTTCAAACACTCGATTTCCATCACGCCTAAGCATGGGACTTCGGTTCTTCGGTTCGGTTACGGTTCGGATACTCGGTTTTTCGGTTTTTTTTTTGTTTTTAGAAAACTTACCGATCGGTTTTTTTCTTCGGTTCGGTTCGGTTCATAAAACTTCGGTTCGGTTCGGTTCGATATTTCGGTTCGATTTTATATTCCAAGGCTATATGTATATATATACATCAAACACACAAACACAAACTGACAAAAGTATATATATATATTGGAAGATTGAAACTTTTATGAAAATCAAAACCGATCGACAACTACAAGTCTACAATAATGAACAATTGGTCAGGGACTTCGGTTCTTCGGTTCGATTATTCGGTTTTTCGTTTTTTTTTTGTTTTAAAAAAAACTACCAATCGGTTTTTTTCTTCGGTTCAGTTCGGTTTCGGTTCATAAAAATTCGGTTCGGTTTCGGTTCGATAATTTCGGTTCGGTTTTATATCCCAGGGCTAATCACGCCCTTTCTGTTTTCACCTTCCTTCTTCTTCTCCTCACTTGCGTTTTCAGAGGAAGGATGCTTGAGCTCGAATGTAACGGTCGAAGTAGTAGCAAACGGGCATTTCACTAGTGACTTGTAAAAGGCTTCCTCTCCATCTGATACATTCAAGAAGCAAACACGTGCGCAGGAGTTATTTCCGAACATACAGCATCTCTCTCTGTCCAAAGCTCCGAACTTTGTGTATGTTCTCATCAATTTTTTTTTTTCTAATCTGGTGAAGGCAAATTAGAACCAAAACCAGACTTGATATATAGCTCAACACCTGAAACTTGCTTCCCAACTTCTCTCTTGTTCTTCTTCACCGTTCTAGTTTGCTCTTTCTCATCCACTACTTGCTGCTTATCTTCATCTGATATATCTGCAACAGTTTCATGAAACGTTTCTACTGTGAATCTTATACTTAGATCCATAATTATATGTAAAGCTTCGGTAAATGGACGCAAACGCTCTAATCATGTCATACGAGCTTTTACAGTCTTTTGAATATAGTGTACTCAGAGCCGCTGCACGGATTAGATCCAGTATTTCCTCTGGTGTAGCTCCAAATCTCACAAAATCAATGGCCCTTACTTCTGTTTTGGTCTTTCTTGTGCTCCAAGTAAAATCTGTCATGTACTCAGGCGAAAGATACTTGCTCTTCTTCCTCTTCCTCCAGGATAAACTTTTCCCATTACCAATATCTTCCACTTGCTTCAGATCAGCGTTTTCAATCTTAGAAACTTCACTCACTCTTCTTCTCAAAGTAGTAGAGCCAGTGGTTGCTACATCAGCAACTTCATCACCAAATTTCCTCTTTCTATTGCTAGCAAGCCCAGAGCACTTTCTTAGTGCTCCCTGCCAAGATCTAAATCTATGCTTATCCTCTATGTCTTCAAGTCCTATGATATATTGATGCTCATCATATTTAGCTAAATCAAACCTTCCTTTAGACCGATGAAACACATATATTTTCCTCTTCAAAACCTCAATCTCTACCAAATCACTAAAAGTAGCCGTCTTGGCAAGGCTTATAACATCTTCGAGAACTATTCCAGGTTTTTCAAGAACCAAAGACCTTACAATATCTCTTTTAACATGAGGTACAAGAACTCCTTCCTTTATTCCACAATTCACAGCTATAGGACTAACCAGAGCTTCATCGCAAACCAACATTGTAGAGTTTGAATAGAAAATGTGGGGTATTGTTGGAGTTTTATTTAAGTTATTTTAATTAAATAAATATTAATGAGAATTATTGTAACTTTATGAAAGGACACTAATTGTTAGAGTTTTATTTTAATTAAATAAATACTCTTGTGAACCATTGTGTCTTTGTGAAAGGGCACATTTTGTTTAAGTTTTATTTTATATATTTTAATTAAATAAATACTTATATAAAAACATGTGAATCATTGTCACTTATGAAAAGGCACCTTCACATGAAAGGTCACATTTTCTTCTATTCATATTATTAAGATTGTGTTTTGGTAACAATCCTAAATTTATCATTCTATATAAAGATCGATAGTTGACATGTCCCATTCTTGCATGCCATAAATCACTTGAGTCAAGCAAATAAACAGAAGCAGAGCTATTGTCTGCAATTTTATTAATAATAGGTTCAACATTCAGTTTAAAAAGACCATCACTAAGATAGCCTTTTCCTACATACATCCCACCTTTAGTGAGTACAAATTTATCAGACTCAAACACAAGCTTGAAACCTTTGTTGCTAAGAAGAGAACCAGAAATCAGATTCTTACGAATCTCGGGTACATGAAGTACGTTTGTAAGTGCAAGTTCTTTTCCAGAAGTTAGTTTTAAGACCACTTTGCCTCTCCCTTCAATTGGTGCAGTGCTAGCATTCCCCATGTAGAGATTTTCTCCACCAGAACCTTGCTCATATTGAGAGAACATATTTATATCAGAACAAACATGTCTTGTTGCACCAGTGTCAACCCACCAATCATTGGAGTTTAATATAAGATTTGCCTTTGAAACAATAGCAACAAACTGATTTTCAGCAATGTTAACATTGTTGGCTTCTCCTAAGTTTCCTTCATTTTTGTGACGGCAATCCTTGGCTCTATGTCCAGGCTTTCCACACACCCAACAAACACTTTGTGGTTTCTTCTTGAATTCAACCTCTTTTGCAGAGTTGAATGGTTTCTTAACCTTGTTGTTTTTCTTAAAACCCTTGAATTTGGAAGTTTTTTCCTCAATTACATTGGCTCTTGCTTCCATGGAAGAAAATTCAGATTTCTCGTTCTTACGATTTTCTTCTTCAACACGGAGCTTTAAAATTAATTGCTCGAGACTCATGTCTTCATGTATATGCTTCAAATAGGTCTTGAAGCCTTTCCAAGTTGGAGGCAACTTTTCAATAATAGAAGCAACTAGAAAAGTTTCATTCAGCCCCATACCTTCATCCTTTAGTTCATAAACTATAATTTGAATTTCTTCCACTTGTTTCACCACGGAGTTGGTGTCACTCATCTTAAAATTCAAAAACTTTCCCACAATAAATTTCTTAGCGCTTGCCACTTCAGACTTGTACTTCTTACCCAATGACTCCCATAATTCTTTTGGAGATATGAATGTTTGATAAACATCATAGAGAGAATCATCCAAAGCATTTAGAATATAATTCTTGCACAAAAACTCATTTTGTGTCCATTTCTCCGATGCTTTAATGATGTCATCCGGAATGTCACCTTCAACAGGTAATTCTGGTCCATCTGAAGTTAAACATTGTGCTAGATTTAATGTTGTGAGATAAAACAACATCTTTTGTTGCCATCTTTTGAAATCCACTTCTTTGAATACAAAAGGTTTCTCAATGTGATTTTTCACAATTGCAGCAGATTGATCCATCTATCAATTTCAATATTAAATTCTGTCTTAGATTGTTATCGAAATTATAAATGCAAATCAATCAATCAGGTTGGTAGAATATCGTTTACACGATAGAGAAAAGAGAATACAAACGTAAATAATAATAATATAAAAATTTATGATGTATGTACAGATTGTAAAATGATAGAGGCTTGCTAAAGCAATCTCCTAAGACAGAATTTAATCACTACGCGGTGTTCGTAACTTCTTGGATTTCTATCTTGCAGGATACAACTATCGATCTTCGTATTATGCACCCTATGAAGAACCTTGCAAAATATACTTTGTGTTTTCAGAAAATATTTGAAGAATAAGAAGAAGAGAATTGTTGTTAGTTTTGTTATATTGCTCTCCACCATATATGGTGGTGTTTATATAATAAACCAAAAGGTGTTTTCAACCAATGTGTCATTTCATAATGATATCCTTTCACAAAGATATCTATTCACAAATGTGTCCTTTCATAAAGATGACCTTTTACAAATGTGACATTTCATGTGAAGATGCCTTTTCATAAGTGACAATGATTGACATATTTTTATATAAGTATTTATTTAATTAAAATATATTAAATAAAACTTAAACAAAAAGTGGCATTTCACAAAGACACAATGGTTCACAAGAATATTTATTTAATTAAAATAAAATTCTAACAATTGATGTCCTTTCATAAAGTTACAATAATTTTCATTAGTATTTATTTAATTAAAATAACTTAAATAAAACTCCAAATATGTTCCACAAGTTCACCAATCTCTCTCACAGCTTCTTCCACAGCACTGCGAAAGCTACTAGACTCGCTGGTCGTTGAAAACTCTCTGAAATTCTCCAGAACCGGCTTCAGTTGCGATGGATTGCACCAAGCAAACGTCTCTTTCCAACAATATGCCACAAATAATGTACCTTTTCTGCATTTGCTTCAAAGCTAAGTTTGAAGCATCTGAAGAATCATAAATCTTCCCAGACCACACAAAATCTCCTACATGGAACTTATTTTCTCTTCCTTCAAAACCATATCTGGAATATTGCTTCGTATTCAGAAATGAAGTAACTTCACTCATTACATAATCTTCGGTTGGTCCAGAGTCGTTAATACTCTCCATGTTAACATCGTTAGCCTTCAGAACAACTGTGCGCATCACCTAATTCAGCTCTTTCTCTGTTTTTACAAACCCTAGAACCTGAAGATTTTGTTCCCGTTCTCTCAAACACAACCTAGACTACAATGATCAATCTAAACATTAAGAAAGAAAATAGCGACAACGATCAGAAGAAATCAACATGTAAATCTAACAATCATAAGGGTTTTTCTTTTCACGAGAAAGTAGGCAAATTGTTACACATTGGGAGGAATAAGAAAATCAAAATCAAAATCAAAAATTAAACCTTTCGATTTCCAGCTGCGAATCTCGTGGAAAGTTTTCGTTTTTTCCCTCTAGAGAGGAGAGTCGAGGAAATAAGATAGTAGTCCCCAAAAAATGGTATATTTGTGATTAATGCTTTTGATTTGCTAATCTAATCTATCTACGTCTGAAATCATCCTTAATATTCGTTCGTTTTATCATGTCGCACATGATTATATTTTTTTTTTGTCGGCATCATGTCATACAATCGTTATTAACAAAACCTCTACTCTTGTTTTCTGACGTCCATTTTTGCGATTAGAAGTAGACAAGAGTACGAGTTTAAAAAACTAAATCAAACTTGTAACACGCAACCGTTGTTCTACTCCCACTTCCGGATTTTTGTCTTAATTTCTCAGCTAGGCATTTCAGCAAACACGTTATGTGCATTCTAACGAAAGCAAGCGTCCAAGGCTAAATTCGCAATGGGGAAACGAAATCGATTCAAATTACAATAATTTCTCAAAGCTGAATCAACAATTCCAAACGCGAACTATACTAACAACACAAAAAGATCCATGAATTCCGAAAAAGAACACATTTTTATGAACTTGCGATGATTTAAAAGCTTAAGCAATGGAAACCTTAGCACCAGCTTCTTCAAGCGTCTTCTTGGCTTCTTCAGCCTCATCCTTAGTCACGCCTTCCTTGAACTTCTTCGGCAACCCTTCGATGAGCTCCTTAGCCTCTTTCAACGCTAAGCTAGTCAAAGCCCTTACCGCTTTGATCACTGCAATACGAGAAGCACTGGGTACTTCATTGATAACCACATCGAATTCCGTCTGCTCTTCCACCACAGCCGCCGCACCACCACCGTCTCCCGGAGCAGCTACAGCCGCTGCAGCTGGGGCTAAGGAGAGAGGCGAGACACCGAACTTGTCCTGGAGGTAGTCGACGAGGATGCGGGCTTCTTCGAGGGTGAGAGAAGAGATTTCGGATCCAATCTTCTCGATTTTCTCCGGGGCTTCGACGGCGGCTATGGGACGGAGATTATTTGCGCGGTGGGTCAGCGTGGAAGAAGAAGCGCCAAAGCGAGCCGGGAATTCGATTGTGGTGGGTCGGGAAAGAAAGCCATGGGCGGAAGTGAGAGTGGGAGAAGATGAGGAACGGATTGAGCTTGCGATGGACAAAGTTGTGGCTGCCATTTTTCACTCCCTTCCTTCTTCTCGGGATTTGTTATGTGCGTGTCTCGCTTTGAGTGTGTTTGTATGAGATAAAGAAAGATGAGGATAGAAAACAAAGGATAAGGGGTGATTTGGGAAATAACGTAAATGCGCACTTCTGCTATTATGCGCCTATGAGCACTGACGAAGTAAAAAAGGGGCGTTCCGAGAATCGAACTCGGGACCTCTCGCACCCAAAGCGAGAATCATACCACTAGACCAAACGCCCATGTTCTTCTGATGCATTTATTTTATTAAAATTGGTAAAATGTTTCATAGTGAAACATTTGGTTGTTTTTTTTTTTTTTTTTGGCTCAACAACAACTCAAAGACATTAACCAGAGTTTATATTAACTGATGATCTTTATCTTGATAAAATTTTAACCACATTGGCATCGTAGAATATAACTTAGGAACATTAGTCTCATAAGAAAAAAACTTTCTTCCCTATTCTATCCGCCACTTCATTCCCTTCTCTTTTCTTGAAGAAGTGAGCAAAGTCCGTCAGTCTTGAATGATAATATTGATGTTCGGCCAGATTTCATCTTGTGTAAGTAAGTTGACCACAATTTAAGAGCATGTTTCAATGATAAGATTTATGTAGTTGAACCGACTTAAACACAAAGTTGCCCACCTTATTACCTCAGATTCAACTTCTGTTGGAGATGATAGTAAAGACAACTTCCTTGCACTCATCTAAAGAGCCTTGCTTTCGTGATCTCTAAAGACCCCGCCAATTCTGCAACTTGATGTTTGCTTGTTCCATAAACCGTCCACATTGCATTTAACCTAGCCCATCAGTGGTGGTTGCCATTTTTCATGCGAAAGTGAGTTTGGCTCAGCTCTTTGTTTCACCTCTCTCTATCCAGACTGTTTTTCCATTCTTCCATGTCCTCAATAGCTTTTTCTAGCGTTGCTTGAGCACCATAATTGATGTCTTTAATCAAGAAATCATTATGATTCTTCCATAGCTTCCACATTAGCCAAAGACTTAGCTTACCCACTGCATTCTCAGACGGTGCTTTCTTTTGGATGGGCATTACTCTATGGAAATTAACCCACAAGGACTCACTCATTTCCCCTGAAGGTGGCACAGACAATGGGGAGATGGCCGAGACAAGTCTGGCGTATGGGCACTGGAACAGGAAGTGGTTGACTGATTCTTTGACATGTTGACATCTAGCACATGAGGGATCTTTCCTGAGGTGCATGTGTGTCAGATTTTGTGAAACTGGTACACAATTAGTTAGGCATCTCCAAAGAAAGTGATGTACTTTCGGACTGGCATTTGCTTCCCAAGCCAATCTGTACAATGGTTCCATACTAAGTTGAAGCAGTGTTCGGAAACGCGCTAGGCGTTGTACGCGCGGCCGGTCTGGGCCTAGCGAGTTATCGAAAAATCGGGATATGGCCGAGACAAGTCTGGCATAGACAAGTCTGGCGTATGGGCACTGGAACATGAAGTGGTTGACTGATTCTTTGCCATGTTGACATCTAGCACATGAGGGATCTTTCCTGAGGTGCATGTGTGTCAGATTTTGTGAAACTGGTACACAATTAGTTAGGCATCTCCAAAGAAAGTGATGTACTTTTGGACTGGCATTTGCTTCCCAAGCCAATCTGTACAATGGTTCCATACTAGGTTGAAGCAGTGTTCGGAAACGCGCTAGGCGTTGTACGCGCGGCCGGTCTGGGCCTAGCGAGTTATCGAAAAATCGGGATAAACTCGAAGATTACGCGGGGCGGAATTTTTTGACATTTTTATATGTAATACCATAAATTTTACATATTTTATATATACTTACACAATTTTATTAGTTTTTAAGATAATAATTTGTATAACAAAAAATAGATATAAAAGATGATTGTTGTACATTACAATTCACAAGATACAATAAAATTAGAATAAATCATAAAATTAATAAATTTATAATATATATTTTATGATTAGATTTGCTGTTAATTAGAATAAGTATATATGTTAATTAATCAATATTGTAGTGTCTTTTAAATAAATAAAAACTTTTGAATATTTATTGAAGTGTTATAAACAATAATATTTTGGTTTTGAATATTTTGGTTTTGGGTGAGTTTTGTCTGCAGGTTCCGAGAAATCGCAATGCAACGATCGACACGGTCCTGTGTGTCGATCGTCACAACACGAAAATCGCATTGCAGCGATCGTTGCGGACCTGAGCAACGATCGACATATGTCGCAATCGCCTTGCAACGATCGTCGCATTTATGCGTAACGATCGATGCATGAGCGAGACAGGTAAAAATCAGACAGAAAATTAACTCATCCCTTAACATTTTTCCTTTCTTTTACCGACCCTTAGCTTGACACTACTGGGGACAGTGTGTTTCAAGTGTGGGGGAGGTGGTACTGACTTCTATCTTTCTGTTTTCTTAGAGTCAATTCTATTTTCAAAATTTGTTTTATTGAGTCAAAACGGTTTAAGTAAGAAACAGTGAATTTTTGAGAAGTTAATAACACTTGCAGGAACTTAAGTGACCATTGGGATGAGCTTGTAGACGCATTTATGACTATTAGAAAACCCAACACGGATCAGCCTACTGAGAACACCCACATCACTTCAGGTATCAGAGGATCCTTTACTGACTTCACCATTAATCTTGACTAAATTTTCTCACATAAGGGCTTGGTATACCTTGATTCGGACTCCTCTGTTAGTTCTGACACAGCTTGTAAACATGTCCGAGTAAGGTTCCCTTCTCCCCTTCTCTAAAGTAAAGTAAAAAAAAAGAGAATAATAAACTGAGGATGAGCTAGTAGCTCCGAAGTGGTCGCGGGAGTGATAGAGACCCCTATTACCTCATGTGCTTCCATGGAATGTGTCCTAAGTACACCCCATAACGGGAAGAGCACTGATAAAAAAAAAATGATACCCAATGGGGAAAAATCAGTTGCTAAGGAAGGGAAAAGAGAAGAAAGGAACCAGAAAAAGATAGTATGGTGGTCTAGAGCTAATAGAGTAAGAATCCATGTGCCCTTTGATCGATAATCCTTAGGTGAGACCGCACTTAATATACTTAAGAAGTCAGTAGGGTGAATTTGAATGCTTGAATGTGATTGTGGAGTTTACTTGGGACAGTTGCTAAGTGTGGGGAAAGTATATGTTGGTCTTGATGTCTGCAGGTGAAATCTTTCATGTGGCTTACTAAGGGGAATCTGAGTGTTGTTGCTTCTAGGATGAAAAGAGTTTCTGAAAGTTTTCAAACCTCTTCACCATGTTTTAGTTCTCTGTTTTGCTTGAGGACAAGCAAAGGCTAAGTGTGGGAGAGTTGATATATCATGGTTTTCACCGGTTTTAGACCATGATATAAGTATGTTTTAGAGTCTTTTGGTGTTTCTTTAGAGTCATTTACAGGTGTTATTAGGTACATGCATGTTTGGAGCGGAATTGGAGATTATGGAACGTTTTGGTGATTTGACCCGAGAGATAGAGTTCACTGTCCAGAACAGAGGATTGCATCGATCGACACACCTTGTGCATCGATCGACACACGAGCGAGATGGGCCTTCCTCGGCGAGTTTAATGAAGAATGCTGAAATTGCAGATTTGCCCAGATGTTCCTGTATTTACAAAAAAGTCCCAAGACGTGATTAGGCTTATATATCATAATTGTTCTTCAACCTTGATTGTGCTTAATACTAGTTTCTAACCTGATCACTTAGAATCTAGACTTTGAGTTGTTAAATGTGGTTTAGAATCTGAAATATTTAGGTTGAGCGATTGAATTACTCGCAAAGAAATTTGGTTTAATTGAATTGTGAACATATCAAACCTGCACTTAAGGCTAGTTTAATCTGTTAGGAATTACAAAGAAATTTGGATTTCTGCTATTAGACTTAGAGAATTCTCACAACGAACAACGAAAGTTAGTTAATTCTATATCTGTGTTTGAGTTCTAGAACTGAGCTTAATCTGCTTGTCTGATTTCCTGAGAACTCCCTAGACTTAGCGATTTTAGTTAATTGCTTACAAACCACTCATGCTACTTGATTTACTTTTCTGCTTGCTTTTTAGTTTCTCATTACTTTCACCTAGTTTAACTTGACCGTTCTAAAATCTATCGTTACCGAGAGTCTCTGTGGGATTCGATACCTTTTATACTACAATTGCATTAATTGTGCACTTGCAATAGAATAGGATTTAAAACTTAGAGCATATCATATATTCAAGAAAATAGGGACAACGAGTGACGTGCAATGCAAATGATAAGTGGGAAGGTGGAATCCGTGCCATTCAAAACTCACATATAAATGTCCCACATCGGAACATCATCAAATTATGGAGGTAAGTTGTTCCTATAAATAAAGGACACTGTTTTTCTACTACGGATCAGGCTTCTAAAGAGCTAAGGCCCGTTATACTTATGGGCTTACCTAGTTTAATATTTGATAAAATCGGTAATTAATCCGATTTATCTGATTAATCGGGAGCTTAATTTATAAAGCGGACGGTTAATTGGTCCCCGATTAATTATGCCGATTCGAGTAAAATCGCAGCAGGTGGGTTCCGTTCAGCGTTTTAGTGGCCGCGTTTGCGGTAACGCGGCCGCGTTTTAGAACAGGGGGTTGAAGCATCTCTCGCTGGTGTTCTTTTTCCTTTATGAGTTCGAGGGCCATCCAATACCCATGTTTTACAGAGTAGTTGCCATTTTGAGTGTATTCCCAGCTATAAGTGTCCTTAGTGTGTTTACATCCGTTCAACAAGCAGTATATCCTCCTCTCGAAGAGTTCCCAGCAATAGTTCATTATTCCATTCTCTTCTATCGTGAGAGAGGAGGTCACTTACATTGTTAATAGCTGATATCTTTGTCTGAAAGGGAGGAGAGAATAGCCGAGTTGATAGTAGAGGTTTCACAGGTTTAGAACCAATCCATTGATCTTCCCAAATGTTTGTTTTCTCCCCATTTCCTATTGTAACTTTTGCTCCTCTTTTGATCGTGTCTTTAGCTTGAAGGATACTCATCCATGCGAAGATCTGAGAGAGGAGTAGATCAGGTTGTGTGAGAATTCTCCAAAGATGCTTTCCCAATAGAGCAATATTGAAAGCCACTGTGTCTTTAAATCCAATTCCTCCATCTTTCTTCGGTTTGCTTAGGTGCTTCCAAGCTTTCCAATGCATTCCACGTTTGTTTTTTGATCCCTTCCACCAGAAATTGGCCATTATAGCAGATATTTGTTTACAGACGGTCATGGGAAGAAGAAAGCATGACATCGTAAAGGCTGGGAGGGCCATAGCCACAGACTTTAAAAGATTTTACTTCCCTGTTGGCGTTAGGAATCTGTTTTGCCACCCAAAAACTTTGTTCTGCATTCTTTCCTTTATGTAGCTAAGTATTGAAACTCTCGATCCTCCGAAAAACTCCTGGAGACCCAAGTAGATACCATCACCCTCTTGTTGATCTATCTCCAAAATGTGCTTCACCAAATCTCTATTCTGCTCAGTCATCTTCTTCCCAAAATATACACTTGAATTTTGATAGTTTATTCTCTGACCGATGCAAGACAAAACTTCTCCAAAATCCCTTTCAGATGTCTCAATTCCTCCTCATGTCCTTTGCAATAAAATATGCTATCATCGGCGAAGAAGAGGTGTGATACCTTAGGTGCTGTTCTTGCAACTTTCAAGCCGATGATCTTCTTTTCTTGCTCCGCTTTCATGAGCATTCAGACAAGTATTTTAGAACAGATCACAAAGAGGTAAGGGGACAAAGGATCCCCTTGCCTAATGCCTTTAGATGGATTAATGTCTCTAAAGGGCTGCCCATTGATGAGTACTTGGTTTTTTACTGATGATACACACTTCATGATGAGGCTGGTCCATCTCTGATCAAAACCAACTATAAGTAATGCATCCTCCAAAAATCTCCATTCCACTCGATCGAAAGCCTTTGAGAGGTCAGTTTTAATGGCTACAAATTCCTCGGCGCATTTTTTTTTTTTTTGAGTTGAGTGCATGAAGTAATTCATGGGCAACCAGGATGTTGTCAATAATGAGTCTACCCTTGATGAAAGCAGCCTAAGTTTCCGAAATGAGATGTGGAAGTACTTTCTTTCGCATGTTGGCTAGAACCTTCGCTATAATCTTGTATAGTATATAGTACTCAGGTTGATTGGCCTAAACTCGAACATCTTGGCGGCTTTCAATTTCTTTGGGATAAGGCAGATATTCGTCTTGTTCAAATCATCCTCCAAGAATCCTGCCGCAAAGAAGTAGTGTACTGTTTTGAAGACATCTCCCCCCCCCCCCCCACAACATCCCAAAACAGTTGGTAGAACTGTCCGTTCATTCCATCTAGGCCATGGCACTTATAGGGGTTTATCTCAAAAGTAGCCTTCTTGACTTCATCTCTAGTAACCTGTTTCAGTAGAGTATCATTATGTTCATGCGTTACTATGGGAGAAGAGCCGGAGAGGCATTCATCAAATTTTAATCCAATGCCAACATCTTCAGACCCAAAGAGTTTCTTAAAGTAGTCTTCAGCAATTTTTCCTATGTTGGCGTCACCAAACCACTCTTTGTTATCATCGTCTGTCAGGCTGTGGATCCTATTCTGAGCTCTTTTGTTCTTTGTAGCAGTGTGATAGACTTTGGTGTTCTTATCTTCATTTCTTAGCCAAGACATCTTGCTCATTGAGTTCTCTCTTTAACCCTCTCATCTCTTGATGATCAAATGGCGCATGTTTAGAAATGAGGTCAATCCTGTAGTGTAGCTCTTGGATTTTTGCTGTTGCGTTTGGCTTATTTTTCCTTTTCCAGTCTGAGATTGATTTCCTGCGGCTTCTGAATTTATCCAGCGTTAAAGTGCTGTCAGAGTTGTCCTTATTCAAACCTTCAATGACTGCTTGCCTGAAATCCTCCTTATGTTCATGACGATGGTCATACTT
Source organism: Orychophragmus violaceus (assembly GCA_030180135.1). Classification (NCBI taxonomy): domain Eukaryota; kingdom Viridiplantae; phylum Streptophyta; class Magnoliopsida; order Brassicales; family Brassicaceae; genus Orychophragmus; species Orychophragmus violaceus. The sequence continues at coordinate 10,721,894 of CM058232.1, forward strand.
AAAAGAAGCTCTTCCTTTCACGTGATCACCCATCAGACAATTGAGCAAGGGACTATGGTCAAAAATGACTTTTTGGAGGTAGATGGCTTTTGCTTCAGGGAAATCCTCCATCGATCTCTGATTTGCGAATGATCTGTCTAAGCAGCACTGGATTATTTCTTCATTTCGGGTGCCATACCAAGAGATTTATAACCGTAATGTTTGTATTCCGAGAAACCACAACAGCTCAACATTTGATGGAACTCATAGCTTTCCTCTTCCTTCCTAACACGACCACCCATCTTTTCATTGACGTCAACCAACTTGTTAAAATCCCCAATTAATAACCACGGGCCTTCTCTCTCAACTCCAATTCTGGTCAGCCTTTCCTCTAAGCTTTTTAACTGGGTCGTCATATACACAGGTGAGACAGAAGATTTTGTCATCCCATCTTGTATGAGCATCAATGAATCTGCTATTTGAGGATAGGATTTTAACCACACATTTTTCCTTCCACATCAAAGCTAAGCCTCCGCTTTTTTCCACATGCTCATTTCTCAGCAGTAATTTGCTTGCTTTTCTTACTCACGTTTGAGGTCGATGTAGTCTTTGCTTTGCTCGCTTGATCCAGATTCCGACTTAACTTGAAAGGGACATAATTTCTGATCGTGTGTAAGCCTTTTAGAGGAAAAAAAAACAAACTTGGGGTAGTTTCTCACATTCAAGCTCAGTTTGGATCCTTTTACCTGTTTTAAAATTAGTTACTTTTCGAAAGTGAAAGGGTTCATCAGCTTTAATCCAAACGTGAGCTCTAACATATTCCAGAGAATCCAAGTTCTTGGCATGCAGTTCAATGACGTCGATTCTTCCCAGCGGTGAGATGAGACTCTCCACAATCTGGTGCTTCAGTAAGTGAATCGGCAAGTCATGGATTCGGATCCAAAAAGGAATGAAGTTTGTGAAATCTGGTACAAGATTAGGTGTCCATTGATTTAAAGCCACCATCCACCCGTTAACGAACCAAGGACCTTTTTTGAGGACATGCTGTAGATCCCTTTTATTCTCAAAGATGAACTGAACCTGAAGATCTCCGACACCACATCCCTTAACTTTCTCCTCCAGCCGCAATGTTTTTAAAACCGGACCGGCGACTGAACCGGTAAAACTTTTGGGTCATGGGTTAATATGGTCTGACCAGGTTCGACCGGGTTCAACCAGATATGTTATTAATTTCAAATTATCAAATAATACATTTCAATAATCATAATTTTAAAAAATTTGTGTAACAATTATTTAAAAAACAATTCAAAAGTTTAAATGTTAAGTAATAATGTTTCAACATATTTAAAAGATGTTGAGACCTAGAGAAAAAGATGTTTTGAAACACTTTAAACGGATAATTTATCGTCAAGAAATATTGTTCACAAACATATACATCTTGCTTTTTAGATGCATAGATATACATTTATTAAAAAAAGATAAGATATAGTAACACATTTAATCTTATTTTTAATAAATATTTAAAATTAATATAATTATATCTGATTGTTTAGGAAAAAAAAGTAGTTAACAAAATATAAAACAATATTTTTTATAAAACCCGGTTCGATACGGTCCAATGGGTCACCGGTTTCCGGTTTTTTGGCGGTCCAATCTGGATTTTTAACCGGTTCAACTACCATTGGTTTTTATGATCAACCCAACCAGGGTATACTTCCGGTTCACGGTTCAATCCGGTCCTACCGCCGGGTCGGTCCGGTTTTAAAAACACTGTACCAGCCGAGCATATCATCAATGTTAAGTACTATAGTACTTAATTACCAAATGCCCTCAATGTTGTTTCTCACTTTAGTTTTCATGATTTATAATATATACACTATACTTCCAGTTCAGAATATATAAAGCATTAAGAAGCTAAAAATTTGTAGTGGAAACATTCTTTTAGTTCAGAAGAAGCATATAACAATCGTATACCACCAATGTGATCACATCGTGTAGTTTCGATATCTCCCCCTTCTATATATTCCCACTAATGCTACTTTAAACAACACCAAATCCCATTTCCAATGAATCCTAAAACGCCCCCCGTGGTTTAAACACGTTTTCACCATCGACGGCGTCTCCTTCCATACCAAAACGCAAACGCAGCCACAGATGCAGCAACAACAACTCCAGTCGCCGCGTGCCATACGTGCAAAGGCTTCTCCATCATCACCACGGTCTCAGAGCTCGGAACCTCCTTAACTTCTGGAACCATCTGCTGACTCACCACGGTCTGAGCAAACCCGAGTCCTACTCTTCCCAATTCTTCCATATCTGTCACGGCTGGTTTCAACTGTGTCGCCTTCGAGATAGTTTCATATTCTTCTTTAGTCCCTCCTTCAAGAAAAGACCCAACAAGGTGACCATTTTTAACCCAATACGCTCCAAACACTTTACCGTCTTCATACTCCCCAAAGTGTACAACTTCACCTACAGGGTCTCCGTAGAACTGCCACGAGAAGGCAAAGACCCTTGAGTAGAAAAACGGCAAGTAGTCAAACTCTCCGGTCTTTTCTGGCTCCATGATGGCTGAAACTGCGTGCCGTGCAGATTTCCTAGCCGAATCCACATGCTCAAGCCTCCTCATTTCGCCAAAGAGTTTAACTGGAAATGTAGCGACATCGCCTATTGCATACACTGAACTGTCACTTGACTGCATTTTGCTGTTCACCTTTATCCCTCCTTTCTCTATTGTTAGCTGTCCTTCAAACAAGCTTGTGTTTGGTCGTATTCCGATTCCAACCACGACCAAATCTGCTGGTAACTTGTTCCCATCTTTGAGATTAACTGCCGTGACCTGCAAATCAAAATCCCAAAAGAACTCATATCAATACATAAACACAGCCAACAATGCTCGAGATTTCACGATATCATCATTGGCTCCTTTGTTCTATTGATTGTTTCCATCTTCTATTTCCAAGTTGAATCTCAAGATAGAAAAATATCTAACCTTCTTCTTCGAATCAAACTCAAATGATGTCAACACAGTTCCTTTGATAAATTTCACTCCTTTAGCCTTATAGTAGTCTTCATACAAACTTGCAATCTTGGGAGTAAAGAGACGCGCCACTGTAAAACGAAACTGAAGAACGTCAAGCCAAACACACAGACACAAACTCAAATTGAGTAATAATCATGGTCACTGAGCCTTATAGTACTTACTGCAGTGAGCCTCTGGAAAAACCATGGTCACATTGATTTTGTTGATCACTAACGATGCAGCACACTCCATGCCGATATAGCCACCACCAATAACAACAGCATTCCCATTGGAGCTTGATTGCATCGCATTGACAAGCCTATTTGCGTCGCTCAGATCTCGCAAGTAACAAACATTTTGAGCATCTGAGCCTTCCACCCCAAATTCTTCGAGCTTCAACGCCTGCTTGCACATGTGACAAGAGTAAGGCCCTGAATTTAGCAGTTCAAAGGCCTACGCTTTAATAGACGTGCCAGTATCTCAAGACAATTTAAGACTTAACTGAGTAGTTATAAGTTATAACATCTCAAAGACGATAACTTGATAGTGAGAACCAGTAGTTTATCTCAAGTACGTTAACGACATTTTCTCACCCGCGCACACTCTTAATTTGGAAAAACGAAATCATAGATATTATATTGTAATCCATACCCTGGCACCTGTTGCAATGATCAAGAATTTGTAACTTATAGTCTCCCCAGTGCTCGATAAAAGAGTCTTCCTCCTCACATCAACGGACTTAACACGAGTCCCAAGGACTAATTCAATTCCTGACAAAAGCATTTCACAAAATTGTCAGAACTTACACTCATAGCCATATGCCAAAATAAAGTAGTACTTTCTCAATCAAGACCAAAAGTGGAAATGTAATTACCATGCTCCTTGTACCATTTCGAGGTGAGCTTCTCATCATTAGCCCCAACACAAGTGTGGAAAGAAGGAAGCCGTGCAGGAGCTGCAGTTTAGATTGTATCAATTTCCTAATTTATACATGTTAGCTACGAGGTTTCTCTTACCTTCTGGCAGCAGAAAACCTTTGCTTAATGCGGGCCTCTCATATGGTGGAATCTAGAGAAAAAGCGTATGCAGAAGCTAATCACTTACAGAGAGCGAAACAAACATGAGTGAAAAAAAAAAACCAAGAATCATAAACCAGAAGAAGTGCTGCCAAAAGTGAGTCAAAGATTGTTCGGAATTAATTGATAAACATCATATATTACTATTTTTCGAAGCTAAGACGCTAACGAGGCATCGATTCTTGCAAGCTACTCGTGAATTACTTTAACTACCAAATACATCAATATGATACAAAATTTCCACTGTATCTCAGATTCATTTCCTCGTGAGAATTCCAAGAATGAGTTTCAAGAAGAGTCAATGTACTGACTTTTTCAAAAAAAAAAACTTGAGCAAGACCCACAATTTTGAAAGAATTCCACACGAAGTTCTACCCTAGTGGTAGAAAAGTATCAGAAAAGCTCTAGCAATAAGAGACAAAAGAGACAAAGACAAACCTAATCAATCAAACCACCAAATTCAAAACCTTCAATCAACACTTAGAACAATAAAGATTCAGGAGAGAGCTAATAATACTTCATCGGATGAATCAATAAAGCGTAGATTCCGTGTGCTTACGGGTTCTTCGGAAATGATGCAGAGTTCGCCATCGGAGACACCTCTCCTCGTGAATTCGAGAGCTGCATAACCAGCAGCAACACCTCCTCCCAGAATCACATACACGAACGCTCTTCCCATGACGCCTAGTTTTTCCTTTTCACTTTCTCGCGAAAATCCTAAAACATGCCAAAATCTATATGTATTGTATGTTTGTTTTTAAAAAAAAGATTGTCGATAAAAACAAATTTTTTGAGGTACCGAAAAATTATTTCTGTTATCGGATCTTTTCCACCAGTGAATAATGATTTTCGACGATTGTATTTGTTCAATTACATCTCTACCCCTCTTTGACTTACTTAATAAGGAACGGTGGATGTTAGGTTAAAAAACCGATTACACTAGATCTGGACCATCCATTTCTCTGGACAAACTGTGACAGTGGGACCCAGCTTAGCTCTTTGCTTGCACGACTTGCTTCGCCCATCATCATTGGATAAATGATTATATAAACAATTTCAAATTGCTAAAACTAAGAACGATATGTGTTAACAGAATGATAATATTGCTAATGTAAGATAAAAGAAGAAACTTGAAGGAGAAGAAAACGTTAATGGAGATTTCAACTTTTCATTTCAACTCAACTCTCAGACATTTACATAAGTTTGTATTTATATGCAGAACTTCAAACCTCCTAGGAATCTTAACAAACGGCTCAGATTGATTCATCACATAAAGCATCAAAGCGATTTTGCAAAAGAATTGGTGAAGGCTGGTTGTACGATTTGTCCTGCAGCTTTACATTTAGAGCTCTGTTTTTCTTGTCTGTATCCGTTGGTGGAGACTTGATCTCAGCCACTGATTTCTGTTTGATCTGAGTCATTGATTTCTGCTTGGGCTTTTCTTTGTTGGGCTGAATACCTTTGTCGAGGGCCATTATCTTGTTTGAATTCTCAGCCACAGGAACCTTTTGCCGCCACTCTTTCTTCTTCTTCATTTTATCAAGCTGAGAGTTAACATCCCCCGCAAACTTTGTGTGGATGGCTCAGCCACACCAAGTTTGAACCGTAGTTCATGATGACTTCGAATGGGTAAGGATTTAGTAAAAATGTCAGCCAACTGATGAGTGGAGGGAATATGATAGACGATGAGTGTACCTAAAGCAACTTGTTCACCGATGTAATTGAAGTGAACAGCAAAGTGCTTGGACCTTTTATGAAGAGCAGGATTAGCAGACAGATATACGGCAGATAAGTTGTCACAGTACAGCTCCGGTGGTGCTTCAGATGGAACACCAAGTTCATGAAGAAGATTGCTCAGCCAAGTGATTTCTGCAGCTGTATCAGAGAGTGTCCTATATTCTGCTTCAGTGGAGCTTCAAGACACTGTATCATGCTTCTGAGCTGACCAAGAGATCAGATTGGATCCAAGAAAGGTACAGAAACCGCCAGTAGACCTTCTGGTTTCAGGACAACCGGCCCAGTCTGAGTCACTATAAGCACGAAGCGTAGAGTCGGTTTTAGCCATAAAGGAGATCCCAAGCTGAGTTGTGCCGCGAATATATCGCAGTATCCTCTTCAACAGACTGAAATCCGACAATGTGGGAGAATGCATCTTTTGGCAGATAAGATTTATAGGATACTGAATATAAGGCCGGGTCAGAGTAAGATATTGAAGTTTTCCGGCTAAACTTCTGAAATAGGAAGGCTCAGGAAAGGGTTCCTCTTGTTGAGGCAGACTGTTGTACTGAAGCGGAAGTGGAGTAGGCATAGGAGAGCAGTCGGACATACCTGCTATGTGCAGGAGATCTTCAGCATACTTGGCTTGATTAAACAACAGACCATCTGAGCCAAAATGAGCATGAATTCCCAAGAAATAATGAAGACTTCCCATGTCTTTCATTCGAAACTCTTTGTTTAAAGCACTCAAGAGAGAACTGACCAGAGTAGTGTTGCTACCAGTGAGGAGCATATCATCTACATATAACAGAAGCAGAAGAGTTTCACCATCTTTTTGATAAATGAATAGTGAAGGATCAAGCATACTGCAGAAGAACCCAAAGTCTAATAAGTAAGTGCTGAACTTATTAAACCATTCCCTTGGAGCCTATTTCAAGCCATAAATTGCTTTGTGTAATTTGCAGACAAAGGCTGGATTTGCTGGATCAATGAACCCTGGAGGTTGATGCATATAAACAGTTTCAGTCAAGTCCCCATGAAGGAAAGCATTCTTCACATCTAGTTGTTTAATATTCCATCTTCTGATTGTTGCAATGTGAAGAATAGATATGATGGTTGGAGTTTTGACCACTGGACTATACATTTCAAGGTAGTCTATTCCTTCTTCTTGTTCAAACCCCTTAGCCACAAGTATAGCTCTTAGTTTATCCAAGGAACCGTCAGCTTTAAGCTTAGTCCTAAACACCCATTTGCAACCAAGTATATTCATGTCTAGAGCATAAGGAACAAGGGTGAATGTCTTCGTCTCTCTAAGTGAGTCAAGTTCTTCTACCATAACCTCTGTCCATCCTTGATGTTTCAATGCCGTTGTGACAGTTTTTGGTTCTGCTGGAGTAGAGATAATGGTATGAAGAATGTAGCGAGGATTAGGCTTTGATATGCCATGTTGCAAGCGAGTGACCATAGGATGCCTAACATCTCTGGCTGATGAAGAGGGAACCAAACCAGCAGTCGAAGAAGCAGGACTCGGAACAGTGTTAGTTCCTGATGCAACAGATGAACATTGTTGCTGACCAGATGATTCGAAAAAGGAAATTTTGTTGCAGAGGAACAATCTGCAAAGGTGCTGGCGCAGAAGATCCGTTATAAGGAGGTGGAATGGCTGTGACTGAGAAGGAAGGAGCTCTGGGCATAGCTACTGGAGTGGAGACCTTCTTGTGAATGAAACTTTGCTGCCAAGCTGAAAGAAGTGGGGGAAGCATGACAGTCATGAAGATTTGAATAGACATTAGCAAATGGAAATACTTTTTCATCAAATAGCACATGACGAGTGATATATACTCTGCCGGTAGGAGGATATATACACCTGTAACCCTTATATCTTTCATTAAACCCAAGAAATACACATTGCAGAGATCTTGGATCCAACTTTGTAGAAGTATAAGCACGTAAGGCAGGCACAGCCAAAGATCCTCAGAGATGAATAGTCAGAACTTTTCTGAAACAAAACCTCATAAGGATCTGCTTATTGACCAGAACTGAGGAAGGTAGAAGATTGCTTAGATAGCTAGCCATGAAGAATGCTTCTAACCAGAATTTTTGAGGCATCTTGGCTTCAAAGAGCATAGACAATCCCAATTCAGTAATATGCCTATGTTTTCTCTCAGCTAGCCGATTTTGCTGAGGAGTATGGGGGCATGAGATGGACTGTTTGATTCCATAGATTGCAAGGTGAGTGAGAAATAGATTGCTTGTGAACTCTCCACCCCCATCACATTGAAAAGTCTGGATTTTCTCATTGAGTTGATTTTCAACTAATGCTTGAAACTGAAGAAACACAGAATGGAAATCTGACTTCAAGCGCAAAGGATAAAACCAACAATATCTTGAGAAGTTATCAATGAAGATCACATAGTATTTGAACCCTTGAATAGAAGATACAGGAGAAGGACCCCACAAATCACAATGTATCCTCTCAAGAGGTTTAGATGCCACAAATACAGAAGAAGAGAAAGGTAATTTTGCACTTTTACTAAGTTGACAAGAGCCACAAAGCTTGTTAGTGCTTTTATTGATGTTGATAGCCTTAGTTCTAGATAAGATTTGAAGTATCTCTGAGCTTGGATGTCCTAGCCTCCTATGCCAGACCTCATCACTGGTGCTTATCTGCCTTGTTGAGTAAAACACAGTGAAGGAAGGATTGTCCAAGACATAGAGATCCTCATGTTTGGTTCCTTGACTCAGAACCTGTTGTGTTACCTTGTCCTTCACAGAGACACCATCACAGTCAAAGGTAAAGGAACAAGGATAACCACTTGTCATTTTAGATACTGAAATAAGAGACTTTGCTATCCCTGGACAGACCAAGACATCCTTTAATAAGAGTTTACCTGAGGATGAAGTGAGAGGAGTAGAACCAGTGTGAGTGATGGGGAGGAAGTTGCCATCATCTATCATAACCGCATCATTACCATGGTATTGTTGAGAGGACTGCAGATGTTGGGTTGAGTTAGTGACGTGCATGGAAGCGCCAGTATCAGCAAACCACTCATTTCCTGTATAATGGGGATCATCTGACACCTTCATAGCTGCTAAGGCAGTGGCTGTGTCTGCAGACTGATAGGTGATGTCGAACCGCTTATAACACTTCATTGCTGAATGGCCAAAGCGACCACATATCTGACATGTGGGTCTAGTTCCTGAGGAATCTGAGGACTGAGAGCCAGCACTGGATGTTGTGACTTGTTGAGGAAAGCCACGTCCTCTGGTTGAATAAGAGCCTCTGCCTCTTGTGTTACCAAATCTTGAGTTGAAGCCGCCACGACCTCTGAAGTTGTTGTAGCTGGTGTATCCTGTATCATTAGAGGTAATATTGAAGGCTAGATGAGGCGTGACTGTTTGTTGAGAGTCTTCATAGGACTTCAAGCGATCGTCAAAACCAGTCAAGCGAGGGATAATATCATCAAACACAGGAGCAAGGTGAGAATCCATGGAGCCTTCGATGCTTGTTTTAATAGGTTCATACTCACGTCCCAAGCCTTGTAAGGCAGCGAAGATCTTCATTCTTTCAGTTACTGGACTGCCGATGGAGTTTAGTTGGTCACAAAGGCCTTTGATTTCCTTTAAGTAGTCGGTCATCGACTTGTCAGCTTTGCTTACAGTTTGAAGATGCCATTGTAACTCGAACAGCCGTGATGAAGAAACACGGTTGAAGTGTTTGGCTAGAGACAACAATACCTCTTGCGCAGTGTTAGTACTAAGCACAACACTCAGTATATCTTCATACAGAGAACCCAAAAGCCAAGACTGAACTATTTGATCTGACCTTAGCCAAGCTTGATGGTCTGGATTTGGGATCACGTTTGTGGTGTCGTTGATGTGAGGAATAGAGAGAGTAGGAGTAGGTTCAGGGAAAGAGCCATTGATGAACCCAATAAGCCCTTGTCCCGAAAGAAATGATTCAAACTGTCTCTTCCAATGGATGTAGTTGCGTTCTGTGAGCTGGATGGTGACACAGTTAGAGATGTGCAGCTTTGGCTGTGAATAGAGATCCAAGGTTGTGTCCATGGCTCTGATACCATGTAAGATAAAAGAAGAAACTTGAAGGAGAAGAAAACGTTAATGGAGATTTCAACTTTTCATTTCAACTCAACTCTCAGACATTTACATAAGTTTGTATTTATATGCAGAGCTTCAAAACCCTAGGAGCCTTAACAAACGGCTCAGATTGATTCATCACATAAAGCATCAAAGCGATTTTGCAAAAGGATTGGTGAAGGCTGGTTGTACGATTTGTCCTGCAGCTTTACATTTAGAGCTCTGTTTTTCTTGTCTGTATCCGTTGGTGGAGACTTGATCTCAGCCATTGATTTTTTTTTGATCTGAGTCATTGATTTCTGCTTGGGCTCTTCTTTGTTGGGCTGAATACCTTTGTCGAGGCCCAATATCTTGTTTGAATTCTCAGCCACAGGAACCCTTTGCCGCCACTCTTTCTTCTTCTTCATTTTATCAAGCTGAGAGTTAACAGCTAAAACTAAGGAAGATATGTGTTAACAGAATGATAATATTTATGATAAAAATATGTGACGTATCGTGTATATAATCTATGATTCTTTAACAATTTCAAATGTTAATCTATGATTTTTTTTTCTACAATAAGTTAACGTTGTTTTCATGTCTGGTCTAACAAAATACTAACGATTAAATATTCTTTTTTTTATCACAACTTTTCATTCATACTAAGGTGTTACAAGATCAAACAGCACAATCAGACATGCCCGATGTGCGAAACCAACAAAATAGATTAAACATGTACAAAATGATAAAGATAGATAACCAATCTGATCGCAGAATGGGAAGTTATCAGAAGAACTATCGAAACAACGAAGTTCAAAAGACAGTTTAGAAGAGATGAAACTCACTCCGAAACTAGTAATTGACTTTGCGGGGATCACCGTGACTTGTGATTTTAGAAAAAGGTTAGTGACATCGGCTCTCATCGTGATGAAAGTTGTTGCTTCTTTCAGCCTCATAAAGGTTTTCACAAAAGAATGCAAAGCGGTACCAACCATAAGCATCTTCATCCGGATTGAATCTAGAAGAAGGGTATCTCTCATGGAGAGAAAGTTTGATGTAAAAATTATCTCTTTTGAAAAAGAAGAGGTGGAAATTGATCTCTCCTTGTCCTGATAGGAGGAAGTTTTACTAGATTTTTCACAAAATCTAAAGGACTAAAAGAAACTTGAATTTAACATCCCAAACAACGTCGTCTGATGGAATTGGCGGAGAAGGGAAACATAATCAAACCATAGATAGTAGCAGCGAAGGAGCCTTTAGATACGCTGTCCTCGATGACTCTAAATTGCCTGAACTGAAACTTCATCAGGTGTGATACGAAATCCATCTTCAGATTGTTGAAACTATCAACAACCGCGTAAGGAATTTTCAGAACTGGGGACCATGGTAAATTACGTATTAAATATTCATATGATAAATAATATATTGGGGATTACGTATACTCTTAAAAAAGAAAGTAAAACGATTTCCAATAATTCTAACATTTTAATTAAATATCAATAATTAAAAATTTGAGGGGATGTTATACATGTTTTATTAATTCATAGTCATGTGGTTTTGGCCACTTTGTGAATTTGTGTCATTCCAGCATAACAAAATGTTATCATCCGCATGCTAATTAAGATTTCATGGATCCCGGTACATAGTTTTCTTTTTTATCCCGGTACATAGTTCTATTCTTATCTCTAGCAAAACCTATCGATGGATATATCAAAAGAAGAGTTGAGCAAAAGATATATATATATATATATACTAACAAAATAACAAAATTGGAATTTTTGTTTGTTTGTTTGTTAAAATAACAAAATTGTAATGTAAAAACAAAATGCCACGACAAATTATAGTTGGTCACGTGTCAAGACCATGAGGTAGTAGTTGGTATTGGGAAGTGTGGTCGAGATGAGGATATGATATGGTGGCTCTAGAACTAAATACAAACTGGATTATTTTTATGCTAGTATATATATCGGTAGACAAAACGGAACTTTTACCATAGACTCCATATCGATCGATCTGCCAATTGGTTCATCCGGTTAATAATAGCTTAGTGATCAAGTGGTTAAAGTTCTACACCGACAGATATTAGGTTCGAATTCCCGAAGACGCAAGTTTTACAAAATTAATAAAAACAAATTTATAAAGAACCGTTAATCGTGATCGTGGATGAATTCTCGTATTATCTGTAAAATTGTTCTTATAATAGTTCTCATAATCTGTATCAACATTCAAAAAAAAAATTAATGTTTTATTTTGAAATATAATTACAATATTTTTTTTTCTTTTGGACTTCAACCGAAGAACAATTATCATATGATTCTTCTGTAGTTTGTAGGAGTATTTCTTAATATATGTATTTTTATGGTGTTGTTGGAACTTGGAAGTCTATTGATTAGCCATGAGCATTTGGTTACCCGTTTGAGTTTAGTTTGATAAATTTTTGAATTTTGGATAGAGAACAGAAAACAGTGAATCGGGCTTGCCCTTTGGGTTCTCCTACCAATATATTTGGGCCTTTCGCTCACATGCAAGCAGTCAAGGTAAAACACAGCATACCGTACACAAAACGCAACAAAATTTAACAGATTGTTTAAATGTAAACAATAGTTTTTGTTCTTGTTCGCATTTACAATTAACAAAAGGTTTCTTTAATGGTTGTGGCTTCATTTTTATCAACATGCTCGTGGGTTTATCTAAAACAGATATATCATTAAACATAAAATCAAACACAAATATAAATGTTTCTGTAACATTTTAATCACAACACAAATATATCAATACAAAGTGTTATTCTATAAATCGAAATTTTGACTACAGAAAAAATTATAGGTTTAAAGTTTGAAACTTCCACAATTTACAAAAACGTGCTAATCTCACGCTTTCTTTCTGTTCATATATTTCATCCTCGTCTGATGATGGATGGTACGTTATTTGATACATTATTTTGGAAGGTTTGAAATATTTATATACCCATCATGTAATTACCATGTAATTTATTTGTGTGTTTCTCTTTGTTTTATAATGTAACAAAAGTCAATTTTCTATATGTTATTTATCATTAAATTGCTCCAACATAAATGCATTAATTGTTTTTTTTAAATTCCATAAATTAAATCTATATTTTTTGGACCGAGTTGTTTTTTCGAAGATTTAACCATCTAACTCATCATAATTTATAGAGAAAAATATACCACTAGTACTCTAACCCTTGTTGTAAGAGAGTCGGCAGAAACACTAGCATTCATAAATATTAAAACTAGATCAAAATAAATGAAAAAATTTCGGAGAGATAGAAATAGATTCATCTCCATCTTAAAACTAAGCCAAGGCTCTCCCGTCATAGTAATTAGGTCTGAGGAATCAATCTCTATTACAACCAAGGATATCCCACCTTTTAAGAGGTATGACATTGCCCACAACATTCCATCTAGTTCTACATGTAGGGTGATAAGTTATGTTTGTATCCTTCTGCTCCCATAAATTTTAGCCCTAACACATCTTTGAAGATACATCCTAGTTTACTTGTCGTCCTATGATCAATCCAAGAAGCATGATAAGTTGGTGGGGTGGAGTCGGTTTGGTAGATCCGTTGCTCGTCACTTCGGTGTATCAAGCTTTCTTCGCTTTATCCTCCCTTTGTTCTTTCATGTTTGCGAGTTTTCAGCTTTCTAGTTTTATAATAGCTAGTTGGAGAGTTTCAGGGGAAACCTTTTTCTCGTTGAAAATCATTTTATTCATATCTTTCTAAATATACCATAAAATGTCTGGATATACATTTTTGTGTCGACTGAAGAGATCCATATCGTTTGTCCTCTAAAAGAAAAAAAATATATATTACAATATATATATATATTAGAAAAATAATCCGTAAAAACGAAAATTCTGATATAATCATACTTAAAAAGCATGAGACATTCAAAAAGTAGTTTCTTCTTGTGTGCCGCATCTGAAATAAGATTTATCTGTTTTTAAATGTCTGAAAATGAATCGTTGGCAAGTTGCCATCTTGATAATGCCTGCTATATAGTGTTTTAGTTTTCTTCAGGTGCATTAATTGTATGCTGATCATAGCATTAGATTCTGATGTTATTCGCTTTTTCTTCTCGATCCATTTATTTAAAAACTACTACTACTAATTATATATCGTTGGTATATATCGAGGAGGGGCACTGGGCAAACATTTATTTGGAAGTTGCTTTCAGCTGCAATTAGAAGTAAAGGAGATATTGTTCTTAATGTTGCCTCTAGCGGAATTGCTTCATTGTTGCTACAAGGTGGAAGAACTGCTCATTCAAGGTTTGGAATACCAATTAATCCAGACGAGTGGTCTACATACAATTTGGCACATGGAACATATCAAACTAATTTAATCAAGGAAACTTCTCTAATTATATGGGATGAAACACCTATGATGAGCAAGCATTGTTTTGAATCACTAGATAGAAGTCTGATTGATATAATTGGGTGTAAAGGCGAGAAGCCTTTTGGAGGAAAGGTTGTGGTGCTTGGAGGTGATTTTAGATAGGTACTTCTTGTTATTAATGGGGTTTGTAGGGCTGAAATTGTCTTGGCTGCACTAAATTCATCATATCTTTGGGAAGATTGTAAGGTTTTCAAACTTATGAAGAATATGCGGTTATGTTCCGATAATCTTACCCCTGAAGAAGCAATTGAACTTGAAGAATTCTCGAATTGGATATCAGCTATTGGCGATGGAAAAATTGTTGAACCTAACGATGGTGAGGCTCTAATAGATATCCCAGAAGAGTTTCTGATTACAAATTCAGATGACCCGATTGAAACTATAAGCAAGGAAATATATGGAGAAAATGCTTTGCTTCATGTAGCTAAGGAACCAAAGTTTTTCCAAGAAAGAGCTATACTATGTCCAACAAACGAGGATGTCAATATGATTAATGACCATATGTTAGATAGGCTCAAAGGTAAGTTCAGGATTATTTCTTAAACTTATCTGAAATTAATTTTAAACATATACTAACGTTTCTTTTGATTTCAGGTGAGGAACGGATCTACTACAGTTCAGATAGTATAGACCCGTCTGATAAAAGCTCAGTAAACAATGAAGCACTTAGTTCTGATTTTCTAAATAGTATAAAAGTCTCTGGGCTACCAAACCATAGTATAAGGTTGAAGATTGGTTGTCCTGTGATGTTGTTTCGTAATATTGATCCTACAAGTAATAATAGTCTTCTAACCCTATTCTGTTACTTCATATATTCTTTTAATATATTCTGCTAATTGCTTAAAACAGGGGGATTAATGAATGGGACAAAACTCCAAATTACTGAGCTGTACGATTTTATGGTGGAAGCAAGAGTTATTACCAGAGAAGGAGTTGGAGATAAAGTGTTCATTCCTAGGTTATTGATAACACCATCAGATACAAGACTTCCATTCAAAATGAAAAGGAGACAATTGCCTTTGTCAGTGGCTTTTGCTATAACTATCAACAAGAGCCAAGGATAATCCTTAAAGAAAGTTGGGATATATCTACCAAGACCTGTGTTTTCACACGGACAACTCTATGTGGCTGTATCTAGGGTGACTTCGAAAAAGGGATTAAAAATTTTGATTGTCGAGAAAGAAGGTAAACCTAAAAAAAAAATAATGAATGTTGTCTTCAAAGAAATTTTTAACAATCTGTGATGCCTATCTTTTATATTTTATTTTCAACTTTTTATTATTCAAAAGTATTTTTATTATAGTCAGTTAAGGTAACGATAGAACAATGCTACAAGCAAATAAATGAACAAAAAGAGAAGATAAAAAACCCAATTCTGCCATGTTTATTTATTTGTAAATTCTAAGCCACTTATATATGTTTGTGACCGACCCGCCATGTGAATTTTTTTCTTTACAGTTCACATGTGAAGTCCACAATTGCCACATGACAAACACGTTGGCCAAACAAAATAAACATGTGGATATTAATTTCGAATTCCAAATTATAGTTAAGATAAAATCCAATATAAGCATAAAGATAGTTTCCTTAACTCAATTTGTACGCGGTGTCTTTTTCTAATTAACTTTAATTTACATAAAAAATTAGTTTTCAGAAAATATATATTGCCCGTCGAAAAAGAAAAGAAATATGAATTATTCCTATTCTAGCCAATGCATAGAGAAGAGGAAGTGGAGCTTGGATTTATCCTCTACACATGCTTCGTTCGGACAAAATGTGTCGTTGGCTAAAGACTTTAAAGTTAACAAGTTCGGTAAAGCTTAAATGCTTTTGCCGTCTTGCTATAGTGCTTACACTTCCCGACCTAACTTCATGTCCCATTAGCTATCCGATTTATACACATAATAATAAATCTACACATTTATTTTCAGGCATATATGTCAAATAGTCGATTCATCTTGGCTTTATTATCATATCAATCTATATATTTAATTACGACTCAATTACTCACATCCCATGTTTGTATCCATTTTAGATGTGAATATTTATGATACAAGTCCATGCAAATGGGCCATTTATTTAAAATAAAATACTAAGTCGATATCTTCGTTTTAAAGGTTTTGGTTAATGGAGTTAGGCTTGCGTCGGGTTCTACATGTTAAATGGCGATGCCCGAAAATGGATAAAAACTGTTGAATAAAGGCAACGTGAACTGTACCAAAAGCTATCTATTTTCAGTCATGTGGCACTTGTCTTCTTGCAAGTGGTGAGATTAGGTTCCATATGTTTACGTCATGTGATATGTACATACATCGGTCCACATGTATATGTATACACACGCCTAACTCATGTGTGTATGTGTGTGCATATATATATGGATGACCAATTAAGATTCTTCACAACTTCATCATACACTTGAAATAATTGCTCTATTTACTTTTTTAGATGTCTTGCTCTTTTTAACATTACAGAACTTAATAATTTCTTTAATGTATGAGTATGTTAAGTATTGAGGTAATTGGTTAACGGATAGTTGTATCAGTCGAATAAATATGCAGATAAATAGTAGCAGCAGTTAGGATATATATATTAGTTCACAGCAGTTAAAATCATTTTTTTTTTTGTAACTTAGCAGTTAAAATCATTTTTATTTAACATTTTTAATACTTATAATTTGATGTGGTGCAGACCAAAACAAAATTGTAAGCAAATAATTTGGTTAATTACAAATTGTTAACCGTCCTGAAAACAAAAGTGATTTAGTCCAATATATAATTTAGTCGGTTGTAACTTGTAACTGTTGTTATTATTCAAACCTTAGTAAATCTGTCATGTCTACGATGTTTGAGATTCAACAAAAAGTCCCTTTTAATAGCTTTTTTAAAAAGGTACGTTAACGATAATTGACGCAATCATTTGCAATGAATCTATATTATCACGTAACTATTAGATTACGAATACGATAGTTATATTATTAACGGAAATCAATTACTATTCCCGTTTTATGAAGATTGGCCGGTCATGTATAATATAATATACATTTTCATGAAAATGATGTTTTTGTAGTTTTATGCAATTATATGTACAGATGTTACCAAAGGTCACCCTTACATAATTATTTAGCGGTAATTAAACAGTATTTAAAATAACAAATGGTTATATATAAGGATAGCTTAGACATTTTTAATATTGATTAAGATGTGTGAAAACCTCCAAGATAACTATCACTATGGAACAGATGGAATAAATAAATAAAACGCTAATATCGAAACATATATTTCATAGGCAAAAAGTAATTAGTGTTCTCATATTTACATGACACGAACATTCCTACGACAAATTATTTAGCTAGTACAGATAGTAAATCCAGAAAATAAATGACCCCTTCCAGTTTTATTTATGTATTAACATCAAACGGGGTGCAATAAAGTTCAAAATAGTAGATATATGGAGGATTATGATCATTATTATATGTAAATTATATCCCCAAACCTCGAAACAGCGAGGCAAAAACCATATACATGTCACGTACTAATCACAGTCCTAAAAATCACAAACCTCAAAGTAATATTCCATATTTTGTTTTCCGATCGTTCGAGACTATAATTGATTAATCAGTTACCATTGAGTAAATGCATTGATGACCAGATATCATCCATACCCCAATAGTTTTCACCGGTTTGATCATCAACATTCATTGGTATCGGATAATCGGTTGTGGCAGTTGCAGTCCCAGTCGCCGCAGTCGCAGTGGCAGCAGCAGCAGCAGAGTAGTTACCATAGTTGAAATCCATATTGGTATGTTGGTACGACGTTGTTGTAGGAGAATAGGTCTCCATCGCTTGATCTTGTGTACAAAAGACATTATGGCTCGACGTGCTTGCAGCTTGATCGTTGAGTTCTGAGCTCTGATGAGATCCAACGGATGACGTTGCTGTTGCTGTTACATCGGTTTGTTTGATGTATTTTTGGATTCTTGTCCTCCAGAAATTTTTGATCTCGTTGTCGGTTCTTCCTGGAAGGTGTTTAGCGATTTTCGACCACCTGATCATAGGTTTAAGAGTCAATTTATTTATGACATAATTATTTATATTATTAATATGAGCTTAATTAAGATGATGAGGTAATGATTGCATGCTATGGGGTTAGAAGTCTAATCCGTGACTGCATCGGACCAAGTACGTCTAGATGAATCCAAAACATTTAAGGTTTGCGTCTATTTCAATTATGCTTTTTCTTGTTGTCACGAGACTTTATTCTTTTGTACACATGTAGTATGTTTGGATCTTTTTCATTTTCTTTATAACTGTGCTAATAAAAAGCATAGTTTATCGCCTCCTTTTTCTAAAAGCGTTACTTTTTTGTTTGTTTGTTTGTTAAAAAGGGTTTATAAAGTGTAATTTTATAACTTAGTAAAAGCTTGATATGTTATCAAGATGTAAGAAAAGTAAATCTATATTGTTAATAAATTATGAAAATTTAAAAACTGAATGTATGACTAATAAAAATTGGACCCCATACCTAATAAGCTGATACTCTTATCCGTAATTAGTATACCAAAAGGAGTTAGCTTCTCATAATATGATAAACTAAATCGTACTTACTTAAAAATGTAATACTTTTTTTTATTGAATTAGAATATCATGTACCTTTTAATCTTGGGCCATGTTTTCCAGCTCTTTACATATAAAACAAATAAAAATAGAAATCGGATAAAGCAAACAGCCAATGTTTTTTTTTTTTTAAACACACAATGAATTAATAGAGCCGCGTACATCTTTCAGAAACATGGGAAATCACTTGAATAATTACGAGATATATATACTTTATATATCATACAAAATTCGGGAAAGTGTAGCTACAAGCTTCGGGATAAATAGACACGAGGTTTTCATGCTGTTTTGATTTAAAACACGAGGTTTAATGTTATTGGCTTGAAAATTTCGACATGTGCAAGAAAAAGAGAATTGACGGCTAAGAACAAACTTCCATTAAAAATGGTCACAAAGATAACTTTTCTCACAAAATATGTCAATTTATTCTTTTCAAAGATCTACGTGGCATATAGCCTCGAGAGTATATAAACGATTCGAAGTTCGAAGATTTTGCTTTTGCTCTTTCGTTACACATAGTGTATTTGTATCTATGTATATGTATTTATTCATTTATGCAAATTTAAACTAACCTGTTTCCCCACTTAGCATGAAGTTCCATGATGATAAGTTGCTCCTCCGGTGTGATGTTTCCACGTCGTACGTCAGGCCGGAGGTAGTTCAGCCACCGAAGCCGGCAACTTTTCCCGGTACGTTTTAGACCTATATATATATTTATATAATCAAATCATATATCAGACAATTATTGTCTCATACGTACTTGCATATCCACATAAATAATTAGCACATATATGTGCATATTATTTACATGCATGCTATTAAAATACTGGTAACTATTAGATGCGTTTTAATTATCTTTCGTACATAATTTTATTTCATCACTAGGCTTATAAGACTATAAGAGCATTTACACATAACGTCTTTGGAGTTTTCCTTGGATTTATATCGAATTTTAACAACGAACGTATACATTAAAAAATCATCATTATTATTTTTATTAAAGAATTGAAGTTAAAGATAATAAGTATGATTTATATGTGTATATAATAGCTATACAAAAGAAAATATTATTTTTTGAAACTTAAGATGAAGAAAAATTATTGTATTATATATGCAATGATTTTTTTACTAAATGATTTCTTTGCATGTTATGAAGAAACCCTAGTTCATGTATTAACATATAACTTAAATATTATATATATATATATATATATATATATTATTGGTGATTAATTATAATTGAAAATCATTAGAAAATAAATTAAATGAACCTGCAGATTTGGCGAGAGAGTTCCAAACGCCATCGCCGTGGTTGGCGATATAGTTGATAAGAATAAGATCTTCTTCCATCGTCCATGGTCCTTTTCTCACCTCTGCTTCTCCTGATGATCCTGAACCTCCACTAGTACCTATTCCTCCTCTTTTATCCATTTTTTATTTATTTATTTATTTATTTATCTATTAACACGATCGATATTATGTAATTTATAGCTAGAGAGAGAGAGGAATATAAAAGAAAGAGTGGGAGAGTAAGAGAGAAGGTTGTGGTGAGTTGATATTGAAGGTTGTCGAAGGTGAGCGACTGCTTTTATAGAGACTAAATTCACCGCGTGATTAGCAACCCTTAATCCAAATTCTTAATTAATCGTCTATGATAATTAGTTTAACGTTTAATTAATCATAAAATTAATTTTCGTAATTGTTAGGACTTATACTATACGAATTTCACATGGGACTATATAAGTATATCACCTTCACGACCTAACCATATACAATAACACAGTTTCATCATCTATGTCCGTATGAATAGATGATATATGTTGAAGATTGAAGAGAGTCGTTGATGCATTCATGCATTGTCATTTAGTTGCACACACAGACGCATGCAGGCTTGTCGATGTGAATGTATTAGTTTGGATTTGGATATGATATCAGCCAATAAAAGAAAAGAAGACCATCAATGGGCCATATATGATTCATGGTTTCGCTATTGGACCGAACGTATAAGACATTGATTTGTGTAAATTCATTTATTTTTACTTGCAGAACTCACGTTATATTATACTGTATAATCTCTATAAATTTATATTCTATAATTTATTATCTCAATAAATTAATAAATTTTTGATTCTACATTAAAATTTACGATCAAATTAATATTTTGATAAATTAATATATTATTAAATTAATATATTATTAAATTAATAAAATATAATTATTTCAATATCATTACTTTATAAAAGTTTTATTCAATTTGTAAGTCTGTTTTTTTTTTTTTGATTTAGTTGTAACTTGTTAGTCTCATCTTAGTCGTCTTGGTTCCGTCGTGAAAAACATACAAAGCAGTTTACAAATTAATCAAAATTTTAAAATAAAAGTCAATGATCAAGCACATTAACAAAAATGCAAGCATTTAAAAAACAAAACGATTGTATACATGTTGGAAAAAGACAGATTATGTTTATATAAATTATAAGAAAAATGTAAGTGTATGCAACAAATATTGTCGGTTTATTATTCAAAATGCCAATCTTAAATATATGTCAATATTTTTTTTGTAGTATGAGTGTATGAGTCGGTTTCACTTTTTAGATTTTGTTTTTTGATAAATATGTTAATATCATAAAAATGAAAAAAGTCTTACAACCTAGTACAATATTTACCCTGCAAAAAAAAAAAGGAAACATAAGGAAATTTACAAATCTATCTAGTAAGACTATCTAATCCAATATCTCATCAACCTTGAGAACTTCCGCCTTTTCAATGGTAAATGAAAGCTTGAAAGTGTTTTTAAAACCGGACCGACCCGGTGGTCGAACCGGGATGAACCGCGAACCGGAAACATATCCGGGTTGGATTGAATATAAAATCCAATGGTAGTTGAACCGATTAAAAAATCGGATTGAACCGCCAAAAAACCAGAAACCGGCGATCTACTGAACCGTATCAAACCGGGTTTATAAAAAATATTATTTTATATGTTGTTAATTACTTTTTCTTTCTTAAATATAACTATACTAGTTTTAAATATTTATTAAAAAATAAGATTAAATGTATTACTATATCTTATCTCTTTTCTCAGTGGATGAATAACATAGAAAATAACATAGAAAGTAAAAACTATGCATCTAAAAGGTATGATGTGTAAGTTAGTGAACATTATGTCTTGAAGAAAAATTATTCATTTAAGGTGTTTCGGTCTCATCATCTTTTAAATATGTTGAAACGTTGTTGATTTAACATTTAAAATTTTGAAGATTTTTTTAAATATTTTTACACATGTTTTTTAAAATTATGATTATTAAAATGTCTTATTTGATAGTATGAAATTAAATAACATATTCTATATATATATATATTATTTTTAAATTATTATCAAATTTGGTCGAACCCGTTCGAACCCGGTTGGACCATATTAACCCATAACCCAAAAAATTTACCGGTTCAGTCGCCAGTTCGGTTTTAAAAACATTGCTTGAAAAACTATTTTCCTGAACATAAAGGGGGAATTAGAGCTGTCGAGACACATCCAAGACAGTAACTCAGGCCACGAGTTGATGATTAGATGATTCAAGGTTAGTATGTGGACAAGCTCGTACCAGACTAAGCAGCTGTAAGTGCATTGAAGAAATAAATGGTCCCTTGACTCTTCAGCTTGCAGACAGAGAGAGCAAGTAGTGTCCAAGTTAAACCCCAAGATGCAAACATTGCCTTCGTTGGAAGCCGATTGTAATTTGCAACCCAAGAGTTGAATGCCGGCTTTGGCACACATCCTTTGAACCAGATAAAGTTATACCAGTCCATACAATCCTCCCTTGGCATTAAAGACTCCCATGTCTTCAATGAGGAGTACTCATTATACCTTTTATCTCCCACTTGCCAGTAAATCCAAACGTTGCATCTAAGTATAGTTTTTTGTGCATTTAGAAATTGTGTCTAGAAACTACGTTTCGAGGCATTTATGTTTTTTGTATGTTTGTATATGTTAGCTCGATGAATTACTTTTAAAGTTTGGATTTTGTGGTTTTAGCAAGAAACATTACTTTTACGGTTTTGGTGGGAAAACACAATATTATAGTTTTTGCGGGAAACATAATTTTGCGGTTTTGAAACATGATTTTGCAGTTTTGGCGAGAAAACACGATTTTACGGTTTTGGCGAAAAACATGATTTGCAGAAAATCGTTATTTTGCGGTTTTGACGGAAAACATTATTTTGCGGTTTTAACGAGAAAACATTATTTTGCAAAAAAAAACCCCAGTATTTTGCGGTTTTGGAGAAAAACCACTATTTTAGCGAAAGCTGTGATTTTTCGGTCTAGGCGAAAAACACGATTTTGTGGTTTTGGCGGAAAAACGTTATTTTGCGGTTTTGGCGGAAAACCTTAAGTTTGCTTTTGACGGGAAAACACGAATTTGAGCGTTTGCGGAAAATTGCAATTTTTGCGGTTTTAGCGAAAAATTACGATTTTGCGGTTTTGGTGGAAAAACACGATTTTTAGTTTTGACAGGAAAATGCGATTTTGCGGTTTTGGTAGATAATACGATTTTTGTTTTGGTTTTGGCGGAAAACCGCGATTTTACGGTTTTGGCAAAAAATGTTATTTTGTGATTTTGGCGAGAAATGTTATTTTGTGATTTTGGCGGCAAAATGCTAATTTACGGTTTTGACGAAAATGCTACTTTTAAATAAATGTATTTTAGATGTTTGATAATCGAGATGCAGTTTGGTGCGTCTCAACTCTTTTTTTCAAATGCATCCGAAATTTCTAATTATTTTAGATGTAATATCTGAATTTTGCATTTTGGTTTTTCTTAAATACCATTAAAAGAAAAACATTTTATTTTTGCGACCAAATGCAGTTGTTCACGCACAAAAGAACAACACCTATCTGGAAAAAGCTCTTTCTCTCTCTTCGGGAGAGAATTTTCCCGGAGCTTTCGCCGGGGTTTTTTTCTGATCATCTCTCTTCTCACACCTCTATCTTTCAGAGAGCTGATCTTTTTTCCCCTTCGGATTTTGCTTTCCAGTCGATCTCTCGCTTGTTTATTTCCTTTCTCGATCGACTTGTGTTTGCTCCTTTCCGATCGAGGCTTTGCTGTTTGGCCTTGGATCTTAATAAATCCAGAAGTTTTCTATGGCCGATATCTATTCCGAATCATCGGATTTCTCGGGTTTCGTCCCGATGTTCCTCGTTCGCGAGGATTTCGATCTTCCTCCCTTTCTCTCTCTTTCGGCTGTCCTCTCCTGCGTTTGTTGTGTGGAGCTTCTTCGGTCCCTCCGGTTCTTTATGGATTAATATCGTGGCCGTGCCACTGCTTTGAGGAAAAGCTTTATGTGGATTCAGTCGGATTTCGATCCAGACGGCGGCTGTGTCTCCATGGTCTCGGTGGTTCTTCGTTGAGTTTCTCACCGGTTCTCTTTGGTTGCAGGTGTTGAAGCGACGGCTTGGGGAGTCTTAGATCGGCAAACGGTTCCTGGCAATTCAGTAAGGTGGTCTGGTGGGCGTCGTCTTGCTTTCCTCGGCGAGGGTCTGGCGCTTCCTGGCGGTTCTCATCGGCGGGCTTCGCGGCTGGTGCATGCCGGTTTCTCTCTGGCGTTGACGCGTGGCAGTGGCTCCGCGTGTCATTCTCATCCGTTTGGCGTCGTTCGTTTTGCTTTCTGAATTGGGCTTTGGCCCGTTTGTAAATTTGTAACTCGGCCCATGAATCCATTCTGTTGACAAAAAAAAAAAAAAAAAAGAACAACACCTATCTCGATTTATCTCTGCACCTATCACTCTCCGTCGCGAGCATACACAAGCCTCAACGTTATAAATTTTCATTACGGGATGCCTTGTCGTTTTTCTAAGTCAACATCATTATCGTCCATCCACACATCTTCAAATCCCTCTGGACCAAATAATATTTGGTGGTATAACTCGGTAATTAGTTGGTAGAATAAATTCGCTATGTACTACGACAATTCAATGATCGGCTATATGCTTTTGTAAGCATCAACCGTACGGAAATCGTTAAGTAAGTTAATAGATATCACCTTTAACTGATCATGACGTTCAATTAACTTTTTCTTGTTTTGTTAATACCATTTTTTACATGACTTAGCTTAATTAGCTACTGAACCAATACTTTATTAGTACATTAACTAATTAAGAACAGGACAAAGAAAGTACAGAGAGATGGAGACACAACAAGATCTCGACTCTCTAGAAGTCCACTCACTAATCCCTAACCAAATTAAAATCCACTTATCTTAAAAGTGACAAGTGACTAAAACCTAACTTAATAAAAAACCTTAAACATCCAATTAATCAAGAGAAAGACCCTTCACAATCCAAGTAGCACATACTTGCTTTTGTTGCCACATATCCATGCTCTTCTATGCGCCATAACATGCCATTATCTAAAACTTTTTTTTTAAAGTTGTGATTAGATGGACTTTGACGTAAGCTATATATGTATATATCTGCCAACATTATTGTTATATCCCTTGGTTCCAAATGCACTTTGAAAACAAATAATAAAAAACACTTATGAAATATTAAAACATTAAAGTCTTTCACAAAAAAATTATGTAAAGTGTAAACGCAGTTAAATAGATGAAACGTTTGTTTTTCCACGATTTTAACATTTTATATTTTCAATTAACGATTTTTTAGTTTGTTTCAGATGCTTATGTAGCGGGTTCATTTGAAGAAGAAACACAAATTACACCATAAACAAATGTAAAATTAATTGACTACGGTGGTATTTATTATAATACCCTCTCTTTAGAAGATGTTCCTACTTCTTTTTTTCTTTTTTCTTTTAATCGCTTAATTTCTTCATTCATCATCTTTTCCGATAATAAGAAAGAACATTTTTCTCGGTTCTTCTTCTCTATTCTTTTTCTTTTGTGCAATATTTTCATGTTTTAATAGTTGTGGTGGTCTCTCATTTTTCTGGCGGTTGCAGTGGTTTGTCGGAGGTTTCGAGGCGGCAAATCTGTACATATCCAGATTTTAAAGGACATATCAATAACGTCTCCTCTAGATCTAAGGTCGTGGGCCTCTGTTTTTGTTCTCTATTGGTGGTGTTTTTTGTTCGCATGGAATTGGCCGGGGGTTGGGGAGGAGTTGGCACCGGCGGAGAAGTAGAGATGAATTTGTATGAACTTGGGGAACCCTTAGTAGCCTTTAGCTTTGAGGACGGCGCACGAAATGAAAGAGGTTTCCTAAACAGCTGATTAAGACGATGGTTCTTCAGAACCGTTTATCTGCGGCTCCTCCGAGTGAAACACTGGCAAAATCTTCTCCTTCGTCCGAATTCTGAGTGTAGTCCTTCTCATTGTGTGGCAGGTGACACAATGATTTAATGTCGGTGGTTATGGCAACGTGAGGCTTCAATCCCATAAACAAGATTTTTCCTGGCGCGAAGATGGCAAGACGGTCGTCTTCAGTGTTGGCGGCGATGGTGACTTCATCCTTCGAATTTTGTCAAATTTTCTGGCCGACTTTTATAGAGTTATTGAGTCGTTTGTGTTTCGTATAAGGCTATTAAAAATTTTAGTAGTTTTTTTTTTATTTTGTAATGTTTTTGTAAAACGTGATGAGGACATCGAGCCACCCAACCAAACCATTCAAGCTCCTAATATGCCAAGTGGACCAGTGACCAGGAGCAGGAGCAAAGGCATAAAGAAAAAGAGAAAAAGTTCAACATCTTCCTGGAGCAGCTGAAACATGAAGGACTGATCCCACTTCATCAGTTTGAAGCCATCCGGATAACTCCATCTGAGAGCTCCCAACTGAAAGCCATCTTTAATCAAGTCTCCATAACTACTCAGGACGACCCATGTTATGATCCACACACCATATTGAATATCTATGAGTCTAGTTTCCAGGTCATCAAAGAACTCCCAGTGGTCAGTTATAAAACTCCATATACAAGCCGAACAATGAAGACATGTCCAGTGGACCTTCTCATAACCGATAAAGTCAAATGGGTCCTATTCTTCCCCAAAGATGAAGTCCACCTAAGCACATGTTCTATAGTAAAATAAAATGCCTAAGAAGACTCCGAAGCTGCTAAAGGATCTCAAGAACTTAAAGAATCAAGTTTGAATAACAAGAGATCAAACTTGCCTAATTTAGCACCCTAGATACTCTCTCTTTGATTTTATTGTTTTGCTTTGATTTTGCTACGTTTTTTCTTGTTTTTCTTTGCATGATTTATGTGTTTTTACTTAGAATACGCCATGAACCTGGCTATATAATGCCTTGAGTTATAATCCAT
Organism: Orychophragmus violaceus; assembly: GCA_030180135.1. Classification (NCBI taxonomy): domain Eukaryota; kingdom Viridiplantae; phylum Streptophyta; class Magnoliopsida; order Brassicales; family Brassicaceae; genus Orychophragmus; species Orychophragmus violaceus. The sequence goes on from CM058232.1 coordinate 10,749,067, forward strand.
TTTCTTCACCTTTTGATCAATAAAATATCAATTTTTGTGTTAAAACAAAAACTCTCTCTTCTCTTTCAATTTGTGAGTGTTCCAAATTGTTAAAGTGTTCCTAGAAGTATCTATAGGCTTTTACACCTATAGTGATTTTACACGATCCACCCTTCACCATCCATCTTATCCGAGCTAAGTTGGAAAGGTCCTTAGACTAGCTAACGGCTCAACCCTTATTTGGCTCAAGACTTTTAGCCAATCTCATATCATTTTGGTATCAGAGCTTTAAAAGTCCTGGATAAAACAAGGTTGTTTGATTACTTTACTTTTATTGCTTAGTTCTTGATTTTTTCTTTTCTTTATGTTGTGTCTTTTGCTCTTGCAATTTCCCTTTCAGAAAAAACTTATAAAATACCATAAGAATAGTTTTTCCAGTAGCTTTCTATCTCATTTCAACTTTTGATATTAAGAAAACCAAAATTTTTGTTTTACAAAAAGTGTTTTGTGTTGAGCCTGTATCGGAGAACCTTAATGGGAGAGGATCCGTTGCTTTTCTTTGGTTTAAACTCAAATTTTACTTGTCATATCTTTTAAGTGCATTTATATAGAATATTTTTAAGGATTCAATTAAAGAGAAACAACCAAAAAAGGAAGAAAAAAACGTGCCATATGGGAGGCTCCCACTGATTTGATTTCTTTCCTTATCGGATCGCGATCGATTAAAGAACTTGTCAAAAATCCCATCCTTCTTTGCTTTCTTTGTTACATATTTATAGTTTATTTGAAGAATTTTTATCAGAAAACATCATCAAAACTCAAGTGGATTTGTGTGTTATTCATCGGGGTCGCGAAAATCCTTTACCGGACCGTATCGTTGAAAGCCAACCACCGAACCACCATCCGGTTTTGGCCAAATTCGTTTTTCTTCATTTTAATTAATTTTCTGCTGAAATTCTGTTTTTCTAATAGTTTAATAAACTTATTAGAAGCATAGGATTGAATCTCCTAGGTTTTTCTTGCATAGAAATTGTGTATGATTCATAGTGAAACTTGCTTGAAATTTGCTATCTCTTGTCAAAAAGGAATTTGATACTTTTATCCCGATTTGTTTTAGGAACCATGAGTGAGAATACTGGTGAGAGAAACGCAGACATGATGCAAATGCTTCAAGCCATATAACAATAACTCCAAACCATGGGTCAACAGTAAGATCGAGTGGAGAAACCGCGAGTAAACAACAACCAAAGATAAGCACATGGTCGTAGGCAAGTAGATGGTCAAGAGACTGATGTGAGTGATGAAGAACCATAACCTAATGATCATATAAGAAGGAGAGCTCCAAGGAATCAAGATTTGGAGGAAGAAGAAGAAGACCATCCGAGGTATAAGTCCACGGACATGAAGCTCAAGGCTCCTACCTTTAATGGAAGAGTAGATCCTGAAGCTTATCTAGTGTGGGAGACATATGGAAGGCCTAGAAACACTCAAGTTTGGGATCAAGGACGTGCCAAGACACAAGTCCAATCAACTTCTCAAAACAAGCTTTTGAACAAAGACAAAATCATAGCTATCGACAATCGGTTTAAGTCTAAAGAAAGTGAGCCTAACCAAGGTAAGTTTTATAATCCTAACACTTCTAGAACTCGTGATATAAATTATTTCAAGTGTAAGGGCAGAGGACATATGGCTAAGGATTGCCCAAACCCAAAAGTGATGATTCTCACGGATGCGGGAGAATACGAGTCACAAGATGAAGAAGATGCTATCATGGATGATGCTGAATTTGAGGAGGTTGAATGTGAACCTGAATTTGGAGAATCCCTGGTCATAAGGAGAGTCTTGAACCTCACGGTTCATCCTGATGAGTTAGCTCAAAGAGAAAACATCTTCCATGCCCGCTGCACCATCCAAGACAAGGTATGTAATCTTATCATTGATGATGGTTCATGTGCTAATGTTGCTAGTGAGTATATGGTTTCCAAACTCAGCCTTGGAAGGACTAAACATCCTCATCCGTATAAACTAATATGGCTTAATGACAAGGCTGAGATGAAAATCACGGATCAAGTACAAGTACCATTCAAAGTGGGAAAGTATATAGATCAAGTATTGTGTGATGTGGTTCCTATGCAAGCTTGTCATATTCAACTTGGTAGACCATAGCAATTTGATAAGATACCATGCACCATGGACGTAACAACATGTATTCTTTTGTCCATGACAAAAAGAAATACAACTTAACTCCTCTTACACCAACTCAAGGAAGTTTTGAGTGCAGGTTCTAATGCTTTGGAGCAGGATCTTCCTCAAGAAGTCAAGGACCTTTTGGATCGGTTTTCTGAGACATTGTCTGATGAAATACCTCCTGGACTACCTCCTAGAAGAGGAATTAAGCATCAAATAGATCTGGTTCATGGTGCACCATTGCCCAATAGAACCGCTTATCGAGTAAAACCGGAGGAAGATAAGGAATTGGAGAATAGAGTAAATAATCTTTTGGATAAAGGCTATTTGCATGAGAGCCTTAGCCCTTGTGCTGTACCAGTCCTTTTGGTGCCAAAGAAAGATGGGACTTGGAGGATGTGTGTAGATTGTCGGGCTATCAACAATATAACCATCAAATACCGACATCCAATACCAAGGTTAGATGATATGCTTGATGATCTATCTGGGTCTAATATATTTTCCAAGATTTATCTTATGAGTGGATATCATCAAGTAAGGATGAAGGAAGATGATGAGTGGAAAACGGCTTTCAAGACCGAACAAGGTCTCTACGATCGGCTAGTCATGCTATTTGGACTCACCAATGCACCAAGCACCTTCATGAGGCTTATGAACCAAATTCTAAGGCCTTACATCAGTAAGTTTGTAGTGGTATACTTTTATGATATACTCATTTATAGCCCAACATTTGATGAGCACTTAGTTCATTTAGAAAATATCATTACAACACTTCAAAAGGAAAGCCTTTATGCCAACCTTAAGAAATGCACCTTTTTCACTAATGAACTTGTCTTTTTAGGCTTTAGAGTGAGTTCACAGGGACTGAGAGTGGACCAAGAGAAAGTAAATACAAGAATGGCCAAATCCAACCAACACTAACCAAGTTAGAAGCTTCCACGAATTGGCTAGCTTTTATAGAAGATCTGTGAAGGATTTCAGTACTCTTGCTGCACCACTCACTCCTGTGATCAAAAAGAACTTGGAATTCAAGTGGGGAGAAGCTCAGGAGCAGGCATTTATATCACTAAAAGATCGGTTATCAAATGCCATGTTTTAGCTTTACCCGATTTTACTAAAACTTTTGAGATTGAGTGTGATGCATCAGGTTTAGGTTTTGGAGCTGTTCTTACTCAAGGAGGCAAACCAGTAGCCTATTTTAGTGAGAAACTAATTTGTGCAACCCTCAAATATCCCACGTATGACAAGGAGTTGTATGCCTTAGTTCGCGCAATGGAGACTTGTCAACACTATCTACTCGCTAAGGAGTGTGTGATCCACACGGAGAAAACTTGAAGCATTTAAGGGGTCAAACTAAACTGAAGAGAAGGCACTCTAAGTGGCTTGAGTTCATAGAAACATTTTCTTATGTCATCAAATACAAGAAGAGAAAAGACAATGTTGTAGACGATGCACTCTCAAGGAGACAAGCCCTTATTTCTACAATGGATGTTAAAGTTCTTGGTTTTGAATTAATTATACCATTATATGAATCTGATCCTGACTTTTCAGAAAGCTATAAGAGTCCAGGGAAGGGAGACCACATATCTTTCTACATCCACAATGGCTATCTCTTCCAGGAAAAACAGTTATGCATTCCACAGTGCTCTTTGAGGGATCTTATAGTTCAAGAGGCGCACAGAGGAGGATTAATGGGTCACTTTGGAGTGGAGAAGACTTTGACGATGCTTAAAGAACATTTCTCCTGGCCTCACCTTAATAAATCAGTAGAAACTTTCATTGCAAGATGTATTACTTGCAAGAAAGCCAAGTCTAGAGTCTAACCCCATAGTTTGTATCTTCCTTTACCAATTCCTACTTCTCCTTGGGTTTATATTTCCATGAATTTTGTGCTAGGTTTACCCAAGATCAGACACAAGGATTCAATATTTGTGGTAGTAGACCGCTTTTTCAAGATGGCTCACTTTATACCTTGTGCCAAGACCAATGATGCAACTCAAACCGCGGATCTCTTCTTTAAAGAAGTTGTTAGATTGCATGGAGTGCCAAGTACTATTGTCTCGGATAGGTGAAATATCATGGTTTTTAGGACTTTTGACCATGGTATATGTCTTTGTTATCGAGTCTTTCTATGTATTTTGGAGTCTTTCCAGGTGTTTTACAGGTTTAAGGACTTTTGGAGCCTAATTGGACGTTTTGGAAGCATTTGGGTCAATTTTGCACTATTTAGAGATCTTACAGAGTTCACTGACTGCGTTTTCGCACTGCGTCGATCGACGCAGTATGCACATGGTCGACGCAGGGTGATTCCAGGGTTCTGCGCACAAAAATCCTGAAATTACAGTTTTTGCCCAGAAATTTTCCAGATTTGCAAAAAAATCCAAAAACGTGTTTAGACTTATATATTAGGGTTTTAAGCCATTTTTAGGCTACGCTTTACTTACACATTCTTTTAAGAGAGAGAGATTTGGAACTCATATTCCTTTCTTCTGTTTTATGATATTTGGTTTTCTATTCATCATTCTTTTGTTTCATCTGCCATGTCTGAGTAGTTTACCAGTTAGGTTTAGGGATTCTCACAGGGGATTTCATGGAATTATAGGTTGATCAATCTGTAGGGATTCATATCTGTTAGTTCTTCATCTAGGGTTGTTCTTAATGCTAAATCTGAATTAGCTACCCAGATTATTAATGTTAGGTTGATTTCTGCAACGACAGTTGATTAATTAACAAGATAGAACCTAGATGAGCAATTTGACTATTCGCAAAGAAATTTGGCTTAGGAGAATTGTGAACGAAAGAACCTGAGATTAATGCTTGTTTAGAACTCTAGGATTCACAACGAAAGTTGGCTTGCTAGGTTGTTAGACATAGATAATATTCGAAACGAGAGTTGGTCTGTTATAATTTTGTGATTCTAGTTCTAGAACAGTTCTTAATTAGATACCGATTGATTGATTAGCCTATGTTCCTGATTTCCTGAGAACTCCCTTGACCTAACGTTTTGCCTGATTGCTTACAAACCACTTGATTTACTTTTCTGTTCTGATTTACTACTTTCACTACTATTTCACCTAGCTTAATTCGACGTTCTACAATCCATCGCAAGAATCTTGAGTCTCTGTGGATTCGATACCCTATATACTACTGGTTCACGTCTGTGCACTTGCAGTGTAGATTTAGGGATTAAAACCTGATCGTATCAAGTTTTTGGCGCCGTTGCTGGGGAATTTTTTGAGTCTTCGGTAGATTTGAATTTAAAGTTTAGACTAGGTTTTTCGTTTTGTTTTTATTTTTGTTACTAATTTTTCTCTGTTTTTCTGTCTGCGTGTGTTTCAGGTCTGATATCGCTTTACATCGATCGACGCATCTTTTGAATCGATCGACACAAGGCGATCCCGATTTGAATCGATCGTTGCATACTTAGCATCGATCGTTGCAGTGCGATTACCGACGGTTTATGTAGAAGCGTGAGACCAGAAGTAATCCGAACGTGAATCTCGTGAATCTCAGGCTTGAGGAACTTGCTAGACTAGAGAGAACAAACAGAAAAGGTCAACGAGCAAGGATGAACAACAATCCTTTGATTTTGAGACCTGATGCTGAGGGTGTTCTGAGAGACCAACAGAACAACCGGTACAATGATGATGGGCTAAGGATTGATGCTGAGGGACGTGTGATACCTGATCCTGAACCAGCCCAAGATCAATGGCAGATGATTAATCATCATGCTGATGAGAGGACTCTTGCTGACTACAACCGTCCGGATGAGTTCTATGCTAACCGGTCAGCAATTGTACCTCCTGGCTTTGAGAGGAATGACTTCGGGATCAAGACTGTCTACTACTCTCTTCTGAGGCAGAATCCGTTCCATGGTCTCCCACATGAGCAACCCATGGATCATATTGATGATTTTGAAGACTTTATCACTGGAATGAAGTATAATGGGGTAAACTATGACTATCTGTATCTCAAGCTTTTCCCCTATTCTCTCGCTGGAGAGGCTGCAGCTTGGCTGAAACAACTTCCAACTGGGAAGTTTACTACTTGGGATGCTGTGAAGAGGGAGTTTTTGAGGTAGTTTTATGATGATGCTCGCTCTGATCAGTCGAGACAGGATATTCACACCTTCACCCAAGGTCCTACAGAGCCTCTTAAGTCTGCTTGGATGAGATTTAAGAAGTACCAACGTGACTGTCCTCATCATGGATTCTCTGAAGTGACGCTGCTGAGCATATTCTTCAGAGGAATTGATCTACATTACCAGTCTGCATTGGATAATGCCAACAATGGCAATTTCAATACAAGGACTCCTGAACAGGCTAGGACACTGATTGATAACTTGGTGAGCAGCAATAGCACCAAGACTGCTGATAAGAGAAGGAAAGAGTCTGGAGGAAAGATCGATAATTTGGAGATTGCTAATATCAGGAATAAGTTGGACACTGTTCACAGTTTGTTGACTGCGATGAAGGCTGTCCACTTTGCTCAGGATGTTGAGGTATTTGCAGCTGAAAAAGACAACCAAGAAGAGGATGTGAACTATATCAGTGGCTCTGGATTTCAAGGAAACATATTTGAAAATCAGCAAGGTAATTCTTATCAAAGGACTTATGGATCATCTTCCTATCAGACACCTCCTACTGCTAGTGCTCATGAGAGCAAGATGGAAGCCATGATGGAGCGGTTTCTGGAGGGGCAGACTAAGACTACTGTGGACTTCAACAAGAAGCTGGATGCTGTGTATGAAGATTTGAATGAGAAGTTTGAATCCTTGAGCACTCATGTGAAGAAGCTAGATGTTCAAGTCCAACAGACATCTCAAGCAATGCAAAGGTAAAATGGAGCTGGGAAAGCTGAACAGAAGCAATACGTTAATGCTGTGATCACAGGAGATGATATTGACTTGCTAGGAGAATAAGAGAGCATCATCTCGGATTTTCTTGATGAATTCTGTCTGTCTGAGACGAGCATCGATCGACACACACTCGATGTCGATCGATGCATGCCCGATACGATTGATGAGACTGCTAATAATCGCACTGTGTCGATCGACACATCTTCCTCATCGATCGACACAGATCGCAGACGAGACCAGAAACCTGCAACAGTTCTAGAACGAGTCTATAAGCCCTCTGCGTCATATCCTAAGGCTCCTAAACTGTCTAAACATGAACTAGCCGAAGCTAAATGCATGAAAGTGATGGAACAGAAGCTGATTCAGATTACAGAGAAGATACCAGACCCAGGAGCCTTTGTGCTAGACTATTCCATCTCTAAGGACAGATTCAAGGAATCTCTGTGTGATTCAGGATCTGGTGTGAATCCCATGCCATACTCTGTGGCTGTGAGATTGGGACTAATGGAATTCCAGCCTACTAGGATCTCTTTTATCCTAGCTGATCGATCAAAGAAGTATCCAGAAGGAGTTCTTGAGAACATTCCTGTCAGAGTTGAGAACTACTTGATTCCAACAGACTTTGTAGTGCTGAAGTATAACATTGAGCCAACTGATCCTTTGCTACTTGGTAGACCTTTCTTAGCTACTGCTGGAGCTGTGATTGATGTGAGACATGGACTGATTGATCTCTACCTGGGCGATGATCCATTGCGGTTCAAGATGGATAAGCTACAGAAATCCACCATTGATGGACAAAGCTTAAGTGTGGAAGTGGAACCAGAGATTCCTGTTGGAGAAGAGAAGATGGCAGTTCATTCTGAACTTCCTCTAACATCTTCTGACCCTGCAACTGCTCTTAAGCAGAAAGCTCCAAATCTCTTCCATCCACCAAAGCACAGGTATGACTCTTCTAAACTCAAACCTCCTAACCACAAGGCTGTAAATGCAGGCAAAATCAGTATCCCACCCACGCTTCACTCCCACCCTGGTTCTCTTCGCCCTTTCCTTGGGAGATCTCATGATCCGAATGCTTATACGCCACCTTGGATGAAGAGACATTCACAGAGACACTCAAAGTCTCTGTTGAATCCCCCATAAGTCCGTTCTCCTCACCACAGTCAAGTTACTGACTTTAAACAAGCGCTGAGTGGGAGGCAACCCACTAGTAGGTTCGTTTTTCTCTTCATTTTTCGTTTTGATTTGGTGTTTTTTATTTCTCTGTTTTGGTGTGTTCAAAAGCGTGAGAAATAGGCAGAATCGCTCAGCATCGATCGACACATTCTTGTGTCGGTCGACACTGATGCGATTTACAGTTTGCCGATTCTATTGCAGTTCAGACACCGGTTATCTACATAACCGTGAGCGTCCACGATATGCATCGATCGACACCACTTGTGGCATCGATCGACGCAATACGACGACAGGTAAGTGTTCTGTTTCCCTTTTTGGATTCTCCTAATTCCGATTTTTATTCTCACCGAGCCTAGGCTTGACACCACTGGGGACAGTGTGTTTCAAGTGTGGGGGAGGTAGCTACTGACGCACGCTTTCTGTTTTCTTAGAGTTAGTCAACAGTTGGTTTTATTGAGTCAAATTGATTAGGAAACAAGGACTTTTTTGAGGAGATTACCACACTTGCAGGAACTTAAGTGACCATTGGATGACTTGCAGATGATCTATGACTATTAGAAAACTCAACACAGACCAGCCTACTGAGGACACCCATATCGCTTCAGGTATTCAGAGAATCCATTACTTGACTTCACCTTTAACTTGACTTAATTTTATCGCCTATGGGCTTGGTATACTTTGGATTGGATTCCTCTGATTAGTTCTGGCACAGCTTGTAAACCTGTCTGATTATGGTTCCCTTCTCTCCTTCCTTGAAAGTAAAAAAAAGAAGAGATAAACTGAGGATAAGCTAGTAGCTTCGAAGTGGTCGCGGGAGTGGTAGAGACCCCTATTACCTCCTGTGCATCCATAGAAACATGTCCAAAGTACACCCCAGTAAGGGAAGAGCACTGATAGAAAAAATAAAATGATACCCAGTGGGGAAAAATCTGTGCTAAGGAAGGGAAAAGAGAAGAAAGGAACCAGAAACAACAATTGAGTGGTCAGATGATAACAGAGTAAGAATCCATGTGTTCTTTGATCGATACCTCATAGGTGAGACCGCACTTATTAGCTTATAGAAGTCAGTATGGTGGATTTGGATGCTCTGAATGTGATTGTAGAGTTTACTCAGGATAGTTGCTAAGTGTGGGGAAAGTATATGTTGGTCTTGATGTTTGCAGGTTCATTTTCATGTGGCTTACTAAGGCGAATCTGATTGTGGTGCTCCTACGATGAAACTAGTTTCTGAAGTTTTCAAACTTCTTCTCCTGATCTTGGTTTTCTGTTTGCTTGAGGGCAAGCAAAAGCTAAGTGTGGGAGAGTTGATATATCATGGTCTTTAGAACTTTTGACCATGGTATATGTCTTTGTTATCGAGTCTTTCTATGTGTTTTGGAGTCTTTTCAGGTGTTTTACACGTTTAAGGACATTTGGAGGTTAATTGGACGTTTTGGAAGCATTTGGGTCAATTCTGCACTATTTAGAGATCTTACAGAGTTCACTGGCTGCGTTTTCGCACTGCGTCGATCGACGCAGTATGCGCATGGTCAACGCAGTGGTCGACGCATGGTGATTCCAGGGTTCTGCGCACAAAAATCTTGAAATTACAGTTTTTGCCCAGAAACTTCCCAAATATGCAAAAAGGCCCAAAAACGTGTTTAGACTTATATATTAGGGATTTAAGCCATTGTTTAGGCTACACTTTACTTACACATTCTTTTATTCAGAGAGAGAGAGATTTGGAACTTATATTCCTTGTTTCTGTTTTATGATATTTGGTTTTCTATTCATCATGTCTTTTGTTTCATCTGCCATGTCTGAGTAGTTTACCAGTTAGGTTTAGGGATTCTCACAGGGGATTTCATGGAATTATAGGTTGATCAATCTGTAGGGATTCATATCTGTTAGTTGTTCATCTAGGGTTGTTCTTAATGCTAAATCTGAATTAGCTACCCAGATTATTAATGTTAGGTTGATTTCTGCAACGATAGTTGATTAGTTAACTAGATAGAACCTAGATGAGCAATTTGACTATTCGCAAAGAAATTTGGCTTAGAAGAATTGTTAACGAAAGAACCTGAGATTAATGCTTGTTTAGAACTCTAGGATTCGCAACGAAAGTTGGCTTGCTAGGTTGTTAGACATAGATAATATTCGCAACGAAAGTTGGTCTGTTATAATTCTGTGATTCTAGTTCTAGAACAGTTCTTAATTATATCCCGATTGATTGATTAGCCTATGTTCCTGATTTTCTAGGAACTCCCTTGACCTGACGTTTTGCATGATTGCCTACAAACCACTTGATTTACTTTTCTGTTCTGATTCACTACTTTCACTACTGTTTCACCTAGCTTAATTCGACGTTCTACAATCTATCGCAAGAATCTTGAGTCTCTGTGGATTCGATACCCTATATACTACTAGTTCACGTATGTGCACTTGTAGTGTAGATCTAGGGATTAAAACCTGATCGTATCAATAGTGACACCAAGTTTCTAAGCCATTTTTGGAGGACCTTATGGAAGAAACTAGGCACTAAAATACTGTTCTCAACCACGTGCCACCCACAAACTGGTGGTCAAACCGAAGTGGTCAATCACACTCTTGGAACACTTTTAAGAGCAACAATAGGGAGAAATCTTAGAACTTGTCTTGAGGCCTTACCCTCTGTTGAATTTGCTTATAATAGAGCTATCCATAGTGCAACACTAATGTCTCCTTTTCAGGTGGTTTATGGGTACAATCCCAACACTCCTTTGGATCTTGCACCACTTCCACAAAAAGACTTCTTGGATTTATATGGGGAGAAAAAGGCCGATCAAATAAAGAAGCTCCACTTGAAAGTTAAGGAGAAGCTTGAGAAGACCAATGAGCAACGTGTTAGATCAGCCAACAAAGGAAGGAAACAAATTACTTTTGAAGTTGGAGAATGGGTGTGGCTGCACATGAGACCAGAGAGGTTTCCGAACCATAGCTCCAAGCTTTCACCACATGGAGATGGACATTCAAGATTTTGGAGAAAATCAATGACAACGCCTACAAGCTGGATCTTCCAGGTGAGTTTAAAGTATCTAATACCTTTAATGTCTCTGACTTGGCTCGTTTTGATGCAGTAAATGAATTTTTGGGGTCAAAACCTCATGAAGAGGGAGGGAGTGATGAAGACATCGAGCGACCAATCCAAACAATTCAAGCTCCTAATGTGCCAAGTGGACCAGTGATCAGGAGCAGGAGCAAAGGCATAGAAAAAAAGTTCAACATCTTCCTGGAGCAGCTGGAACATGAAGGACTGATCCCACTTGATCAGTTTGAAGCCATCCGTATAACTCCATCCGAGAGCTCCCAACTGAAAGCCATCTTTAATCAAGTCTCCATAACTACTCAGGATGACCCGGGAGATGATCCACACTCAAATTGAAGCTCTATGAGTCTAGTTTCCAGGCCACCAAAGAAATTGCGGAGATCAGTTATAAAACTCCAGATACAAGCCGAACAGTGAAGACATGTCCGATGGATCCTCTCATAACCGATAAAGTCAAATGGGTCCTATTCTTCCCCAAAGATGAAGTCCACCTAAGCACGTGTTTTATAGTCTAATAAAGTGCCTAAGAAGACTCTGAAGCTGCTAAAGGATCTCAAGAACTTAAAAAATCAAGTTTGAATAACTAGAGATCAAACTTGCCTAATTTAGCACCCTAGATACTCTCTCTTTGATTTGATTGTTTTGCTTTGATTTTGCTACGTTTTTTCTTGTTTTTCTTTGCAGGATTTATGTGTTTTTCCTTAGAATACGTCATAAACCTGGCTATATAATGTCTTGAGTTGTAATCCCTTTTTCACCTTTTGATCAATAAAATATTGATTTTTGTGTTAAAACAAAAACTCTCTCTTCTCTTTCAATTTATGAGTATTATAAATTGCTAGAGTGTTTCTAGAGGTATCTATAGACTTTCACACCTATAGTGATTCTACACGATCCACCCTTCACCATCCATCTTATTCGAACTAAGTTGGAGAAGTCCTTATACTAGTCAACGGTTCAACCCTTATTTGGATCAAGACTTTTAGCCAAACTCATATCAAAACCCAAAAACTATTTTTATTCTATAAAAGCTCTTTGCCAAAAAAAACACTATGGTCCAAAACGTAAACACAAAGGCAAATAAACACAACTGGGGTGCAGAAATATGACGAGCTTCCATATAGTTTAATTTAAATTTGTTTAAAATGAAGGTTTTAGTTCTCCTACAAAATCAAATTTTATTTTATTTTGAAGCTATTTAATACGTAAAATACAAAAAGAATGACTTGTTTTGGTACCCAACCCTAATGTCCGACTCGTATTAATACAAACGATAGAAACTATATAAATTAATATTTGATAAATTAATAAATTGATTAATTAATATATTTATTTAATTTTAAAATATGTTTTAGTGCAATTAATTTTCTTATAAATTAATAAAACACAAGTGTCTTAATATTAGTAATTTATAGTTTTTATTGTATGTGTATTTAGCATTTACCTCAAATGTATATTTAACATCTGAGGTAAATGATTTATGGACCTAATTCATAATACTTACAAAAGAGAAATAATAATAAATGCTTTAGATTAACAAGAAGAGTGGTCGAAATCTCTTCGTTGTGTCCACTTGATAGGGCACTTGATTTGGCGTATCATCTAAAAGTTTAAGTACTCGTAAGCCATTTTTAAGAAAACCCATCTTTTGTTTTCATTTTTATTTTATTTTTGTGGCTGCAGTTTAATTAGGTGGACACAACTCTTTGCTTAATTAATTCCCTTCTACAAGCGCGTCATTTGAAGACAAACCCACAAAGTTCACTCAAGTTAGTTTTTAATAATAAAACCTCTCAATTAAAATTCCATAAAAAATAATTAACCTTTGAACTTTACACAAATAATATCCGTTTAAAAGAAAATTACATTTTGATTTGTAAAAACACAAAATGTAGTTTAGTAGATTATAAAACACACTCTTCAGCTATATTATTACATCCAATAAATGATATTTATTTTATCTTAACACAGTTCACCAATAATTCCAAAGACAACATTATTCAATCAATATACTAAACATGTTGATTTTTATTGCAATAAACTGTATATTTATTATCATAAAATATGCACTTTTGATATATCATAAATGGCCAGAAAAATATAAATAATATTTTAGATTTTTTTTATTACAAACACAATTTGTTTTTTATTTCACGGAATCATCAAATTTCTAATTTTCAATAATATGAATAACACACGAAATTTTGATTTTGCAAAGAACAATATTATTTTATTACTATAAAATATTGACTAGAGTAATTTTAAGATTTTTTTAAAGAAAACACCCAAACATATAATTTGAATGCTCTGAATAATTATCCAATCTGATTTTACCGATTAGATTTCCTTGACTCAAATAGATAACTTTATTAATTTTACTTGGAAAATCTAGATAATTCAGTTTGACTACACAAAAAATAGTAAATGGTCAGTTTTTTAAAATGATCGAAACTTGGACTCCGATTTTTTTTTTTAAAAAAAGATTCGCCCTAAGACCATGTGTATTAGTGAACTCCCCTCTTAGGGGTTCTTAATTATTTTTTATTTATTTATTTTTTTTTGCAAGTGGAGGAAAAAAAAATCAAAAAAAAAGAAGAAGAACCAACCAGGGTTCGCCACGTCGCATGAACAGTGACGAACCCAGCTCTTAAAAACTCTTTATTAAGAACTTCTTGTAAGAGGAATTCTTAATTTTAATATTTTTTTAATGATTCTGCCTAAGAACTAGAGCTAAGAACCTCCCTAAACCCACTAATGCAATGCTCTAAAACATGTTTAGTGCACTGAATTATTGACATACGTTGTATTACAACTTTTTGTTGCAAACTGTTGGACGCTTTTTTTTTCAAAAAAAAAAAAAAAAACTGTTGGACGCTTTTGAAAAGCAAATATTATTAGTGGTTACTGTAGATAATAGATCGTTTTTCTCGTATACGCAAGGAGGCGCGTGAAGAAAAGGAATCTTAAAATAAGCAGAAACTGATAACGTGGACTCCTCTCACCTTCGTAATAACCAAATGTTTAAAAATGGTAAAAGTGTATTGCTTTATGTTATGTCATGGAAAATTTAATGAAAAAGACAACGCTTATGGGGTTTAATGGGAGTGTCAAGTGGCTTAAGCTTCAGTTATATGAGTGGCTATAAGAGTGACAAGCACATGATCATCAATTAGATGTGTGTGGGGGACCTTAAGAGATCAAGGAAAACACGCATGTGAATGTGATTCCAACAACTAATTTTTTTTTTAATATGTACTAATTTGAGAGTATAAGGTCGAAACTCAACTAATCTTCAAAAAATATAATACCGGCGATTAGTTCAGCCTTAAGTTTTATAATGAAGCATAAGCAGGACCGGCCCGTGTCTAAAATCCATAAAGCAAGGGTTTTAGACGCCAAATGTTATAGGTTATTTAAGAGCAGTAAATAGAATTGTGTTTTTTTAGTGTAGTGACAAAAGACAAGAGTATTGAGTTCGTGGGGTGCTGGGTTCGATCCTTAGGGGCATATAAATTTTTTTTTGCTTTAGGCGTGAGTTGACATTGGGCCGAGCCTGAACATAAGACATGATCTCATCTTCGTCTAACCAAACAATAACAACTTTAATTTATGGCATGAATCAAACTCAATATATACAATTTTATGCTTTCTCCCAAGCCAATCACTACTAGTAGGTTACCACTAGTTGAAATTGAACCATTGATTAAGTCCTACACAAAAAGAAGAACAGAGAAGAAATAAAGATGAAGAAGAGCAAATGAGAAAGCAAAAGTCGTGACCAAAGGAAGAAGAAGAAAAAATGACATGAACAAAGAACTCATGTTGCACAAAAAAAAAGATGTGTAAGCTACAAGAAGAAGAGGAAGCAAAAGTCAACAACATAAAAGGGAAGTCAAAGAAGAGTTTGGATTGGCCTAACAAAAAGTTACACATGAACAAAAATAAAGACTAGTTGGTGTTGAAGAGTTAGAAACCAACTAAGTTAAGTTAGAGTTGTTAGGAATAGTTAAGAGTTGGTAAGTGTTGTTAAATGTATAAGGTTAGTTAGTTAATCTTACTTGTAAAACTAGTCTAAGAATGGATAATGTGGTTTGTGTATAGAGAGTCTAGGATGGTCTAAGAACATGGGTGCAAGCAGAAGTAGTATAAGTATGTGTATGAGTTGTTGTAAGAAACTATCCAATGACCAATGTAAAAATGTAGACAATTAAGTGTTAAAGTATTTCTCTTGTTTTCTCTCTAAAACACATACATGAATAATAAGAGTGAGAAAGAAAGAGTAAAAATTTAAGCTACTAGAGTGAATCAAAGAGAGAAAGAAAGTGTATTACATAGATACTTATATGTGTAACAGGGAGATAAACACAGTAAAAAAACAAAAGTTTAACATAATATCATAGCTCAACATGATCTTTGGAACCTGTTTGAAGAAGAAGACTGAAATGAAGAGAAAGGTGGAGAAAACCATCAAACAACAAGAATAAAGAATAGGATCTTTCAAGAAGCCAACCATGACACACTTCTTCAACGATCTATATTAAATTAGTGGTGGATATGTCAATCTTTTCATGTGATGAGAAGCATGTCGATTCCGTCACCAACTGAAACAACACATAAGAGAAGAAAGACGTTGATGGTGGAAAACATGAAGAAGAAATAAGTGGCTGATATCATGATGATCAGAGAAGCTGCGAGAGTTTATGGGAATTCTTAACCATGAGAGATATGGAGGAGATAAACTATCATCAAAAGAAAGAAGAGAATACCATGTGAATGAAGCTTAGAACCAAAGAAGTTCGAAAGCTGAAACCGGAGAAACCAAGGTGATAAAGTAGAGGTGATGATTCAAAAACCGAGCAACTAAGGCTAAGAAATATGATGACTTAAGAAGCCAAACATACCAAGGTTAAAGAAAGATGAGGTGAAGGTCAAGAGAACCAAAATGTAACGCCCCTGTTCCATTTTGATCTTAATCAACCAGTGACCAACAATCAAACAAAAACATGATCACCGATTTTCTTTAGTCGGGATCAGAGTCGTTACATTGTTACCGTGTTTGATTAAATCGGCTTAGCTTAATAACTTTCGTCATCAAACCAAACCGAGTTATTCAGCTAAACGTTTCCCAAATTTTGATATGGGGTTTGCAACCGTAATAAAATTTTGTATTTATATTAGACCGGACTAATCTAATATAAACAACATGTTAACGAATATAAAACATCATTTAGATTATGAAAATGTGTGAAAATATATAATGTTCAATAGAAGACATGGATTCGTTTTCGAGGTGGATCCTATGAGTGCATAAGCTAGGTGACAGTCCTTTAATATCATCAAGTGAGTATCCTATTGATTTTCTAAACTTTTTCAATTCATTAGTTAAAGCAATCAATTCATCATCACTCAGCAGCTCATTCACAATGACATGATAAGTAGAGTTAGGACCAAGAAATGCATACCGAAGCCCCCGCGGAAGGGGCTTTAACTCAACCTTTGGCGCCTTTAGCTCGCTTCAATCATCAGCTACAAGCTGCTCCTTGCACAGCTCAGCTTCCTCAGCTCTATCAGCTCCTATACCCGTAGCAAAGACCTCTTGCTCTTACCCACAGAATCTGATCCCAACTCAATGTACTCAACCGCTCCTAGCAAAGGCTTGTGCGAATCAAGAGCCTTCATGTATGCCCAGATCTCCTCGTTAAGATATCCGTGCTCCACACATTCCTTTGTCAAAGCCACTTACAATGGATCATCCATGTTTAACTCCTCCAGAAGTTCATCAGCTAGCTCCTCCATAGTCTCAATATAGAACATCTGACCTTGTATGGTTGGCTTCTTCATCACTTTTTTGATGTCGAAGTTAAGGACTATGTCTTTCCCAAGATGGAAGTCTATCTTGCCTTTCCTCACATCTATTATTGCTCCAGAAGTGGCAAGAAAAGGTCTCCCAAATATCAGAGGGTCTTTCGGTTCTTCGTCCATTTCCAGCACAATAAAATCTGTTGGAACCTCAAAGCCTCCAATCTTCACCGGAAGATCCTCTAGAAGTCCAATTGGGAATCTCACTGACCTGTCCGCTAGTACTAGGGAGATTCTACATGCCTTGTATATTGAGAAGCCTAGATTTTTAGCTACTGAGAAAGGCATAAGACTGACAGAATCTCCAAGGTCACATAGACAGTTGTCAAATCTGAGAGGGCCGATAGCACACGGTAGAGTAAAACTGCCCGGATCCTCAAGCTTCATAGGAACAATCCTTCTTTGGATAATAACACTGCATTCATGTGACAACACAACCATGCCTTGCACTTCCTTAGTCCTCTCCTTAATTGCATCCTTCAAGAACTTGCTATATTGAGGAACAAGTAGAAAGGCATCTATCAAAGGCATGGTGAGCTCTACGTTCTTCATTTTCTTTTCAAAGAGAGCTTTATACTTTTCCAAGAGTTGCTTCTTGAATCTGCCCGGAAAGGGTAGCTTAGGCTCATAAGGTGGTGGCACAAACACACCATCCTTCTTCTTGAGTGTATCCTCCACTACTTCTTCAACTACAGCTTTTCCTTTCCTCTTAGTACTCTCACTATCACTCTCTTTGTTAAGAGCAGAATTTTCAGAATTCTCCTCCCCTTCTTGAACTTCAATGTCCTCATTGAGTAAAGGAATCACCTTAGGTTTGTGAACTTGATGATGTTCAGCTCCTTACCACTTCTCAATGTGATAGCGTTGATGTACTCTTTTGGGTTTTGCTCAGATTTTCCCGGTAAAGTACCATGCGGTCTAGAGCTTGAAGCATTATTATTCTCCATGTTTGTGACCCTTGATGTCAAATTCTGCAACTCACTCTTCAAATCCCTTACTTCCATAGCGCCGGAGGCTTGTCCTTAAAGTAGTTGCTGCATCATTCCTTTGATTTCATTATCCAAACTTGAAGAAGAAGAGGCTTGTGGCTGTTGTTGTCCAAAACCGGGTGGATGGTATTGTTGCTTTGGAGTATAGCCTTGTTGGTTAGTGTAGGGTACAAAAGGCTTTTGCTGAGTATCTTGATTGAAGCCTTGGTGTTGAGAAGCTTGAGGTTGCCCTTGTCCTTGAGATTGAGCTTGAGGGTAAACTTGATCTTGGGGATTTGCCACATTTGGGTTTCTATAGGAAAAATTAGGATGGTTCCTATAGTTGTGGTTGAAGCCTTTTTTGAAACCACCTTGCCCCGCAATGAAGTTCATCTCCTCTTGTGTCATTTCTGTTGGGATAGTGTCCTGAAATCACACTTGTACTCACTCCTGTGATAGTTGTGTGTCGAGATCAGACATTCGTATAATACTGGGTGTCTGCAATGCTTTGCTAGAAGCCTCTTGCAATCTGTAGGTCGTGGACTTACTGCCAGTATTATATGATCCTATAGGGTCACACACCTAAGCGAACTGGAAGCTACGACATGGGAATGATCATTGTGGCAATGATCATATTATGTGTATTGAAATACACATAAGATTCGATTTAATGGTGTTGTGTCGATCGACACAGCTTGTGTGTCGGTCGACACAGTTCGGTTTTTCCGAACAAGTTTTTCGGGTTATGGCTTAATTGAGTCTGGCCCGTTAAGCAAGTTTAGGTTGAATAAACTCGTTTTAGTTCGACCTAAACGAATGGGCCGTCAGTTTTCGAGAGAGAAACACTAGACACACCAGAGAGTATCGATCCCGTTGATCCGGCACTAGCATCCCGTTTCCAGTGAAGCGTGTGTGTGTATCTGGTAGAGGCAAGGCGTTTGTGTTGCTCCACTGATCTCGTTCACCATCTCAATTCCGCTGCCAGAAAGGTAAGAACGAGGTTGGTTTTCATTCAATATATCAAACCCTAGATCCATAGGGATCCAACAGTGGTATCAGAGCGTGTTAGGGTTTAGCTATTGAATATGATGCAAATTAATTAGAATCCTGATGTTGTTGAATTGATTTTTGCATGTTCAAATCGTGTTTTCAAGTTATATTCTCGTTTTTTGTTCTGTTTGAAAAGACGAAGAATTGATGAAAACGCACTGTGTCGATCGACACAAAGCGTGTGTCGGTCGACACGCCGCGGCTGAACGCGTTAAAATTTTAGGGTTATCGCAGGGTGTCGATCGACATAAAGCGTGTGTCGGTCGACACAGAGCGAAAATCCGTAAATAATTTTAGGGTTTCGATCTGAGATCGAATACCCGTATTCCTGCTGCGTCGATCGATACACTGGGTGTGTCGGTCGACACAGGCAAAGCAGGTTGATAGACCGGTTCAATTGGATTGAACAGGTTGGATCGCTCGGTTAATTTCGATTAACCAAATTGGTTCTGGTTTGGTCATATCGATCGACACACAGTGTGTGACGATCGACATGGACTATTAAACCGAACTGGTTCAATTGGATTGAATCGGTTATGTAAATTCGATTCGGTTAGACCGGTTATCGAAGAGCGGTTTAAATCTGATTGCATCGATCGATACCAATGGCTGGCGTCGATCGATACAATGCTCGCAGACATGCTAGTTGGACTACATATTTGCATATACCAGAACAATTTAATCCTAAAAGTTGTAGATGAATCTAAACTAAATAAACTGAATGTTTTAAATAAATAAATAAATCCTTGAATGTATATTGGATATGCATCAAGATAAATCGGTTCTTTTCCTCAACTAAATATCAAGTGATCTTGATGTCTTGCCCGATCTTGTCTACTGTCAAGACTCGTGTCGCTGATTGGATAGTCTTGGAGTCCTTGGTATCCACATCTACATGAGTAAGGCAGGTGATCATTGATAGACTTGCAGTGCGACTGTCAATGATCACAAGACCGAAGAGATTGGTTTACTTGACTGGGCCATCAGAAGTTCTGGGCCCAGAGACATCGGAGTGGATATGACATGGATTGTCTTACCTGCGACCAAGAGTTGTACTGGGTACAATTAGCAATGATTTGCTTACCTGGATGACTAAATTTTGGGTGATGGCGAGTCGTCCACTCGAATTTTGGTGACCTGAGGATCTTGGTTCATTGTATTCATATGAGGAAACATAGTTATGAATACAATGCGAGTTTTCTTATTAGATAAGATTTCTCATTTCCTTGAGCATTATAACTAAAACCTTTACCTCTTTTAATTGCAGCTATGTCTGTCTCAAATCACATCAACACTTTCTCACTAAGATCCGTCCTTGAGAAGGACAAGTTAAATGGATCTAATTTCTTGGAATGGTATCGGAACCTGAGAATAGTTCTCAGGCAAGAGAACAAGGAATATGTCCTTGAAAGAATTATCACCGAGAGGCCACGTTCCAATGCTCCGCAGACAGAAAAGAATGCTTGGGATAAGCATTCAGCGGATGTCAAAGATGTTACTTGTCTAATGCTGGTGACCATGAACTTTGAGCTGCAGAAGCAATATGAGAACGTGTTGTCACCCATTGAGATGATTAACAGCCTGAAAGCTTTGTTTCAGGAGCAAGCTCGCACAGAGAGATACCAGACGGTTAAATCTCTCATGGATTGCAAGCTGGCTAAGGACAGTCCAGTAAGTCCTCATGTCCTTAAAATGATGGGTTACATTGATAACCTGGGGAAACTGGACTGTGCCATTAGCCAGGAGCTGGCCACTGACATGATTCTGCAGTCATTGCCGTCGTGTTTTGATCAGTTCATTATGAACTACAACATGCAAAACATGACTAAGACATTGACTGAGTTGCACGGTATGCTGAAGACAGCAGAACCAAATCTCAAGAAGGCTACTCCCAGTGTCCTGATGGTACAAGGGGGTAAAAGGTTTAAGAAACCTAAGAAGGATAAGGGAAAGGCCCAGATTGTCGAGACTGAAAGTCAAGACAAGCCCAAGCCCAAGCCCAAATCCGGGCCTTCTGCCGAGGATAAGTGCAACTACTGCAAGCAGTTGGGGCATTGGAAAAGAGACTGCAAGAAGTTCAAGGAAGATTACAAGAAGCTGAAGAAGACGTATGATGCGTCTGACTCAGGTATTTATGTTATCGAACTTAATGTTATATCTTCTAGTTCTACTTCGTGGGTATTGGATACCGGCTGCGGTGCTCACATTTGTACTGATGTGCAGGCACTAAGAAACAGTAGAACGCTGAAGAAAGGACAAGTGGAGCTACGAGTCGGGAATGGAGCTAAGGTTGCTGCACTGGCCGTAGGCACCTATGAATTGTCTTTACCTTCGGGCATGATTTTAGCTTTGAATAATTGCTACTTTGTACCTGCGATAAGCAGAAACATAATTTCAGTTTCCGTTTTGGATTTGGAAGGTTTTGATTTTGCTGTTAAGAATAAAGTTTGTTCTTTTAATCGTGATGGTACATTTTATGGTAGCGCCCCATTAGAAAATGGGTTATATGTTTTAAATCAAGAAATGCCTGTCTTTAACATAAATACAAAGCGGTTTAAGTCAAATGACGAAAACCCCACTTTCTTATGGCATTGTCGTTTGGGCCATATCAATGAGAAACGCATCCAAAGGCTCCATCGAAATGGGCTTCTGGGCTCATTTGATTTTGAATCATGTGAGAAATGCGAATCTTGCTTGGTGGGCAAAATGGCTAGAGCCCCTTTCAACAAACCAAATGAAAGGGCCAGTGACTTGTTGGGCCTTGTTCATACTGATGTATGTGGGCCGATGAGTACTGTTGCCAGAGGAAATTACAAGTACTTTATTACCTTCACTGATGATTTCAGTAGGTATGGCTATGTCTACTTGATGAGACATAAGTCAGAATCCTTTGATAGATTCAAGGAATTCAAGAATGAAGTACAGAACCAACTTGGCAAAAGTATCAAAATTCTGCGATCGGATCGCGGAGGAGAATACTTAAGCCAAGAGTTCAGCGACTATCTGAGCGAGTGTGGAATTGTTTCACAACTCACTCCTCCTGGAACACCTCAATGGAATGGAGTGTCAGAGAGGAGAAATCGAACCTTATTAGATATGGTTCGGTCTATGATGAGTCATACTAATCTTCCATTATCCTTTTGGGGATACACTCTAGAAACGTCTGCGTTTACACTAAATAGGGTGCCATCTAAATCGGTGGAAAAGACACCACATGAATTGTGGACTGGGAAAATTCCTAATATGTCTTTCCTGAGGATTTGGGGTTGTGAAGCTTATGTCAAACGTTTAATCTCTGACAAGCTTGCACCCAAATCAGATAAATGCTACTTCGTTGGTTATCCTAGGGAAACCAAGGCATACTACTTTTACAACCAATCTGAGAACAAAGTATTTGTTGCTCGGGACTGTTCTTTTCTTGAGAGGGAGTTTCTCTCTAAGAAAAACAGTGGGAGTAAAGTACATCTTGAAGAAATTCAAGATGCACAGGAAACTGCTCAACCTGTTGAGGAAGAGCAGCAGTTGGATCCACAAAGTTCTGTGGAACCGGCGCCTGTGGAGCCTGAAGTTCGCAGATCCGGAAGGATCCGTCACAAACCCGAGAGATACTATGGATTTCTCGTAACCAATTCAAATGATCTGATGATCATTGAAGGTGACGAACCAGCGACCTTTGCGGAAGCAATGATGGGCCCGGACTCCGAAAAGTGGCTTGGAGCCTCTAAATCCGAAATGACATCCATGTCAGAAAACCAAGTATGGTCCTTGGTCGATTTACCTAGTGGTGTAAAA
Source organism: Orychophragmus violaceus (assembly GCA_030180135.1). Lineage (NCBI taxonomy): Eukaryota > Viridiplantae > Streptophyta > Magnoliopsida > Brassicales > Brassicaceae > Orychophragmus > Orychophragmus violaceus. Next base: position 10,771,997 of record CM058232.1, read on the forward strand.
GCCATTGAGTGTAAATGGATCTTCAAGAAGAAGATTGACGTGGATGGAAATGTACAGATTTACAAAGCGAGATTGGTGGCTAAAGGTTTCAAACAAATTCATGGTATTGACTATGATGAAACCTATTCCCCAGTAGCTATGCTTAAATCTATTCGGATTCTTCTAGCGATTGCTGCTCATTATGATTATGAGATTTGGCAGATGGATGTCAAAACCGCATTCCTGAATGGTATTATGGAAGAGGATGTGTACATGACACAGCCTGAAGGTTTTGTCGATCCTAAAAACGCTGGAAAGGTATGCAAACTTCATAAATCTATTTATGGATTGAAGCAAGCATCACGGAGTTGGAATCTTCGTTTTGATGAAGCAGTAAAACAATCCGGTTTCATCAAGAACGAAGAGGAAGCATGTGTATACAAGAAGACTAGTGGGAGCAAAATTGCGTTTCTTGTACTGTATGTCGATGACATACTTCTCCTCGGTAATGACGTTCCGTTGCTTCAGTCTATCAAGACTTGGCTTGGAAGTTGTTTTTCCATGAAAGACATGGGAGAAGCCGCGTACATTCTTGGAATCAGAATCTACAGAGATAGAACTAACAAGCTGATTGGATTGTGCCAGGACACTTATATTGATAAGGTGTTGCACAGATTCAAGATGCAAGATTCCAAGAAGGGCCTCATTCCAATGTCTCATGGCATGAGTCTCAGCAAGAAGCAGTGTCCGGCGACATCTGCTGAGCGAGAACGCATGAATAGGATTCCTTATGCTTCTGCAATAGGATCTATCATGTATGCCATGCTCTGCACTCGTCCATATGTAGCTTACGCGTTAAGCATGACGAGCAGATACCAATCTGATCCAGGTGAGGAACACTGGACAGCTGTCAAGAATATTCTCAAGTATTTGAGACATACTAAGGATAAATTCCTTGTGTATGGAGGAAGTGATGAACTTGTGGTGAATGGATTCACTGATGCGAGTTTTCAGACAGACAGAGACGATTTCCGATCACAACCTGGATTTGTCTTCTGTCTAAATGGCGGTGCGGTGAGCTGGAAGAGCTCTAAGCAGAATACCGTAGCTGATTCCACAACGGAAGCTGAATATGTTGCTGCTTCAGAAGCGGCAAAGGAAGCTGTTTGGATCAAGAAGTTCATGACTGAACTTGGTGTGGTTCCTAGTATCTTGGAGCCAGTGACTTTATTCTGCGATAACAATGGAGCCATTGCTCAGGCGAAAGAACCCAGGTCACACCAGAAGTCCAAACACGTTGAGAGGAAATATCATTTGATTCGTGATATTGTCAATAGAGGTGATGTAAAGATCAGCCGAGTTCCGACAGATGAGAACGTCGCTGATCCTCTGACCAAGTCACTCCCAAGGCCTAAGCATGAGAGTCATACGACTGCTGTAGGCATTATAGATCTTATGATGTAATCTTGATTCTAGTGGGAGTTTTTGGTTATATTTTAAGTTATAATAAGACGATCTTGTAAACATTCTTTGGAAGTGTTTCAATGAAATTTGATTTCAGCATTATTTATATTGTGATCAAAATAATGGTCCCAAATAAGTTCATGACATATTATAGGTCATCAAGTTGAGGACTTGATCATGAAACCCTATAAGTTAATGAATTATTTTGTCCCTAGTCGAGGTTGTAGAATTGGGACACTAACAACCGGTAGAGACTAGATTGTGAGGTGACTGTTGGCTAAGTTTCATGGAGCCAATGATATGATTATCGCAGTCAGTCACATAGATATATGTTAGTGAACATATGATCGGACATGACCCGCTAATGAGAAGTCTGCAAGATAGTTATATCTGTGTCATAAGAGATTCTCATTACGACTATAGAGTATAGTCCTTAGACCTGAGTTCATCATGCTTTCTTGCATATGAATTGGTACACTTTGACCTTGTCAAACGTCGACCCGTAACTGGCGACTATAACGGCACTGTTCGGGTGTATCATGAAGTACGCGTTGAAACAGGGATGGAACAAGATGGAATTTGTCCCTCCTGTATAACGGGAGATAAGTATCTCAGGGCCTATCGAAGATTGAATACTGAGAAAATGTGTGGCCGCACTCAAACGAACTGTAGTTCAGTTGTTTGTAATGTTCAGTATGAGATCAGGAGTTCGATAAACACGATGTTGGCTAAATAAGGATGACACTAATCTTGCCTTATGCCAAATCGAGATATAGAGACAAAAGGATTATAGGAATTGGTGATTCCAGTACAAGTGGGAGATTGTTGGGATAGTGTCCTGAAATCACACTTGTACTCACTCCTGTGATAGTTGTGTGTCGAGATCAGACATTCGTATAATACTGGGTGTCTGCAATGCTTTGCTAGAAGCCTCTTGCAATCTGTAGGTCGTGGACTTACTGCCAGTATTATATGATCCTATAGGGTCACACACCTAAGCGAACTGGAAGCTACGACATGGGAATGATCATTGTGGCAATGATCATATTATGTGTATTGAAATACACATAAGATTCGATTTAATGGTGTTGTGTCGATCGACACAGCTTGTGTGTCGGTCGACACAGTTCGGTTTTTCCGAACAAGTTTTTCGGGTTATGGCTTAATTGAGTCTGGCCCGTTAAGCAAGTTTAGGTTGAATAAACTCGTTTTAGTTCGACCTAAACGAATGGGCCGTCAGTTTTCGAGAGAGAAACACTAGACACACCAGAGAGTATCGATCCCGTTGATCCGGCACTAGCATCCCGTTTCCAGTGAAGCGTGCGTGTGTATCTGGTAGAGGCAAGGCGTTTGTGTTGCTCCACTGATCTCGTTCACCATCTCAATTCCGCTGCCAGAAAGGTAAGAACGAGGTTGGTTTTCATTCAATATATCAAACCCTAGATCCATAGGGATTCAACAATTTCTTCTTCTACACTATAGAGGAAGGTCTGTGTATCATCATAGTTGCCCACAAAGTTGACTTGCTTTTGGCTAGAGGTGATCTTCTTGTCTATCTTCTCATTTAAAGCTTTGATTTCCTTCTCGTACTTCTCATCCTTAGAAGATGATCCTCTATTGGTGCACTCATAATCCTCATTGTAGTTGCCATCACTAATGGCTAGGTTCTCAATGAGTTCCATAGCTTCATCAACCCCTTTTCCAAGAAAATGACCATTGCTTGATGAGTCAAGCATAGCTCTCATCTTAGGGAGGTGTTAAGAAGAGTTTCCTAAGTGAACCCATGGTGAGGACATTGGTTTGTAAGCCTCTTAAACCGTTCCCAAGCTTCAGCAAAACTTTCATTGTTGCGTTGCACAAAGCCGGACAACTCATTGGGGAAGCGGGCTGTCCGGGTAGTTGAGAAGAACTTCTTTAGGAAAGCTTTCTTAAGCTCACCCCAAGTAGTAATAGATCCCGGAGGGATGTTGCTTTCCCACTCCTTAGCTCTATCCGCCAAAGATAAAAAGAATAGACGCATTTTCAAACCGTCACCAGTCAGACCATTAAGCCTCGTGGTAGCACAAATCTTATTGAATGTGTCCAAGTGCTGCAAAGGATCCTCAGATGCAAGGCCGTGGAACTGATTATTTTGCCCCATGTTGATCAAGATAGCCCGGATCTCAAAGTTGTTGTTGTTTACCGGCGGTGGAATGATCCCTTGTCGGTTTGCGTTTATATCCGGTGCATCCCCATCTCCAATAGCTCTAGCTGGCCTCTCGGGATGAACTGGAATCCTATGACCTATCCATCTCTAGCATCGTCGCCCTGAAGATTATGCTGCTCTTGGTGGCCTTGTTGGCCTTGCGAACCCCCTTGATTCATAACTGGCTGCTCAATATCCACAAAGTCTTGTTGAACCTCTTCAACTGGTTCCAACACAAGTCTCTCTAAGTGAACAACCCTCTCAAGCGCACGTCGCTATTTAGCTAATCTCCTCTCGTGTGCTTTGATATCCTCAACTCTTGCAACTAAGTTTGTTGGTCCGCGGTTGTGTAAGTTCATACACCTAACATCAAAGAGAGAGGAAGAATCAAAGTTAGTAACAAAGACTTGAACTAAATAGGATTAGAATCGAATTGATCTATCCAAAATCCCAAAATGGCAACGGCTCCAAATTGATAACAAGGATTTTGCAATCCTTTTAGAGGTATCAATTCCTCTTACTTATCGCGTAGTAAGAGGTATCGAACCAATTGGGATAGAATTAGACCAATCGTGAATACACCAAACCCACCCCTAAAGTCAAGCGAGTAACATTCAAGTTGTAATTCTACAATCCTAATTGCAATCAATTCAACCAAACAAGTAAACCAAGGAAGAACTAATTTCAATAAAAAATCAAGAGAGAACAAACAAGATAATTCAAATAGATGATTAAAGATCAAGCTCTTGGGTATAGGAAACTGATCTAGGTAACTAAGTATTGAATCAAGATGTCAAACACAACATTAAAATGCTAATCCTGTAGCTTAGGAACATTCATGTCATTAACCCTATGCTGATCAAGCATTAAACATCAACTCTCATTGGTTAATCACAAGCAAGCATACATTAATCACAAGTCCTTTAGCTATTAAACACTTTAAACATCAATTGTCATTGGTTAAGAATGCAAAGCTCTCATTAAATCCTAGCTAGCATTTCATCGAACACCTTATGTGCAATAAAATCCCAAAGTTCTAGATCAAGGATAGCTAAGCCTAATCTAGCATTAAGAACATCTAATGAGAAAGGATCAATCAAATCTAAGCCCTAGACATCAAGATTCAACCCCTAATCACTCAAATCTTCCTAACCCAAAAGCTCAAAAGGAAACTACTCACTAATCATCCTTTGATTAACAAAGCCCATGAAGATAGTGTTAATCATGAAGATTAGAGTAAGATAGAAAGATTAAAAGAAGAAATCAACAAACTTTCACTAAAATAGCAAAGATCCAAAAGAGGGATTAGATGTTTACAACTTGGTGAAAGAAAAAGAGATATATCTAGGGTTTTTGTCCCAAAAATCTATTTAAAGCTGTCTAATCACGAGCTGGGTCGACCCAACAAGCCTGGGTCAACCCAGAAAACCAAGTAACAAGTTTGGTCAAAGTTCCAAAAAGTCAACAGAAATTTCGTAGCCAGCGGTTTTGATCTAACCGCTGGCTCAACCGCTAGCATCTCCGCGGGTTCATTTCGGCCGTGAGTTCAGCCGCGGTACGCTCGGCTTTGTTGCTCGAAAATCTTCGACGGATTAGATGAAGTATCCCGCGGCCTCGATCTTGCCGCAAGTCTAACCGCGAGCATCTCCACGGATTCGTTTCTTGGCCGCTGGCTCGGCCGCTGTCGTCACGGCTTTCGTCTCCTCTTTCTCGATCCTTCAATCCATCATGCTCCTTGTGTTCCAAAATCAACCTAGAAGTCTTCAAACACCTGAAAAGAACCAAATGCAAGTGCAAAACACCCCTAAACAAGCTAAAACATGACCCTAGATGCAACTATCTATAAACACAACAAAGATCAAGATAAAGGAAAGGAAAGTAAGCTAAGTGGAATCAAAACATGATCAAATCAACATCCTAAATGCATGAAAACACAAGTATATCAGAGATTAGGATGAATGAGTTTAGGGGATGGTTCTATGAAGAATATGACCCTGGTGGTCCAAAGTCATGCCACATTCCCAACTAGAAAAAATGAAAGGATACTCAAGCTAGAGACTTTAGACAAGCTCACTTGGGAGGAAGTCTCATGATATCCTTTGTATATATTCTTTTTTTTGGTTTGTGTGCATTTTACGTGTGTTTTAGTGTTTTGTGTGTTTTCAGCATGTGGACAAAAGATCAAGAGCTAAGTTTGGGGGATTACACTATAACCTTCCGCTTCAGGTAACACTACCACCTCCTTGTACATAGTTTTTAGTTCTCTTCATTTTTTTTATTTACCATCTTTTGTGTTTTACTCTTATGATTGAGTCTCGCATTATTAATAGATATGATTTTGAAAAAACCAAAAAAATTGAAAAATTTGAAACATAAAAAGGGCATGTAGTTTCATATTTGTTTCTTTTTTAGGATCAAGTCTAGTAGCATTATAGATTGCATTGATATAATTTCCTTGTAAGAAATTTAGATTTAACACTGAACATGATGCCCTTGAAATCATACTATGTTGATTAAACAACTCTTTAAACACTTGCACATTTCAAGTTTTGATCACACCACTCCAATCTATTTGTCAAGTTTGATACTGTAACGCCCGTCCGCCTCTACCGGTGAGTCACCCATCCCTCTATCGGACTCGTGGGCCCCACCCCTGTCCGACGGTCGGTGCGTTATTTTTCGTAGGCCTGACCGAGTAATTTACTGACCCTGCAATCACCATGTGACATTTTCCCATGTGTTTTGTCCTCACACACATGCTACCACGCATCACTTCCCGGAAGGTCACCAATCCTGGGACTACTCCAGTCCAAGCACGCTTAACTCTGGAGTTCTTTCAGGCAAGTGGTCGAAAAAGGTAAGTGCACTTGGTGATATAGGTAGCCAAATTAATTCATTTAAGCCTTTCTCAAATGGGTTGGGCCCAGCATGTTACAATTCTCCCCCACTTAATGGGAATTCGTCCCCGAATTCCGCATCTCATAACCGGAGCAACCATAACCCTCAAACCCCAGGATTGTCTCCCGAGACAGAATCGGTTTGACTTCTTTGAGCTCTGATACCACTTGTAACACCCCGTCCGCCCCTACAGGTGAGTCACCCATCCCTCTATCGGGCTCGTGGACCCCACCCATGTCCGACGGTCGGTGCGTTATTTTTCGTAGGCCCGACCGAGTAATTTACTGACCCTGCAATCACCACGTGACCTTTTCCCATGTGTTTTGTCCTCACACACATGCTACCACGAATCACTTCCCGGAAGGTCACCCATCCTAGGACTACTCCAGTCCAAGCACGCTTAACTCTGGAGTTCTTTCAGGCAAGTGATCGGAAAAGGTAAGTGCACTTGGTGATATAGGTAGCCAAATTAATTTATTTAAGCCTTTCTCAAATGGGTTGGGCCCAATATGTTACATATACCCTCAAATTTAAAACAAACTAATCAATATGGACTCAAATGAACTTAATCCTCTCACTTATGGGTTTTTGATGCTTGATCATGGTCACCATATACACACTTGGATTATCTTTTACCACATTTTTACCACCCTTTGTTAATCCAAGTGGCCATTCTCACTCTTAGGATGGTTTCCACACCACAAAACCCTTCCCTTTTCTTGTAGACCTTCATTGATTGATTGAGTGAGGCCTCTTTTTGATAATGCTAACATGTGCAAAATCTTAAAAGTATAAGAACGATAATGATTAGCTCTCATAGGCTCGTCTAGGAGTTCACTATTGGGTTAGATTTAGGGGTGTGAGCACTTGAAAATGGGATTGGAAATGAAAGAAAAGAAAGAGTTAAATGAGGGGGAAAAGAAGAAAGGAACCAAAGGCTTGTGTAAAGGAAAAATATTTGGGAAGTTAAAATGAATTTGGGAAGACTCTAAGTTTGAAATGAAAAGAAATCAAAAGAAAAAGAGTCTTAGTAAATGTAAATAATAACTTCTCAAGGCCCAAAAATGAAAAAAAAAAAGTCAAATGGTTGAAGTTTGAGAAAGAAGGGAGATTGGTTAAATTTGTGATAGGATTTGGAAACATAATTGGGTAAGACAATGGAAATTAAGAGTTGTATGCATAAATTGTTCTTGTCTTGCTACATTTTTCTTAATGTCTAGCATTCCTTTTCTTTGAGAGTTAGCCACTAAATATGAAATCATGACCTTCCTCTAAACACCATTTGAAGCCTTTTTATACCAAGCCAATTGATTAAGATCAAATCCCCATTTGTGAGACTACACATTAATGAAAAGAATGAATGTAAGAGTTGGTGGAATGTTGAGTAAGTTGATTCTTGACAATGTGCTTAAGAGAATAAGATTTGGTGTGTTGATAAGCCTTGAGAAATTAGTAGATTATAGTGTTTGTTCATGCAACATATTATTATTTTGTAAGGACATCATGTTGAGGGCTTTCTAGATTTATTTGGTTATGAGTCTCCATATTTAAACCGCTTCTCCTTTCTTCTCTTTGGTGTTTTCTTGAGGACAAGCAAATAAACAAGTTTGGGGGAGTTGATGTGTTGTATTTTGAGTTGTTGTGATCATGGTTTTTAGTGTGTTTTGGCTTTAGGATAATGAATTTAGGCATCATTAGGATTTCATATGCTTTGTTTCTCTTTTTTGTAGGTGGTGGAAGACATGATGAAGCACCCAAATGATATGGAGGAGGTAGGGACTGAAAAACACCCAAAAAAGAGTGGAAAAACAGCTAAGGATCACGACCAGACCTCACAGCGGCATCCCACAGCGGCCTACTGAAGCCTCTATGAAGAAATGCGAGAAGCCGAGAGCTACAGCGGCCTCCCAAAGTCGCTGTGGATCAAAAAACCTCACAGCGGCCTCTCACAGCGGCCTCCCCATCCCGCTGTGAGATTTAACCTTGAAAGATAGAGTCATATGAAAAGCTTACGTTCATATTTAGCTTTGGATCTACAAACCAAAGTTATAGGTAATTGAGTTAGCTTTCCAATGGAGGTGGTTTGAAGTCATTTAGAGTTATACACAAATATGTATGACCGATTTACTGGACACATATCAATCATGCCGTTTTGAGGACCTACTTTTGCCCACATGCTACTTTTTATTTTTCTTTTGGTTTGTAGACCCTCCCATGTTTTGAGGTAGACCCTCTTGGTGTATGAGGAGAGGCATGATCTATTTCTTGATCCATTTATGTATCTAGATCATAACTTTATTTTCTTTCATCTTGTTTTGAAGCTTGATTTGATTTTCTTGTGTTGTTCTTGTTGATTCATCTATTTTTGTCATCTTATATAATCTCAACTATATCTTTTGTGTTTCTATGAATATTAGTGAGTATTTCTTTATAAGTTTCTGGGTTTGAATAAGGTGAGGGTGATCTAGTAATGGTTTAGGTTGTTTAAAACTTGGAAATATTGATTTCTTACTTGTTAGAAATTCTTAATGCTAGGATCGAAGTAGCTAATCAATGCCTTGATCTTGAATGTTGCTAGCACTGAGAAGTGTAGTTCATGTTTGAAACTCTATCAAGTGCTTTACATACTTAACCAATGAGAATTGATGTTTAAGGTGTTTAGTGGTAATAAGAACTTGTTCATAATGCATATCTATCTTGAAATTGCCAACGAGAGTTGATGTTAATGCTTGATAGGTATAGGGCTATTATCATGAGAGTGGAGTAGCTTGATATATTGTTCTTAGCCTAAGAAACTATTCTATTGTTGTTGAACACCACTGAATTATTTGTTGATCACCCAAACCGAAAACTCAACCCAAAGAACTTAGTCTTTTATATTTTGTTCAAACTCATCACATCTCTGTTTTTACTCTGTTTTGTGTAAATCTTAGTATCTTGTTTAGTGCATTATTAGTTCTGTTGCACTTTTGTTATCTACATCATTTGCCTATTAGTTTCTTTGCTTTCATCTCACTTAGGTTGTTAGTAAAAAAAAACCAAATCTCTTGTATTGGCTTAGATTAAGGAACTTTGTGTATTTTTGGTGTCATAGATCACTAGTTCCCTGTGGATTCGATCTTAAAGTGTTACATCGACATACCATTCGATTGTGGTAGCATGCACATTAGGTTTTAATTGGTGTGTAAAATGCAAATATCATTGGTCAGATACCAAGTTTCTTATGTAGGCTGACGAACCTCTAGTGTGTGATAGATATTTGGTTTAAAGGTTGTGGACATTGTGGATGATGTGTGAAACTCCCTTATATGTGCAGTTGTATGTGCGTTAATTGGACGTGATATTTGTTGTATGGGCTTAGTCTTTGTGTGTTGATTGAGTATAAAGTGTGTGTGATAAATTTTGTATTTTTAAGGGTTCGGAGCCTTGCCGAATAATTCATTCTCATCACTTCTTGTAGATAAGTAATCTTTCTAGCAGTTGTAAAAGCAAGTTGAATCTATACCGTTTTTGGTGTTTTCTTTTGTTTTGTTTTTTATATTTTAAACATTGCTTTTAGATTTTTATAAGAATGGAAAATTGTTTACCAAGTTATATCTTCTAAGTTCAAACATGTTGTCTTTAAAAGAAAAATGCAGATATTATAATTTTGCTCCATTAGCTATAGTGAGATCGGAGGCATGGTCACGCTTACTATGAAGTAAAAAAAGACACTCGTCTCAGAAATCCGTTAATAATATATTTTTTAAGGCTATATGTTGAAGCTAATGTTTATGATGATATATTTTCTTAAGAGATTTATTTCTGGATCAAATTGAAATGTGAATAAATTTGGTTATGACCAGGTGATCAGTTGAGACGGTATACCATATAAACCAAATGGTGTTTTTGAAGCAAAAGGGTTAGGTGAAGTCTTTGATCGCGATAGTCTTTCTTATAGTTGAGTATATATACTATATACTGCACCTTTCTTTCTTTTGTGTGAGAGCTGAACATGCTTGTAACAAATTGTTTCTTTGTGTTCTTGAGCTAAACTGCATTTCTGATCAATATAGTGTTTAACATCCCTTCGTGAATTATCATTCAGAAGTTAGATCGGCCGAAAGAGGAAAGAACTAGCGCATCACGAAAAAGTAGGCAACCAAGGCAGCGAAGGATAAGCAGAGCGCGTAGACTTCATGCCAAGCAAGAAGATTCTTTCGAGATGTTTATGCCGACTTAAGAGGAAATATCCTAGTTAATCTTTTAGGGTATTTACTGTTTTTACGTCGAGTTTGTAACCTATATAAGAGCCTCAAAGCTCACCGATATAGACATTCTTTATTCAATATACAACTCTTTAGCAAAAACAGTCTTTTGAAAGCTTTCGAGAAACTCTCTAGAATGGCTTTCCGATGATCTTACAACTGGTGCCGACTTTGGAGATTTTTTAAAAGTTTTCGTAAAACCACGCTCAAGAATGACTAAAAACATTGACAACGTAGACCCCAAATTCATACATGTGGTCGACGTCGATGGCAGTGTTCACAACCTTAGCGATCACGAAGATAAGGAGGAGATCCTGAAACCGACAATTGAACTCAAGATCCCAAATCCGATCAAACCTGACAGGACGGAGAGGATATTCCACCGACAAATGAAACAACAAAGCATATCAATAGTGATTCTTTCTATGCTACACTCTTTCCAAAAATCGATGTTCAAAACGATTTGTTAAGAGAATTCTCAGGACAAGTCAGTGAATTGCAAGCCGAGCATGTCAAACTTTGGTCGGAACAGCAATCGAGAGGAACATCCAAATCACAACGTGTCATCCCTTAAAGGGCGAAGGATGGCATCACCAGACAACTAGCCTATGGTACTCTAGAGTACAATACCACCTGAGCACCATCTACCCGACGATCATATCAAGACAACGACTACCGTCGTGAATTGATAGAATTATGGGACAGCCTCAAAGAAAAAAAAATGAGGTTCAACATATCACGAGGTCTTCCCCAGAAATCGATCAGATAGTTGAGGAAACTCAAAGAACACCTTTCACGTCGCACATCATCAATGTGCATGTTCGCCATCCCGAAAAGATCAAGTTTCCATCTTACAATGGTAGAAAAGATTCTATACCTCATCTAACTTCATTCAAAATCACGGAAAGCACGCTTCTCGGCCGAGGAGTGAGATTTAGGATACTGCCAACTTTTTCAGAAAGTTTGGAAGGGACCGCCTTCACTTCGTTTTTTGCACCTCCCTTCGGAGTCGGTAGAACATTTCCAGGAACTATCCCTAGCATTTGTCAAACATCACTTCTTATTCATGGAAAATGATACGTCATTATCCACTCTGTCGTCCATGTCACAAGGACCAAAGGAAACTTTACAAGTTTTCTTATAACGTTTCAAAGGCGTCGCCACTCGACTGGATGTCTCGGATACCCTCTCTGTCACAACTTTGCAAAATTCTGTATGACATGAGACTACTTTCCACCAGGATATATACCTTAATAAACCGCTAACGACCGAGGATGCTCTTCATTGAGCTAACAAGTTCATAGAAATAGACGAGTAAAAAGTAGCTCAAGCCAAAAAGTTCGGAACCGCAAAACAAACCGACAAAAATGGAGCCCGTGAGCCGAGGCAACATTATGGAAAACACTGAAGTACAAAAATGACTATGGTCGTAGACAATGCTGAGATTTAACGACCATCGTCAAAACCTTGGAATAAGTATATTTAGGAATAAACGAGAAAACGCACCACCATCCTCTTCCTCGAAACAAAAGCGTTCCCAACGATACTGCAACTATCACAAAACAACGTTGCATAATACCTCGTCATGCCGACATCTCAAGGAAGCATTGTTCTTACACTTCCAAAGCGGCAAGTTGAAAACTACATGGACGAGTTGAGAAGCGCCACACAACATGACGATAACTGGCAACAAGAGGAGCAACATGAAGAACGATCACCCAAATAGGACAAGAAACAACATCGCTCCTTGGATACCAATGCCCAAAACATAACCGTGGTGATCAAGACGACGAAGATGAATCTCCTCGGGCTGTGCAACGGATAAACCTAATAATAAGAGGCTTAATCAATGTCAAGGACTTTGTGATGATTCAGAGAATCACTCAATAATCAATTTATTTAACTGATTAGAAAATAAGGGACTTGGAAATAAAGACTGAAAGATAAGAAAAGCAATAACAGAATCAGACCGTAAAATCTAGTCTTATTGAAAGTAGAGCCAAAATCGATGGGGATCGCTAGCTCTAGGGTTTGAGTACAAAAGTATATATGTTTCAGCTTGGTCTTTTCCCGCGCAGGAGAAAGATATTTATAGCAGAGGATCTAGGGGGTTTTCCTAGATTCTTTCTGATATTCTATACAAAAATCGAACAATCTTAGATCTTATTTCCTTTAAGAAGATTTGCATTTATTTTCTTAAATTTTGTAAATACGTTAAGTTAACATATTTACTTGTTACTTGCAGGTTGGTCACGATGGCGTCGCCGAGCTGCCTTGTTGTCGCCGGGCTACTTCGTAATGGGTTATCCTGCTTTGGCTGGTTCTCCTTCGGATTGTTTTAGATATTGGACCGGGACACGGAGGGGTGCTAAACCCATCTCCAATAGCAAGCCCCCCCCCCCCCATTTCGTCGCTCTGAGTGGAACTTAGGTCGACGAATTTAATCGTGGTTTGGGCCCATTTAGCTGAATTGTCATGAACCGAGATCCTCAGCCCGACTCGCCAAAACTTATGCCACATGGCTCATTGGTAGTATATGTACTCGAGACGCTTATTCTATGCCCAATGGCATCGGGACACATGTGTTGGGAAGTCACATGGTCGCGTCCGTTGAGAAGTAAAGTCGCGTCTTCAGAAGACTCCCACCTCTTCACTTTTATAAATACTACCTTCTTCTTACACTTTTTACCATCCTCTAAAAGAAGTAAATTTCAGGTACCTCTCCTTCTAAACTCTCTCTCCCTTTCTTTCTTTTTAATATATTTCCCTCCTTTGCTGATTCTTTCGACGATATGCGTATCCGCGTAGAATCTAGCAAAAATTCAGCCAGCGTCGCTAGTATGGGCGCGTTTGATGGGGAAAGCATTCCTTCTTCCCCTTCATCGCATAGCTCGGATTCCTTCAATATCGTTCAAGAGTTATCTCGGAGGCAGTCCGTGTGTAACGCCCTTGTTCCGCTTTGACCTTAGTCAACCAATGACCAACAATCAAACAGGAGCATGATCACCGGTTTTCCTTAGTCGGGAAAAGAGCCGTCACATTTTTCTGTGTTTGATGAATTCGGCTCGGCTTAACAACTTTCGTCGTCAAACTGAAACAAATTATTCAATAACACATTTCCCAAATTTTGATTATGGTTTAGCAACCGTAATAAAATTTGGTAGTTATATTAGACCGGACTAATCTAATATAAACAACATGCTTCAATATTATAAAACATCATTTATTTAATATTACAAAAGTGCGGAAATATAAATAGGTCCATGGACAATATTTATTTAAATATTAATTCAAAAATTACTTTGAAATTATCGTTGCGAAAGAGACGTCGACACTGTACCGGCTGGCCTAACGTCCTGCGATCCGCTACTCCTATGGGTTACATGAAAAGAAGTAAAGGATAGGGGTGAGCGATCTATTATCGACCCAGTGAGTTGAGATTCTCCAACTAACAAAGTAAATTTCCGTCCACCCAAACCAACCCCAAACACAAGCAATGATGGAAAGTCACACAAGCAATAATAAATAGCCGAAACACTATAACAATAATTAAAATAATATGCATTCTATGGGTCCTGGCAATATTGTCATTCCCTCGGATTACTTGTGCCGTCACCATATAGGCCCACGGTAGTAATTCTCTCGACTCTTACTCATAAACACGGAGTACTACAAATAATCTACCGTTCTCCGTCCATCGATACGCAGCGACTCGAGCTACCCCTAGATAGCCAAAGGTTCCATGCAGTTCGACCCTAGGATATGATCCCATATTCTCCGGACCACACACCTACCAGCGTCACACATTAGGTTAACACCTGTTAGTAACACAACCCGAGAATACGTGAACTGACCGGTACGCTTCCGAAGATCTATCGGGTAGGGAAGTCGATATGTCCACTACAACACCATGTCACTAACATATAAAGCAAACCGTTAAACATATCACATCACAACAATCATTCATACAACATCTAATCAATCAGTCATTCATGAACCAAACATTAAATGTTATCACATTATTTAATAGTTTTCTGTATTTTAATCATTCATTCGGTTTATCAATCAAAAGTGTGATATAACATAACAACAATATTTATAACATCAATATCAACCAATCAAGAAACCGTATATAATCATAATAATATAACTAGATAATAATCAAACTGACACTAGTCATAGTTGTGAGATCCGGGATTCACACTAAGAATTTGTATTCGTGGATTTGGACTTTTGGATATAGAAATGGTATAGTTTCCTATGAATCAAAGACTTTATTGAGATTGATCGTCGAGATAGAACAAACACAGTCGAAAAGAGAGTACAAAGTATGGAATCGAGCTATCTAGTCGAAGTGTTCTTAGCCTAGGTTGGAATTGTTTTTGATGAGCCGCCACTTCTTCCTTTAAATAGTCTCCACTCTCATCTCTTCGTCCTGATACTTTGGCCTCGTCGTTGTAACGATCTCCGAGATTCGTGCGGATCAGTTGAACTGACGAAGACCGAATTTCTCTATCTCCACGTCATCCTCAGCCGAGCTCGAGCTCGATCGTCTCCGGCTTCGGCGTCGTCTGGGCCTCTCCAAGGCGCTTGCTTCGCTTGGGCCCAACAAGAGAGTTGACTCTCCCGTCTATCTTTGATTCTGGAATGGGCTCGTAATTACGGGTCTTTGTCTTGTCTGTTAATGGGCCGGATTTTCTAGAGGGAAATCCAGTACCAACAATAGCCCCCCAGCCCATTGAATTCGAGAAGTCGAGGTTAATGGGCGGTGGACGTTCTTGGGAAGAGGCGCATGCCTCGGATGTGACAAATCTAATGATTATTTTTGCCCCATCCGTGGATCTTGTTTTAATCCGATGGTTAGGAATGAGCGCGTGGAACGGACTGAACTGCTTTTCAGCGCGTCTGCAGTCGTTGTGTGTATTTGTTTGAGAATTTCATCTCCCACCGTAAATTTGGTTGGTCATCGACGGCTCAGGCTCGAAGGTCGCGAAGAGTCTTTTCGGGCTCACTCTTTTGATGATGTGACCTAATTGTCGAGCATTCGTAACCGTTGATCTGAGATCAATGGTGAGAGGAAAGCGAAGAGTCCAATCCACCTCGATTTTCTCGTAGTTATCATGAGTTCGGAATCGTACGGTTAAGATTTTGCACGATTCCCACTATAACTTGCTCTTATTTGCCGCGGGTGGTTTCTTTTCTTCTCACTTTTGCTTCTTCTTCTACCTCTGCTCTGATTTTCCCTTCGTCACCGGAGAATTTCTTAAGAAAAGACTTTAGCCCCTTCTTTTTATATTCCGGCGCTTCGTTCTTTATGGCGTTAAGGGATGCTACAGGGGCTAGTACAAGTTCGGCTGCGGGTGCGTTCGGCCCGCATCCGCCGTCTTCCTTAATTGTGAATCAGATTGAACGATGGCGGAGAGTTTGTGGGATTCCTCCGGAGGTGGAGATCGTGATTCCGCCGCCGGCGATGTCGCCAGAAACTGCGGTGGAGGGTTATTGTTGCGCTTCTTATACATACTTCGAGAAGTGCGGGCTTTTCTTCCCTATTCCTCGCTTAATCTCTTTGGTGCTGGCCCAGCTCCAACTGGCGTTCCATCAGACGACGCCGAACTTCGTCTGATACGTCATCGGGCTCGGGGTCAGGGCCGCGGAGGAGGGAATCGAGTTTGGGCCCGAGGAACTCATGCGGGTTTGTTCAGTGAAGAACAATGCTAAGTTCCGGGGAACTTACTATCTATCGCCTCGCCTTGGTCGAGTCCTCGAGGAGGTCCCGACAAAAGACGTATGGAGGGACCAATACTTCTTTTTCAGGATAACCCATCATTCGGTCGGGGATTTTGACTATTCGGTTATCCCATCTCGGTGGTCGCCCAGTGTTGGTAAGACTCTGGTTTTGTGTTTTTTTTTTTTTGTTGTCGTTTGGCCGTCCCTTAATCGGTCTAGTTTCTATTCCAGAAGCTCCAGATTCGCTCGCTACCAACCCGATTACGGAGGCTCTGATAGCTCGTTTGAGAGGGGGCGCTGTTAACTGGGGTAGCTTTACGGTTCAGCGTGTGCAGGCCGCTCTGCGGACCAATCCTGAACGGGCTCTGATGGATCCCGCGCCGGTTCTTCGAAGTCCAGTACCCCCTTCCGTGCCCTCGCGGGCACTTCCGGTTCGGGTTGCTCAGCCCTCGATCCGCATTACTGAGCGGGCAGGAGAGAGTAAGTCGTTTTTGTTAGCAATGTTTCTGGTTAGTCGGCGTTTCTTGACTCGACTGATTTTTTTTTATACATAGCTCGATCTCTTCCGGGGGATAGATCGGCTGCTGGTTCTTCTTCTCGCGAGGTGCCACCTCGTAGAGTGAGCGGTCGCCGGAACGGGAAGGATCCGGTCGACCTGGTCGATAAGCTGGAGGCGGGTCCGCTCAGTAATGCTATCCTCTTTGCCCTTGATCGGGCTCCTCCTCTGCCTCCGGCTTATCCTCCTCCTCCTGCTCGGACCTCGCTCCCTCTGGTAGCGGGTCCGGAGGAGGTGACTGCGGGGGTTGTCGACGCGGTTCTCCCCCTGGCCGAACAAGAGGCGGTTCTACCTCAGTCTGGAGGTGCTGCTCTCTGCGACTCTCGACCGGATATATCTGAAGGGGAAGATGGTCGAAGTCGAGGAGGTTCTCTTCCTCCTTCGCCGAAGCGTCGTAAGGTGGATGCGGGAAGGAGTCCAGAGGGGTCTGACCGAGAGGAGTGCTCGGTTGCGGACGACCCGGAAGGTGTGGTTCGCCTGTTGAGGCGCATTAAACCTTTCGGTTCTGAGCTCCCGGTCTCTGGGGAAACGGTTCTTGGTAGCGCGTATTCCGAGATGATGGCGGTGATCGGGAAGGTAAGGCATTCTTGCTTTGGTCTTTGTTTTCCTTTGATTCCCATTTTTTTTGAACCGACATCTTTTGGCGTTGGCTGTAGAGGCCGTGAACACGTACGCGGTCCGGTCTGAGACCGAGGTGTTGGATGCCCAGACCTATGAGCTCGAGTCTGCTCGAGAGGCCGCTACCCAGATGAATGCCGAGCTCCAGGAAGCTTTGGCCAGGGAGGAGCGTTTGAAGAAGGAGGTCGCGGAGCACGCTGCTGCGGAGGCTAGGGTCGCGCACCTCGAGAAGAGGGAGAGGGAGCTGTCTTGTCAGCTGGAAGCTGCCGAGGCCCGAATTCGGACTACGGAAGAGTCGAACCGGATCGAGCTTCGTAAGGCCCGGAAGGAGCTTCACGGCCAGTATCTAATGATTCTGGCCGGGGTCAAGGAGAGAGCCGAGAAGAGGAAAGTCCAGACCGGCGCCGAGATCCGTCTCCAGGAGACTTTGGCCAACATCGAGCTCATTGCCGAGATCGCGGCTGGAGAGGTGGACATTGTTGGGAATGTCCTGAAATCTACTGTACTTGCTCTAAGTGAAAGTCGTATAGTCGAGATGAGACAATCACATAACACTAGGTAGTCATAACGCTTTGCTAGAAGCCACTTATGATCAATGAGTTGAGAACTCATTGCTAGTGTTATATGATCCTACAGGGTCACACACCTAAGCAAACTGGGCGTTAAAGACGAGGTTGATCATTAATGTAATGATCCAGTGAATGCATATGTGTTATGCATTCGATATCAATGTTCTGGGATAGCATCGATCGTTGCAGATAATGCATCGATCGATGCACTCGCGGATTAATCAGATTAATTCGGTTTAATCGTTGGTTAATTCCGTTGTGGTTTAAGCCGACATATATAAGATATATGGTCGACCTAAACTCGTCCCTAACCTAATTCACAGCCACCAGAACACAGATACAAACCTCTCTGGAGATTAGATCTCTGTAAGGCACTAGCATCCCTGTGGTCCAGTTTGTGTTCGTGTGGATACCAGTAGAGGCGCAGCATTTGAGGCGCTTCGTGATCTTGACTACTTGCAATACTTCCGCTGCATATTCACCAGGTAACTTCGAGATCTGATAGATTCAATTACATGAACCTTAGATCCTAGGCTCGGAATTCAGACTAGGGTTGCTAATCCTGATTAGAACTGCTAGAAATTTCTTCAGTGGTATCAGAGCCTTAGGGTTCCATTGAATCAGTAACATGATGATTAGATTAGTTGAATCTAGATCTTTGTATAATTGATACAAGCATGCTAAAATTCGTTTTCCTGAAAACCTAGTTTAGGGTTCTGATCGAAAACGTTGAACGGTTTTCTCGCAGGGTGTCGATCGATGCCAATCCGGCATCGATCGATGCATGGCGAAAACCCGAATAAAATTTAGGGTTTTTCGCATGGTGTCGATCGATGCCAATCCGGCATCGATCGATGCAGGGCGAAAACCCGAATAAACCTTAGTTTTCGCCTAGTGTCGATCGACACAAGCGTTGCATCGATCGACACAAACCTCGCGAGATTGATGAATCGGTTCAATTGGATTGAACCGGTTATCGAGCTTGGTTAAAGATGGTCGAACACTGTGAATGGTTTAATAGCGATTGATTTGATAAGGTTGGCATCGACCGATTCTAACGTAGCATCGATCGACACTGACCGGTATTCAAAACCGGATCAATTGGATTGATCGGTCATCGCGGATTAATTAATTACAAGAATTAAAACATAGTAAAACTGAACGTTTAAATGGTTCCGTTCCTCAACCAAATATCAAGTGTACTTGATGTCTTTCCAATCTTGTCAACTGTCAAGACCCATTTAGTTGTGTGATAGACTTGCAGTGCAAGATGTCCACAATTTCATGAGTAAGGCAGAGGTAATCGTGTTGATGGACTTGCAGTGCAAGACATCGACAATTACGTAACTGAAGAGATTGGTTTACTTGACTGGGCCATCAAAATCGTTTTGGGCCCAGAGACATCAGGTGGATTGGACATAAGATGTCGATCCACAACCAAGAGTTATATTGGATATAACTAGCAAGGTTGTTGCTTACCTAGATAACTAAAGTTGAGTGATAGCCAGTGGCTCACTTGAATTTAGTGAAGTATGGGTCTTGGATCATTATATTCATCTGAGGAAACATTGTTTGAATATAATTCGAGTTTTCTTAAAAGTTAAGACTTCTCATTTCTTGAACATCATAACTAAACCTTTTCTTTTCTATGATTCCCAGCTATGACTGCTACTCATAACAATTCTTTCTCCCTGCGATCCGACCTTGAGAAGGACAAGTTAAATGGATCGAATTTTCTCGAATGGTATCGGAACTTGAGAATTGTTCTCAAACAGGAGAAGCGGGACTATGTCCTTGAAAATGTTCTCCCTGAAAAACCGAGAGCCAATGCTCCACATGCAGAAAGGAATGCTTGGGATAAGCATTCTAATGATGTGGTCGATGTGAATTATCTCATGTTGGCTACCATGAACTCGGATTTGCAGAAGCAATACGAGAACGTGGAGTCGCCCGTGGAGATGATCACTAGCCTGAAAAGTATGTTTCAGGAGCAAGCACGAACTGAGAGATACCAGACGGTTAAATCTCTCATTGAATGCAAGCTACCAAAGGACAGTCCAGTCAGTCCTCATGTCATTAAGATGATGGGTTATATTGATAACCTGGGGAAGCTGGATTGTCCCATTAGCCAAGAGTTGGCTACTGACATCATTTTGCAGTCACTGCCGTCAAGTTATGATCAGTTTGTTATGAACTATAACATGAATAACTTGACAAAGACATTGACTGAGCTGCATGGCATGCTCAAGACAGCTGAGCCAAATATCAAGAAGGGCACTCCTAATGTACTTATGGTACAAGGGGGTAAGAAGTTTAAGAAACTTGGCAAAGGTAAGGGAAAGGGCAAGGCAGTCCCGGTTGAGAACCAGGACACGCCGGCGCCAGCCCCAAAGCCCAATCCGGGCCCATCTGAGACTGATAAGTGCCATTACTGTAAAGAGCTTGGGCATTGGAAGAGAAATTGCAACAAATTCTTGGAAGAGAAGAAGAAGAAGAAGAAGACTTTCGAGGCTTCATCTTCAGGTATTTATGTTATAGAAGTAAATGTTGCTACTTCTGGTTCTACTTCTTGGGTATTGGATACCGGCTGTGGTGCTCATATTTGTACAAATATGCAGGGCCTAAGCAACAGTAGGAAGTTGGAAAAGGGACAAGTGGAACTGCGCGTGGGGAATGGAGAAAGAGTTGCTGCATTAGCCGTAGGAACATATAACTTGTCTTTACCTTCTGGTTTGGTTTTAAAGCTTAATAATTGCTACTATGTACCTGCTATAAGCAAAAATATTATTTCCATTCCTATTTTGGATGTGGAAGGATATCAGTTTTCAATTAAGAATAAATGTTGTTCTTTTGATTACAATGATATATTTTATGGTAGCAGCCCATTAGAGAATGGGCTTTATGTTTTAAACCAAACTGCACCAATCTATAACATTAACACCAAGAGATTCAAATCAAATGACACGAATCAGACTTTTCTTTGGCATTGTCGTTTGGGCCACATAAACGAGAAACGGATTCAAAAGCTCCATAGTGATGGGCTTTTGGGCTCATTTGATTATGAATCATGTGAGAAATGTGAGTCTTGTTTACTAGGCAAAATGGCAAAGGCGCCTTTCAACAAACAAAATGAAAGGGCCAGTGACCTATTGGGCCTTATACATACAGATGTATGCGGCCCAATGAGCACAAGTGCTAGGGGAAATTTTCGATACTTCATTACCTTCACTGATGATTTCAGCAGGTATGGCTACGTCTATTTAATGAGACATAAGTCGGAATCTTTTGAAAAGTTCAAAGAGTTCCAAAATGAAGTACAGAATCAACTTGGCAAAAGTATTAAGGCTCTTCGATCAGATCGTGGAGGAGAATACTTGAGCCAAGAATTCAGTGATCATTTGAGAGATTGTGGAATTGTTTCACAACTCACTCCTCCTGGAACACCACAATGGAAAGGCGTGTCTGAGAGGAGAAATCGGACTTTATTAGATATGGTTCGGTCAATGATGAGTCTCTCAACTCTTCCATTATCCTTTTGGGGATACGCTCTAGAAACGTTTGCGTTTACACTTAATAGGGTTCCGTCAAAATCAGTTGCAAAGACACCACATGAGATGTGGACTGGAAATGTTCCGAGTGTGTCTTTCCTGAAGATTTGGGGTTGTGAAGCTTATGTTAAGCGATTAATTACAGATAAGCTCGAACCCAAATCAGACAAGTGCTACTTCGTTGGTTATCCTAAGGAAACCAAGGCATACTACTTTTACAACCAATCCGAGAACAAAGTGTTTGTTGCTCGGAACTGCGTTTTTCTTGAGAGAGAGTTTCTTTCCAAGAGAAACAGTGGGAGTAAAGTACAACTCGAAGAAGTTCGAGAACCGCAGGAAAGTGCTCAACCTGTAGAGGAAGAGCAACAGTTGGATCTACAAAGAGTTGTAGAACCCGCGCCTGTGGAGCCTGAAATTCGCCGATCCGAAAGGATCCGTCACGAACCCGAGAGATATGGATTTCTCGTAACCAATTGTCATGATTTGTTGATCATTGACAGTGACGAGCCAGCGAATTTCGAAGAAGCAATGATGAGCCCTGACTCCGCAAAGTGGCTGAAAGCCGCTGAATCCGAAATGGGATCCATGTCACAGAACCAAGTATGGACTTTGGTTGATTTACCCGATGGTGCAAGACCCATTGAGTGTAAATGGATTTTCAAGAAGAAAATTGATGTGGATGGAAATATTCAGATATATAAAGCAAGGCTAGTGGCAAAAGGTTTCAAACAAATTCATGGTATTGACTATGAAGAAACCTATTCACCTGTCGCCATGCTTAAATCCATTCGGATTCTCCTAGCAACAGCTGCTCATTATGATTATGAGATCTGGCAGATGGACGTGAAAACAGCTTTCCTTAATGGAATTCTGGAAGAGGATGTGTACATGACACAACCCGAAGGTTTCATCGATCCAAATGCAGCCAGGAAAGTATGCAAACTTCATCGATCCATTTATGGATTGAAGCAAGCATCTCGGAGTTGGAATCTTCGTTTTGATGAAGCAGTCAAAAAGGTTTGATTTCATCAGGAGCGAAGAAGAACCATGTGTTTACAAGAAGACTAGTGGGAGCGCAGTTGCATTTCTCGTGTTTTATGTAGATGACATACTTCTTCTCGGAAATGACATTCCGTTGTTACAGTCTGTTAAGACTTGGCTCGGAAGTTGTTTTTCAATGAAAGACATGGGAGAAGCCGCGTATATTCTTGGAATAAGAATCTATGGAGATAGATCAAACAAGATAATTGGACTGTGTCAAGACACTTATATCAATAAGGTCTTACACAGGTTCAGAATGCAAGATTCCAATAAGGGCTTCATACCAATGTCTTATGGCATTAGTCTCAGCAAGAAGCAGTGTCCTAAGACACCTGCTGAGCGAGATCGCGTGAGTCGGATTCCCTATGCCTCGGCGTTGGGATCCATCATGTATGCCATGCTCTGTACTCGTCCAGATGTTGCTTGTGCTTTAAGCATGACGAGTAGATACCAATCGGATCCAGGTGAAAGTCACTGGACAGCAGTCAAGAATATTCTGAAGTATTTGAGAAATACTAAAGATAAATTCTTGGTGTATGGAGGAAGTAATGAGCTAGTAGTAAGTGGTTACACAGACGCAAGTTTTCAGACAGACAAAGATGATTTCCGATCGCAATCTGGTTACATCTTCTGCCTGAATGGCAGTGCAGTCAGCTGGAAGAGTTCCAAGCAGGACACTGTAGCAGACTCCACAACTGAAGCTGAGTACCTCGCTGCTTCTGAAGCGGCAAAGGAGGCTGTTTGGATCAAGAAGTTCATCACTGAACTTGGTGTGATTCCTAGCATTTCTGAGCCAGTGGCTTTGTATTGTGACAACAATGGAGCCATTGCGCAAGCAAAGGAACCTAGATCACCCCAGAAATCCAAACACATAGAAAGGAGATATCACCTTATCCGTGATATTGTGAATAGAGGAGATGTGAAGATCAGCAGAGTCCCTACGGATGAGAATGTTGCTGATCCACTGACCAAGCCCCTCCCAAGGCCTAAGCATGAGTTTCATACAACTGCTGTAGGCATTAGATTTCTTAAGATATGATCTTGATTTCAGTGGGAGTTGTATTTGTTTTAGTTATGACATGATGTTCACAAAGACATAATAGTTATGTTATTTTAATGAAATTGTTTCAGCATTATTTAATTGTGTTAATTAAATATATATATATATATATATATATATATATATATATATATATATATATATATATATTGTCCCAAAGTAATTTATGACATTTTATAGGCCATCAAGTATGTGACTTGATCATGAAACCCTATAAGCAATAAATGACATAAATTATAATGGTCCCTGGTCGAGGTTGTTAACGTGGGACATTAACAACCACGTGAGACTAGTATGTGAGGTGACTGATGACCATGTTTCATGGAGTCATTTAATAAGTGTATTAAAGTCAATCACATAGATATGTGTTAGAGAACACATGATTGGACTTGACCCGTTAATGAGAACTCTACAAGATGTTATATGAGTGTCATAAGAGTTTCTCATTACGACTAAAGAGAGTAGTCCTTAGACCTGAGTTCGTCATGTTCTCTCTTATATGGATTGGTTCGTCTTGACTTTGTCAAACGTCAGCCGTAACTGGTGATTATAAAGACACTGATTAGGCGTATCATGAAATATGAAAGAGATATGGATGAAACAAGATGGGATTTGTACCTCCTATATAACAGGAGTTAAATATCTCTGGGCCTATCGAAGATTTGATACTGGAAATGCGTGGCCGCGCTCAAACGAGGTGATTGTCAGTCGTTTGTTTTTCATCAGTACAAATCGGGATTCGATAAACGTAATCTGGTTGAATAAGGATGACACAGTGCTTGCCTTATGCTAGATTGAGATATAGCTACAAAGGGATTAAAGGAATAGATGATTCCAGTACAAGTGGGAGATTGTTGGGAATGTCCTGAAATCTACTGTACTTGCTCTAAGTGAAAGTCGTATAGTCGAGATGAGACAATCACATAACACTAGGTAGTCATAACGCTTTGCTAGAAGGCACTTATGATCAATGAGTTGAGAACTCATTGCTAGTGTTATATGATCCTACAGGGTCACACACCTAAGCAAACTGGGCGTTAAAGACGAGGTTTATCATTAATGTAATGATCCAGTGAATGCATATGTGTTATGCATTCGATATCAATGTTCTGGGATAGCATCGATCGTTGCAGACAATGCATCGATCGATGCACTCGCGGATTAATCAGATTAATTCGGTTTAATCGTTGGTTAATTCCGTTGTGGTTTAAGCCGACATATATAAGATATATGGTCGACCTAAACTCGTCCCTAACCTAATTCACAGCCACCAGAACACAGATACAAACCTCTCTGGAGATTAGATCTCTGTAAGGCACTAGCATCCCTGTGGTCCAGTTTGTGTGCGTGTGGATACCAGTAGAGGCGCAGCATTTGAGGCGCTTCGTGATCTTGACTACTTGCAATACTTCCGCTGCATATTCACCAGGTAACTTCGAGATCTGATAGATTCAATTACATGAACCTTAGATCCTAGGCTCGGAATTCAGACTAGGGTTGCTAATCCTGATTAGAACTGCTAGAAATTCCTTCAGACATGACCCGGGAGGTACTCAAGTTGGCTGAGAAAAAACGAGTTGCTCTAGCGGAGATGGAGGCCGCGGCAGTCTCCGACTTCAGCATTGGCAGGCTTGCCTTGCCGGCGATGTTGGAGGACTCTGTGGCCATGGCGGGTTCTCCGCCTGCTCCCCCAGCTGAGACCGTCCCGGGGATGACTGACGAGGTCGATTGTCGGCCGAGAAGAGAGGTGGGCGATGGAGCAGAGGACTAGGTCGGCGACTCCTCCTATGCGCCGTTTTAAAAGTTGTCGTTGTTGTTACCCGAGAGGGTTTTTTTTTTCTTTTTTAAACTTTGGTTGCCCAAGGGGGCTTTTGTTCGAACTCGAGGACATCACGTCCTTTTTTTTTATGAATTACTTTTTCGAAATCTTTCATGCCTTAGCATAGATTTTACTGTCTTTATGTCTCAACATAACCATTGTGGCGATTCGAGCCTTTCTAGAGGAACTGAGCA
Organism: Orychophragmus violaceus; assembly: GCA_030180135.1. Classification (NCBI taxonomy): domain Eukaryota; kingdom Viridiplantae; phylum Streptophyta; class Magnoliopsida; order Brassicales; family Brassicaceae; genus Orychophragmus; species Orychophragmus violaceus. Next base: position 10,797,902 of record CM058232.1, read on the forward strand.
GATAACTTGTCGTGTTGCCTTAGAAGGTTCGTTGCGATCTTTTAAGTTAGTCGCATTTGAGCTCGAGCTCTTTGCCAAGAAAGGTTCGGGGCGCAACTTCTTCGTAATGTAAGATTCAGGCTTAATCACCGAAGAGAAGTATTAAGTATGAAAACGAATCGAAGTAAACTTACAAAGATCCGACTTGGAGTACGTAGAGGTCGCATGCTTGATTAGCTGTCTTGACCTCGTTATTTTGCCTAAGGGGTGGGGCAGCCCCCCGATTCTTTTAATCCGTATGAGGCTTTGGAAGAATTGTATATTTTTGGAGAGATTATTCTGAATCTCTTTCTTTGGAACGATCATTTCAGTTCGTTCTTAGTGGGAGGACCGTTCTAGGTCGCTTGTTTTTGGGACGATCATTTCAGTTCGTTCGGTTTGGAGGAACCGTTCTAGGTCGCTTGTTTTTGGGACGATCATTTCAGTTTGTTCGAAGCGGGAGGACCGTTCTAGGTCGCTCGTTTGAAGGGATAATTTCATATCGCTTGGTTATAGAAGGGATAATTTCATATCGCTTTGACTTAGAAGAGATAATTTCATATCTTTCGTTTCGGGAAGGGCTAATTTCATATCACTTGTTTTGGGAGTGATGATTTCATATCACTTTGGTCTTTTGGGAGAGGCCATTTCAGGTCACTTGGGAAGGATAATTTCATATCGCTTTGTCTTAGAAGAGATAATTTCATATCACTTTGGTATTGGAGGAGATAATTTCATATCAACATAATGGCTCTAACAGGAAGAGACGTTTGATTAGAAGACTTATTTTGATTTCACAAAGATAAGCTAGTATGACTTCGTCAGAAGTTGTCGAGCTCAGTGAGAGCTTTGTGTTTGGGGGGTGGCTGCGCTCGAAGTCGAGCTGCCTACGTACCCTTTTAGGGGATCAAGCCATTTCGTAGTTCGATTATGTTGATGTACTCCTAGTGGAAATACTTTTTGAGGTTGATGATGTTCCAAGGTCGTAGTTCGGGCTTCTGGGTTTCCACCGACTTGAGTCGGTAGACCCCGTCCTTTACGATGTCGGTGACCTGGTAAGGACCTTCCCACTTCGCTCCTAATTTTCCAGCGTGTTCTTCCTTTTTATGGTCGAACACTTTTCGTAAGACGAGCTCTCCTACTTGAAACCTACGAGTTTTGATTCGGGAATCATAGTAGCGAGCCGCGGCTTGTTGGTAATTCTGAAGTCGAGCTAATGCGAGGTTCCTTCTTTCGTCGGCGAGGTCGAGCTCGTCAGTTATCATCTTGTTGTTAAGTTCCTCTTGTCGCGGGCATTCTTCTTTGCGAATGCTTGACACGAGAATTTCAGCTGGTACTACCGCCTCGATTCCGTAAGCTAGCGAGAAGGGAGTCTCGCCAGTGGATTTGCGGGGGGTAGTCCGGTAGGCCCAGAGTACGGCTGGGAGTTCGTCACTCCAGTTTGTTTTGCACTCGTTGAGCCTTTTCTTGAGCCCGTTCATAATCGCTTTGTTAGCTGCTTCTGCTAGCCCGTTCCCTTGGGGGTAGCGTGGCGTTGAGTAAGTCAGCTTTATGTTCCAAGTTCTGCAGAACTCTTTGAACGTGTTTGATATGAACTGAGGTCCGTTATCCGTGACGATCTCGTGGGGTAGTCCATGTCTGCAAACGATGTTTCGCCAGACGAACTCCTTAACGTGAACGTCCTTAATTTTCTGGTACGACTCTGCTTCAATCCACTTGGTGAAGTAGTCTGTCATCACCAATAGATGTGTGGCTTTCTTTTTGCCAGATGGGACCAGCGGTCCAACGATGTCCATTCCCCACCGCATGAATTGGTACGGCGATGAGATAGATGAGAGTTTCTCCGACGCTTGGTGGATAATTGGGGCATGCTTTTGGCATTTATCGCACTTGTTGGAGAAAGATTCGCATTCGGTGGCCATTGTAGGCCAATAGTAGCCTTGCCTTTTGATTCGCACGGCCAATGCTCGTCCTCCGGAATGGCTTCCGCAGGATCCGTCATGTGTTTGTGTAATCACGGCTAGGGCTTGCTTTTTGTCAAGTCATTTAAGGTAAGGTCCGGAGAGGCTCCTTTTAAAGAGCTCTCCTTGTGTGACACAGTACCTCGCACTTTGCATTTTAAGTTTTTGCGCCTCCCATTTGCCATCGGGAACTTCGCCGTTTGTGATGTATCGAATGATCGGAGTTCTCCAATCTTCGTCATTGTTAGGCTCAGGTCCCTGACTAGTGGATGCGATTTGAATTGGTCCGTTGGGGACGTTCGCGACGTATATGGTGTTTCTAGGATCAAGATCATCATCAATCTCGATGATGTCGCTATTAGTGTCTCCGGGACATTCTTTGCGTTTGACATCGTTTTCCACAGCGGGCCCGTCCTCTTTCAAGGACAGAGCTTTGAGAGCTATGTCGATGCTTGGTTTTTCTATCCCTTCGACTGGTATGATTCTTTTGAGGTTAGGATCTGATGTCGATGCTAATGCGGCTAGCGCATCGGCTGCAGTGTTTTCACCTCGTGGGATTCGTGTTAGATCGAAGAATTCGATCTGTTTGGCCAATGTATGGACTACCCGTAGGTATGCTTCCATTCGTTCGTCTTTGGCCTCGTAGTCGCCATGATATTGGCTTGTGACCAGTTGGGAATCGCTGAAGGCATTTACTTCTCCTGCTCCTATTGCTATCGCAAGTCTAAGCCCGGCTATCAGCGCTTCGTATTCTGCCTTGTTATTAGATGCGGCGAAGCCCAATCTAAACGATTGTTCTAATACTTCACCCGTTGGGGAGACTAATTTCACTCCGACTCCGGACCCTTGTCTTGAGGAAGCTCCATCGACGTAGAGTTTCCATTTTTTGGGCCGAAGTCGAGTCGAGTTCTATAGTCGGAGGGAGCTCGATTATGAAATCTGCCAGTACTTGTGCTTTTAGGCATGTTCGAGCTTTGTATTCGAGATCGTACTCGCTGAGTTCGATAGCCCATTTGACCAATCGACCTGATTGGCTTGGACTGTGAAGGATGGTTCTCAGTGGCTGAGAGGTCATCACTATTATCAAGTGCGATTGAAAATACGGTCGGAGTTTCCTAGCCGATGTTACTAGCGCCAAGGCGAGCTTTTCCATGGCGTTGTTCTGGGAGATTTCATCTCTATGAACGTTGCGATCTGTTTGGGGTTTGCTTCGATCCCCCTTTCGGTTACTAAGTAACCGAGGAACTCTCCTGAAGGGACCCCGAAGGTACATTTAGCTGGGTTGAGTTTCATCCCATACTTATTGAGAATGGTAAAGCATTCTTTTAGTTGGGGGATGTGATCCTCGTACCTAGAAGATTTTACCAGCATATCATCGATGTAGACCTCCATGGTTTTGCCTAGGAGTCCTGAGAACATCTTGTTGACGAGGCGCTGGTAAGTTGCTCCTGCGTTTTTCAGTCCGAAGGGCATGTTTGTAGCAGTACGTGCCTCGATCAGTTATGAACGAGGTCTTTTCTTGGTCTTCAGGGTTCATCAATATTTGATTGTACCCTGAGAACGCGTCCATAAAGGATAGCAGCTGATGTCCAGCGGTGGCCTCGACCAGTCGGTCGATGTGCGGGAGTGGGAAGCTGTCCTTTGGACATGCTTTGTTGAGATCCGTGAAGTCTACGCAGACCCTCCACTTTCCGTTCTTTTTCTTAACCACCACGGGGTTTGCGAGCCTGTCGGGGTACTTGACCTCTCTGATCGATCCGATTTTTAATAACCGATCGACCTCGTCATTGACGGCTTTGGCCCGTTCAGGGCCTAGTTTTCGACGTTTCTGTCTTACCGGTTTGTAGGTCGGGTCGACATTCAGCTCGTGGCTGGTTACGTCGATGTTTATCCCTTTCATGTCTGCTGAAGACCAGGCGAAGGAGTCGACGTTCTTTTTGAGAAAAGAGAGCAGTTCGTTCTTGACTGGCTCTGATAGGTCGATTCCTATGCCAACGAGTCTTTCGGGATGAGCCTCGTCTATGCAGACCTGAGTCGTGAGGTCCTTTGGGGGTCCTATTTGACTGGGGTCGTTCGACCTTTTGGTCTGCATGGTGGCGAGCTCGTCCTCTTTCTGTAATTGCTACGCAGGGGATTTCTCGATATGTTTGAATCCGTTCATGTAGCAATGGCGGGAAATCTTTTGACTTCCGTGAATGGTTTTGATCCCTTTGGGTGTCGGGAACTTTACGCATTGGTGGTAGGTCGATGGTACCGCTTTTATGTCGTATATCCATGGTCGACCTACGATTGCGTTATAGGGAGCTGGCCGATCTACTATGACGAACTCTGTCATTCTCCAAACTCCTCCAGCGATTACTGGGGCGAAGACAGAGCCCATCGAGTATGTCGTTTCGCCAGCAAAACCTACTAGTGGCGTCTTTTCTTCTACAACCTCGGAATCGTTGAAGTCCATCTTTTTGCACGCGTCGTAAAAGAGGACATCTACCAAACTTCCTGTGTCAATCATTATCCTTGAGAGTTCGACATCTTCCACTACTAGACAAACGAGGAGAGCGTCGTCGTGTGGTTTGTCGAGATTACTTGTCTCGCTCTCGTGGAAAATGATCTCGTAGTCTGGACCCAACATTGGGGTCTTTCCCCTTCTGTCGGTCTCGACTCTTCTTTGAAGAGTTTTGATCGAATTGACCGAGTCGCGGCAAAGCTTGGAGCCACCGAAGATGAAGTCGATTCGTTTAGGGGGTATAGCCCGTACACCCCCCCCCCCCCCGCAGAGACGAGGGAGATTGATTCTTGAGCGTAAACTTTTGGCAGGAGCCGGAGGCGGGGATAGTGCCGAACCTCCCGGAGTACCGCTCAGGTTAAGCTCGCCGAGGATAAACTCAACTCGCTTCCGCGACCCTTGAGGGAGTGTTTCGGGAGATTCTGGCTCCTTTGACCGTTCCCGTTTGTTTTGAGAGTGCTTTTTAGAGTTCGACTCCTTGGTCTGTTTATTTTCCTTTTTGTCGGACAGAGTTTCCTCCTCGACCTCGGAATCTTTTTTGCTTTCGGACTCTTGTTTTTGAGCCTCTGCTTTAGCTCGAGTATAGCAGTCCTCGGTCGAGTGTCCTCTCTTATTGTGGAAATCACAGATTTTTTCCTTGTCGAACTCGAATTTCTTCGAGCTCTTTGGGCTCTCGACCGCGTTGACGTTCCCTGACTTACGGGAATCCTTTTTCGATTTTGAATTCTGTGGACCCGATGGGTTCCTTTCTTTCCGGTGTTTTTCCCTGAGGGCCGTGGTTTCGTCCTCGAGGCGAGCAAAGGCCGATGCGCGATGGAGGGCATCATTGAGCGTTTGGGGTTCGCGGACTGTTATTTCCTCGCGGAATCTGGTTGAGAACCATAGTCCTCGTCTTAACGCTTCTATAGCTACCTCATCTCGTGGGTTCGCGATTTTGGATTTTATTTCCTTGAATCGGTCGATGTACGAGCGAAGTGTTTCGTCGGGTTTTTGAGAGACGCCAAATAAGGCTGCCTCGGTAGTCTTTTCCTCGATGAAAACGGAGTATTGTTTGAGGAAAGCCGTCATGAACTGGGTGAAGTTGTCAATGGACCTTTCTTCCAGTCCGGCAAACCATTCTAGGGCAGAACCTGATAGGTTTTCCGCGAAGAGCCTGCAGAAGGCTGGCTCCCTCTCCTCATCGGTAAGGTACACCCTTGCCATCGCTAGTCGGAATGCCCTGATGTGGGCTTTCGGGTCCGATTTCCCAGAGAATTCTGGAAACTTAGTTTTCTTGATCTCTCGGATTCTTGCAAACGCAATCCGATCTGTGAACGGCGTTTGTTGTGTTTCTTCGATCACTCGATCGATGCCGGGAGCCGCGCTCGTCGCCATGTGAACTTTCGAGCTCAGACTGTTAAACTGGGCTTTAGCCTGTTCAATGTATTGTCTAAGCATATCGTGTTCATCGCCCTCTGCGGGTGCGAACTGGACTTGTGCCTGTCCTGACGTTTGTTCCGGAAAAATGGGGCCGGGGAGATCGATCGTTGGGATCGACCTCGTCTGATCGACCTGTTGTTGGAATTGTGTCCAGTAATCTCGGTACTGTCTCTAGAAAGTAAGAGTATGTCAATGATCAGACATAAGTCATATAATACTGGGGGTCATGATGGCTTGCTAGAGTCCGCTCATGATCTATAAGTCTGGGACTTATTGCCTTTATTATATGATCCCATATGGGTCACACGCCTAATCTAACGGGAAAATACGAAAAGAACGGTTTAGCAGAAGTACGGTAAAAGTGCTAGGCATTTACTGTGCTTAGAGAGACTAAAGGTCCTGATTAAATCCAAGGGATTTAATCAGACTGGGAATTGGGCCTAAAAGCCCAATAGAGTTAAAGAAGGGTTTTATAAACTAAAACCAAGTCTTTTCTCCTCTAACCCTTCTCCCCAGCGCCGCCAACTCTCTCTCTCTGCGCCTCCTTCTTGCTCGGTCTAGCAGCCAAATTCCCGGTGTGCGTGTGTGAGCCTTTGGAGGATCCATCTCTTGGTGGTTCTGCTGATCTCTGACCTTACCTCCCATTCCGCTGCATAAACAAGGTAAAAGGTGAGATCCATTAAGTTTCTAAATAAGAGAACCTAGATCTGCATGTTTAGTAGGATGAATCAATTGAGAATTGAATCAGGAAACACTAAACGATCCAACAGTGGTATCAGAGCTATTGGTTCTGTGGTTTTTCTTGTTTAGAATCATGTTTAGGATTGTTTAAAGAGGTGTTTTTGAATCAATCTACTGATAAGAGCAAAACACTTAAGAAACAAGAATTGAAACCTAATCTAATGAAATCGCAAAACCCAAACTATATGATTTGGATTGCGATCGGCCGAGTGTTAAACCGATCGGCCAAGCCGATCGCATGTATCGATCACGGATCGATAGCATGGATCGCGTTGGCCGGTTGGATCGATCGACCGTGAGGCGCAAGCATCGCATGGATCCGCAAGGCATCGCATGGATCGCGTCATGCGTCCCGATCAGCGGATGGATCACGTCCCGATCGCGTGGATTGACCGAGCTGATCGCATGGAGCGATCGCTGCGATCGTCCCGCTATCGACCCGCGATCGTCCCGTCCCGTCCCGATCACAAGCCGAGCCCGTCCCGATCATGAGACTTGCGGCTGTCCGGATCATGCACGATCGCGGTCATGCTTGCGGCCGTGACCTAATTGGTCGTTTTCGGTTTGGCTCGAACCGGTTTCGGTTAGGCTTGTGGTGGTTCGGTTTAAGACAATTAAAAACTTAATCGTCTTGGTTCAATAAACAGACTTAATAAATTTATTAAGTTCTGGTTAAACCGGGATAAGAAATCCAATGTCGAAATAATTATTGGATTTAGGGCCTAATCCAGTGGTTTTCTAATTTGATTTGGTTGGACCAAATAAATTGAGAAAATCCGGTTTAGTAAATAACCGGTTGACAATTGTGGTCATCGTAGTAATTAAAATTTGGTTTGACCAATTTTAATGAACCAGACCGGTTATTTCATTTAATTGGGCAATTGGGTTATGTCTTGGACATGGACCAATTCTTGGGCCTCGGGCCAAGAAGTTAAAACAATTGGGCCAATTATTTGAGTCTTTCCTCAGATTTAATTTAAAATTTATTTTTATAAAATAAAATTATAAAATCGATTTTAAATTAATAAGTTTCCAAAATTTTGAAATTAGAAAGTTTCTTAAATTAGAAGTTTCTAGATTTGCATGTTTTGGATTTTAGGAAATTTCTATAATTAAAAGTTTCTAATTTTAGAAAGTTTCCAAAATTAGTAGGTTTCCCAAAAAGGAAAGTTTCCCAAAATAGTAATCTTCTATTTTGGGAATGAAATTTTAATAAACCTACAAACCTAAAATAATATCAAGCGTTGGATGTCTTGTCCAGTCTATGTCAGCTGTCGAAGCTCATTCAATCGTACACACGGCCTTACAGTGTGAGGGTGTCTATCTTTTGCGTGGGTAAGACGGTTTGTGATTCATAAATGTCATTGGGAGTCCCAGACATTAGTGATTACATGACTTTATAGTCTGGTTTTCTTGACTAGGCCATCGGGAGTCCCGGGCCTTGAGACATCAGAGTGGATTGGGCCTCGGGCCCAGATTCACAACCAAGAGTTATATCACGGATATAATTAGCCGACATAGGGCTTACCGATATAAGCTAAGGTTGGGTGATGGCCAGTGGCCCATTTTGATCTTAGTTATATGTGGATCTTGGAATCATTATATTCTATTGAGGGTAACTTATGTTATTGAATATAATGCGTGATTAATCATATTAAATTTAATACGAGATTAATCATATTGAACATATTAACTAATAACCTTTTTATATTATATTTCAGCTATGACTACTACAAGCACACAAAACACATTCTCAATCCGGTCTGTTCTCGAGAAGGAGAAGCTGACTGGAACGAACTTCCTGACATGGTCAAGGAACTTGAGGCTGGTCCTCAAGCAGGAGAAGAAGGATTATGTCCTTCGTGATCCCCTCCCCGAGAGGCCTCCTAACAATGCCGCCAGGACTCTGCATAATGCTTGGGAAAAGCATTCGTCAGATGAAATGATGTCTATTGCATGATGTTGGCGACAATGACTGCTGAGCTGCAAATGCAGTTCGAGAGTGTGTTGTCACCCATCGAGATAATGGCAAGCCTGAAATCACTTTTTCAGGAGCAAGCAAGGACTGAGAGGTTTCAGACAGTTAAGAACCTCTTAGACTGTAAGTTGGCTGCAAATGCGGCAGTGAGTCCTCATGTCTTGAAGATGATGGGTTATCTCGATCATCTTCAGAAACTCGACTGCCCTATCAGCCAGGAACTTGCCTGCGACATCGTTCTGCAGTCTTTACCTGCAAGCTATGATCAGTTCATTCTGAACTTTAATATGCATGGCTTGAGTAAGACATTGCCTGAGCTTCACGGAATGCTCAAGACTGCAGAGCCCAACTTGAGGAAAACAGCCAAGGACCCCAATGTGCTTATGGTACAGAAGGGCAAGGGCTTTAAGAAATCCTCTGCCAAGGACAAGGGAAAGGCTAAGGCTGTCCAAGTCTCGGACAAGGACACGCCAAAGCCCAAGCCCAAATCCAAGGCTGGGCCTACTGACATCTGCAGGTTCTGTAAAGAACCAGGGCATTGGAGGAGAGAATGTAAGAAATTCCAAGAAGGTCTAAAGGAATTGAAGAAGAAGACTCTCGAGACTTCTTCATCAGGTATTTTTGTTATAGAAGTTAATACAACTACTTCTGATAATACCTCATGGGTTATGGATACTGGTTGTGGGGCTCATATTTGTACTAATATGCAGGCACTCAGCAACAGTAGAAGGCTGAAGCAAGGACAAGTGGAGCTACGAGTTGGGAATGGAGCGAAAGTTCCTGCACTAGCTGTAGGCACATACTTGTTGTCTTTACCTTCGGGATTGGTTTTAGAACTCAATAATTGTTATTTTGTACCTGCTATAAGCAGAAATATTATTTCAATTTCTTTGTTGGATTTGGAAGGTTATGATTTTTCTGTTAAGAATAAATTATGTTCCTTCAATCGCAACAATTTGTTCTATGGTTGTGCCCCTCTTACGAATGGGCTTTACATACTCGATCAATCCGCGCCAATTTATAACATTAATACCAAACGGTTCAAACCTAATGAGGAGAACCGAACGTTTCTATGGCATTGTCGTTTAGGGCACATCAGCGAGAAACGCATCAAGAGGCTCCATTCGAATGGACTTCTTGGCTCATTCGACTTTGAGTCATGTGAGAAATGCGAATCCTGCATGATGGGCAAAATGACACGGGCCCCCTTTAATAAACCTAACGAGAGGGCCAGTGACTTATTGGGCCTGATACACACTGACGTGTGTGGCCCAATGTCCACAAATGCAAGAGGAAACTATCAGTACTTCATTACCTTCACTGATGATTTCAGTAGGTATGGATATGTTTATTTAATGAAACATAAGTCTGAATCTTTTGAGAAGTTCAGGGAATTCCAAAATGAAGTACAGAACCAACTTGGCAAAAGCATTAAGGCTCTTCGGTCTGACCGAGGAGGAGAATACTTAAGCCAAGAATTCAGTGATCATCTGAGAGAGTGTGGGATCGTATCCCAACTCACTCCTCCTGGAACACCACAATGGAATGGTGTGTCTGAGAGGAGAAATCGGACCTTATTAGATATGGTTCGGTCTATGATGAGTCACACAGACCTTCCAATATCCCTTTGGGGATATGCTCTGCTAACAGCAGTGTTCACTCTAAATAGAACGCCATCGAAAGCAGTAGCAAAGACACCATATGAATTATGGACTGGAGTGGCTCCGGTGTTGTCTTACCTCAGAATTTGGGGTTGTGAAGCCTATGTCAAGAGATTGATCTCAGACAAGCTTACACCAAAATCTGATAAATGCTACTTCATTGGTTATCCGAAGGAAACCAAGGCTTATTACTTCTATCTACGTTCCGAGAACAAGATCTTTATTGCCCGGGATTGTAACTTTCTTGAGAGGGAGTTTCTCTCTAAGAAAGACAGTGGGAGTAAGGTACTGCTTGAAGAAATTCAAGATGAACAGGATACTGCTCAACCTAATGAGGAAGAGCAGCAGGAGGACCTACAAGAAATTGTAGAGCCTGAACCTGTAGTACCTGAAGTTCGAAGATCCGGGAGGATCCGTCACGAACCCGAGAGATATCAAGGATTCCTCGTGACTAACTGTCATGATCTTCTGATCATTGATGGTGATGAACCATCGAACTTCAATCAAGCCATGATGGGCCCAGATTCCTCTAAGTGGCGTAAGGCCACTGATTCCGAAATGGACTCCATGTCGGTCAACCAAGTGTTTTCGTTGGTTGACTTACCCGCTGGTATAAAAGCCATCGAGTGCAACTGGATCTTCAAGAAGAAGATTGACGTGGATGGAAATGTCCAGATTTATAAAGCCAGGTTGGTGGCAAAAGGTTTCAGACAAGTTCACGGTGTGGATTACGATGAAACCTATTCACCAGTGGCTATGATGAAATCTATTCGGATTCTACTAGCAACTGCAGCTTTTCATGATTATGAAATTTGGCAGATGGACGTGAAAACCGCCTTCCTGAATGGAATTCTGGAAGAGGATGTGTATATGACACAACCTGACGGTTACATAGATCCAAAGAATGGTGGGAAAGTATGCAAGCTTCATAAATCCATTTATGGATTGAAGCAAGCATCGAGGAGCTGGAATCTCCGTTTTGATGAAGCGATCAAGCAATTTGACTTCATCAGAAACGAAGAAGAACAATGCGTGTATAAGAAAACTAGTGGGAGCAAGATAGTATTTCTTATTCTGTATGTCGATGACATACTGCTTCTCGGAAACGACGTTCCAATGCTGAAGTCGGTAAAGGACTGGCTTGGAAGTTGTTTTTCCATGAAAGACATGGGTGAAGCTGCATACGTTCTTGGAATTAGGATCTACCGGGATAGATCTAAAAGGCTGATAGGCTTGTGTCAAGATTCATACATTGACAAAGTCCTGCAAAGATTCAGCATGAAAGATTCCAAGAAGGGCTTCACGCCAATGGTACATGGCACAACGCTAAGCAAGAAGCAGAGCCCTACGACGGCTGCTGAGCTTGAGCGCATGAAGAATATTCCTTATGCATCTGCAATAGGATCTATCATGTATGCCATGATCTGTACTCGTCCTGATGTTGCTTATGCATTGAGCATGACGAGTAGATACCAGTCAAATCCAGGTGAAAACCATTGGATTGCCGTCAAGAATATCCTGAAGTATCTAAGACATACTAAGGACAAGTTCTTGGTATACGGTGGAAGTGATGTGCTTAAAGTCAGTGGATTCACGGACGCAAGTTTCCAGACAGACCAAGATGATTTCCGGTCACAGTCCGGTTATATCTTTTGTCTGAATGGCGGTGCAATCAGTTGGAGAAGCTCCAAGCAAGACACCGTTGCTGATTCCACTACAGAAGCTGAATATATCGCCGCTTCGGAAGCTGCGAAGGAAGCAGTTTGGATACGAAAGTTCATTATTGAACTAGGTGTGATACCAAATGCGGCTGAGCCTCTGACACTGTTTTGTGACAACAATGGTGCTATAGCTCAGGCAAAGGAACCAAGATCACATCAGAAATCCAAGCATGTTCTAAGAAGATTTCACTTGATACGTGACATCATTAATAGAAAGGAAGTCAAGATCAGCCGAGTTCAAACTGATGATAACGTCGCTGATCCGTTGACAAAGCCACTCCCAAGACCTAAGCTCGAGTTCCTAACTGAAGCTGTAGGCATTAGAGACATTGAAATGTAATCTAAATTTGAGTGGGAGTTTGAGGGCTTTATTTAGTTATTTGATATGTTCTTGTAAAACATTTTTATGTTTAATGAAATTATTATTTCAAGATTATTTTAACTGTGATGAAATAATCGTTCCAAAGTGATATGAACCATTTTATAGGTCATCGAAGTAAGTGACTTGATCTTGAGTTATCAAAGTCATTTAGCTTGATCATGAGACCCTATATTTGATAGATGGCTTATATCATCATGTCCCTAGTCGAAGGTTGTTGAAATTGGAACACCAACAACCGTGTGAGACTAGATTGGTATGTGACTTATGACAAAGTCTCAGTGTGTCATAGATGCGCGGCATCAAAGTCAGTACATAGGTGTATGTAGGGTACATACGACCGGACAAGACCCGATTATAAGAACTCTTCAGGATATTTATATCTGTGTCATAAGAGATTCTTACTACGACTATAGAGTATAGTCCTTAGACCTGAGTTCGCATGCATGTGACTGCACATGAACTAATGCGCTTTGATCATTGTCTAATGCTGTCGTTAAGCGATAGTTATAAGGACCTTGATTGGGTGTATTATGAAATGAGTAGCTTACAGTGATGGAACAAGACGGGATTTGTCCCTCCAATATAAATGGAGTGAATATCTCTAGGCCAATCGGAGATTTGAATACTGGAAAATGCATGGCCATGCTCAAACGGACTTTCCCGAGTCGTTTGGATTGTCAGTATCGAATCAGAGTCCGAATGAACAAGATTAGGCTTTATAAGGATGACACTAATCTTGCCTTATGACTAATCGAGATATTGAGACAAAAGGATTATGAATACAGAGATTCCAGTACAAGTGGGAGATTGTTGGAATTGTGTCCAGTAATCTCGGTACTGTCTCTAGAAAGTAAGAGTATGTCAATGATCAGACATAAGTCATATAATACTGGGGGTCATGATGGCTTGCTAGAGTCCGCTCATGATCTATAAGTCTGGGACTTATTGCCTTTATTATATGATCCCATATGGGTCACACGCCTAAGCTAACGGGAAAATACGAAAAGAACGGTTTAGCAGAAGTACGGTAAAAGTGCTAGGCATTTACTGTGCTTAGAGAGACTAAAGGGCCTGATTAAATCCAAGGGATTTAATCAGACTGGGAATTGGGCCTAAAAGCCCAATAGAGTTAAAGAAGGGTTTTATAAACTAAAACCAAGTCTTTTCTCCTCTAACCCTTCTCCCCAGCGCCGCCAACTCTCTCTCTCTGCGCCTCCTTCTTGCTCGGTCTAGCAGCCAAATTCCCGGTGTGCGTGTGTGAGCCTTTGGAGGATCCATCTCTTGGTGGTTCTGCTGATCTCTGACCTTACCTCCCATTCCGCTGCATAAACAAGGTAAAAGGTGAGATCCATTAAGTTTCTAAATAAGAGAACCTAGATCTGCATGTTTAGTAGGATGAATCAATTGAGAATTGAATCAGGAAACACTAAACGATCCAACACCTGTGGCGTTCGGAACTGAACTGAGTTTGATCCATTAAGGAGTCCCGAGCTCGAGGCGAAGGCAGAACCTCCTAGTTGCCTCGGTCGGGGGTTAGAGTTACTCGGGAAAGGCGGTGGCCCGGGTAATGGTCGGTTTCTTGATCCGGTTGGATCTGTGACCATTGAACTCGAACCAAATGGGGTCGGTACCGCGATAGGGGTCATTGTAGGGCGGAAGCCGCTATTTGTCGTATTACCAAAATATCCCGACGTTCCCGGAGGAGTTACTACTTGGGAGAAGTCCAAGCGAGTACACGGTGGAGGACTTATGGGAGTTCGCGTTTGTCTGCCCCCTTGGCTCTGACTGGCGAGCTCTTCAAGACGGGCGTTCAGGCGCCGCTCTTGTTCTTCGAGCTGCGCTGCCAGGGAACGGTTTGCGACCTCTTGGGCCCTTGCGCTTGCCTCGTTGTTTCTCGTTCGATCTACTAACAGGCTTAACATCGAACGGATCTCGGCAAGATCGCTTGGTCCTTGTCTCTGTGGAGCGGAAGGTAGTGGTGAATTGGGTCTGGTTACTCCAGATCCTCCTCCCGGGGTGGGTATTGAGTCGTTTCTCATCCACACCCAGTTTCTGCTCGGATCATTAGTTCCTGACAAAACATTTGTCGGAGTCTGGCTTGTCGTGATTGTTTGAGCGACGGAGCCGGCTGGTGCCGAGGTCGTGGAGACTGAGGCGGAGCTCGTCAACACGCCGTCGGTCTGACCTATGCTCCTTACCCCGGTAGTGTTCTGAGGAACGTTGTCGACCGTTTGAGGGCGGTCAACCGGTGGTGTGGCGCTGGGAGAGCCAGTTTGGTCGGGATTCATCTCGATCTATCGGATCTAGGATCTGATTCTTAAGATAGGAAAGGCTATAGAATGTCCCCACAGTCGGCGCCAAATGTGAGATCCGGGATTCACACTAAGAATTTGTATTCGTGGATTTGGACTTTTGGATATAGAAATGGTATAGTTTCCTATGAATCAAAGACTTTATTAAGATTGATCGTAGAGATAGAACAAACACAGTCAAAAATAGAGTACAAAGTATGGAATCGAGCTATCTAGTCGAAGTGTTCTTAGCCTAG